>LOEQ01000377.1:190659-247997 GCA_001685075.1 Bramus lutescens
TGTGTGTGTGTAAGAGAGAGAGAGAGAGAGAAATGAATGCCTATTTTTATGTGTGTTGACTTTGAAGTTCTACAGGGCATCCGTTATTGTTTCATCTTTGTTTAAAATAAAATTTCTGTATAAATGCAAATGCTTTTTCACATTTATCCAAATGACAAGTAAAGGAGAATGTGTAGTTTCAGGGCACCTGAAAAACAAGAACACACTTAGACTTCATCATTGGAGGCCAAAGGTCAAGACCATGTCTTTAGAATTCCCTTCTTTCTTGGGTGAAAGTTTTGTTGCAACTTGGAACTAAATAGCTTAGCTCCATAGATTCTGGTAGCTATCTCACTAAAGTACTTCAGTCTGTGCTCTAATGCTGAAAAACCTGGACTTTGAAAGGATTTTGTGTTTCCTACCTTCTGCTTTCAGGGGTTCTGATTTTGTACTACGTCATAAAACAGCATTTGTGTGGAGGCAATTCATAATCATTTTAGTTTTTATTCTTCATGGTATTTTGAACAAGTTATAAGCCCCTGCTGCTAAACAGTGTCCTCCCAAGCCTCTTTAATATTCTTCCTCAGGTCCCTTCTTAGCAGTTCCTCTCTTCTATTCCATTCTTAAAATGTAGAAATCCATGAAGGTTTTATATTTGGGTTTTGGGACCCAGTGGGAAACTTGTCAATTCTTAATAATTTATGGTGTGTAATTTTGGTCCCAAGGAGAATGAATGGTTAGGCACTTGTAAAAGAATCTCTCTCCACCCCCTCTATTTCTCTGTCTCCCCTGTCTCTCTTTTTCTCACCCACAACCAATCACTTTCTATTTCCCATAGAACTTAGGATGTGATGCCTCTGGGATTGATTCTGCCAGGAAATGGTGATGCTAAGAGATTAGGGATGTCTATTTGAGATCATGGAGAAAAGGCCCTGGTTTCCCCCTCTTGCTTCTCCTTCAACAGGAGTTTTTTGATGCTACAGTGATAACATGTAGAAATTGTATTCTAATTTAAGGCAAGTGATCTAAGGAAATTTTACCTGTTTGCTTTAAATGATAAAAGTCCTTTGTAGCTACCCCCGATAATAGAAACTGGAGCACACACAGTAAAGGTCAATCCAGCAGGAGGCTTCTTACAAGGGAAAAGCAAAATGCTGATGTGGTACAGTGGCCTAGTCTTTGTTATAGCTCTTGGAGAAAGTATAATCAAAGTTTGAAGGTCAGGTATAGATTAGTAGAAAAACTATGGCAAAATCAAAGTTAAGGTTTTGGTTCACAAATGTCTCAATAGATTTCTGTCATAATAATTATCTTTCAGTATATCCATTTTATGCTTCTGTGTAGACCTATATATACACTATTTTTTCCATTTTCCTTGGCTCCAAGAAAAGATGCTAATTATCTTTGCTGTATTCTAGACACCTCTCTTCTGGAAATTCTTCTCTGGATACTCCACTAGATATCAAAGATGACCCAAACTAAACTCCTGCTTTCTCTCTCTCTCTCTCTCTCTCTCTCTCTCTCTCTCTGTGTCTCAGAAGAGTGGGTGTTAAAAACAAAGAGGTTACCTCAGAATTAACTCTCTCTGAGCCACCACAGGCAGCAAACTCATCATTAACCAACACAAAGAAAATTTTATGTATTTGTTTGAATTTAACCTTCCTTCTTTGATCTTACAGCTAAGTGCTTCTTTCAGCCTTTCATTATTTCCTGCATGTTTGATGGCAATGTATCCATGAGGTCAATTCATTTCCCAGTCATGCCTTTCTATTTCCTGGGTCAATGTGTGGTGGGATACCTGCTTTCAAGCTTCCCGCTTGAAATCCCAGCCTTCCCGCTCTTTTGTTCTACTCTCAGCAGTCATGTCCCTTTCCCTGTCCTTCTACTGCCTGTACAGTGGTCACAGTCACGCTATATGGCATCTAATCCCATCATCTCTACCCTTTGTCCTTTTCACAGGGATTCCCAGCTCAGCTGACTGTTCCCTCCACCTTCACCTTTAGGATGTTGCTCAAGAGCCGCTTCCTTACGTCTCCCGTCTGCTCTGCTTGGGTAGCTGGTCTAGTCTCCTCCATCATAACCTTACTTGCAGCTCTCTATTCAGTACTTTCCGAGTACTTGCCCTTCCTGCTATCAATTCCTTTATTGCCCATTGGCTACTCATCTACTAGCATGATGTCTAGATGACCAAGAGCTTTGTGTGTAAGCCTAGCAATATAGTCTATTCCTATTCATCTTATTTGTAGGGGGGCATTCTAGTAATGCACAGTTTTATTACCCATAGATGCACAACAGTAAGCAAAGAACTGTAAATACAAAATATCACTAACAGTAGAAAACAAATCTGTTACAGAGAGGAAGGGATATGGACTGACTAATATCTTTAAAGGAAAGAAAAAGCCTAAATGCCAATTCTTCTCATGAATCTTCTACCCCAGAGGCAGTCTTTGATGGGTATTACTGTTCAGACATTCATTCTGCACTTCCCTTTCTATTTCCTAATCACTTACATTAGCTAGAAGACAAACTAGATAGCCATGTATAAGGAATGGGGCATTGTTCACCAGTACCTTTCTTCTGATTTTTTTCCTTTGTAAATAAGCAAGAAGCAAAGAATGTTATGTAGTTATTTCTATATATGAATCATAAAGTCATACTTCTTCATTTAAAATAGTTGGAGTGTCAGCTATACTAATTATATAAATTATCAGAAATATAATTTATTTTTATTGTGTCTTCCAAAAACAGAAGATTTAAAATCTTTCATTTGGAACTATTGAGTAGCATTGAGAAGTTTACAAGTCCTTTCAAATTCAGGCACGCTGGTGTTCCTAAATGTCAATGAAATCACTTTTAGTGCCCCACATGTTTGACAGATTTTTATATTACTGTGTTATATGGAGAGTTACATTAAAGAAAGTGAATTCCTAGAGAGTATTTTTAAAACCTGAGAGAATAAGCCAATGAACAAGTGAGTGAGTATGGCAGTTTGAGTAGGAACGGCCCCCAGAGACTCAGGATTTGAACACTTGGTCACTAGGGAGTGGCACTATTTCAGAGGAATTAGGAAATGTGACCTTCTGGGAATAGGTATGGTCTTGGTGGAGGAAGTAAGTCACAGGGGTTGGGCTTTGGAATTTCAAATCCAGATCATCTTTGTCCAGCACGTGCTCTTAACCTTTGAGCTATATATATATCTCCAGCCTCTTCTGTGTTTCTTTACAAATTCAGAAACAAAAGAAATGTCTAATGTCTACACTGTTTTCCTTTTGAAGTCTACAGACTGTGTTAAGGTTTAAATGATTAAATCTCATTATTATAACAAAACTCCCAAGGAAAGCAATGTAAGAGAGAGATAATTTATTTGGAACACAATTTCAGAAGATACAATACAACCTGTTATGGAAGGCTTGGTGAAGGGTTCAGTCCATAATGCTGGAGCTTGTGGCTGTTTCATCTCACACTTTGTTAGATTAAGAAGCAGGATGAAGACTAGCTGGCCTGGGCTAAATAAAACTCTCAAAGCTCCAACTCAAATCTGCCAGCAGCATTTTCCAGTCTAAAGATTCCACAAACTTCTACATTAAAGCCACTCTCTGAGAAAAAAGTTCTCAAACATATGAGCCTGTGAGGGACATTTCATTCAAGCTATAATAAGGCTTTAGAGAATATATCATTGTCTTTTTAATACAATGATCATTTTTGATGCATATCTTACACAAAAGTTGATGGTTCTATGATGAAATGGACTAATGAGGATAAGAATTCTGAATACGATAAAGATTGCTGACAATTAACTGACATGCAGACAAATATTTTAATGAAGTCAGTTGTCAGTACATATGTCAAGTCGTTTGCCAGAAAAATGATACCTTTAGCAGGTGTGCGTATAAAATCAGGCAATTGGCACTTGTCTTTGCAAATTAGAGGAGCCTCAGAGTTTGTCTGTACTATGAATCAAGCAAATGCCAGCAACTCAGAAGATCCAGGGGTTGCTAAATACAGACTGAGATCTGTATAAAGCTCACTTCCTAGATGAGACTTGAAACATGATTTTCTGTTTATTGTTTGGTTTAACACAGATAAGCACACATGTACATTGACAGGTTTTGTGCTTTCAGCATCGCTAGCCCTGAGTCACATCCTCATCAGACCTCTTTTCATTGTCCAGGATACTTGTGTTATTGTATTTTTCCAGCTTTTTCTCAGATTGTCTTAACTATGTTAGATGAATAGAATTCCTATATTTTCTTCTCATCACCACAATAAATGTGAAATTTTACAAGGATTCTGTATATGGGATGGATTGAGTGTGGTTTGTCCCCACTGACTCTTGTTGAAGTTTAGTCTCAAAGGTAACCCAGTGGTGCTGGGAACCAGTGCTTTCTGCTAAATAACTGATGTGGTTATGGTAGTGGTTGTTATTAACTTAGCCTTCTATTTCCTTCTAACTTAAACTCAAGTATATGACTATACAATCACCAAGTAGGCCAAGATGGAAAAATACAGGGATTTTCATTCAAAGCTGAAGAAACAAAAGAATTATTTTATTTAATTTTTTTCTTTGTGATCAAAATACAAGATAGGCATACATGGGGTGTGAAGGGGAATACCTTCTCTTGGGACACACATGTGAAACTATAAAAACACTTTTAAAATAGAGTTTCACTTCAAAGTTGAATTTAAAGTATCGTCTCTGTTGAACAAAGCAAGAATTAAAGCTCATACAGTGAATAGAGTGGAAGCACCCAGCACAATGTGGTTTGCAAGAGAGATAAAACTTAACCAATACCACCCCATAGGACAATAAATGATTCCCAATGGTGAGCCTCACAGATTACCACCTTTTGAGAATGGGGACCATGGAATCAGTTACCTGGCAGGGAAAGAATCAGAGCTAATGTATAATCCCGTGGATTTTCTCAGTGATGCTGCCTTGTCTACTGCAGGCAACTGAATTTCATTTTCTCCTTGGGTAAAGTCCCAGACATTTAATATAAAGTTTGTTCCAAGGTGTGGACTCTGGTGTCAGGCTCAGGTGATTGTGACACAGCCCATTTCCTGGAACTGAGTTAAGGAAAGGGTCAGAGCGAGGAAACAGGGATAGGTAGGATAGGGTTCAACAAGAAGGACCTTGCCACAAAAATCTGATGATCTGAGTTTGCTCTCTGGTGGAAGGAGAGAACTGACTGCTGAAAGTTATCCTCTGATTGTTGCACATGCATCATGGTGTGTGTGCATCTGTATTCACATGACACATGCACAATAATTTGTAAAATTATTTTAAAAGTAAAATAAAATAATTTTCCAATGCAAAGAGAATTCATAAGATCAGATTTGAAAAACACATGTGAAAATACAAGATCAAGGCAGTCACTATAACAAACAAATTGGAGGAATTATGCATGAATGACTATAAATAATCCATCACTTTTCACAAGATTTGAATAAAATTATTTGAGAAGTCACCAAAAAGGTATAAAGTCAGCAGTATCCAAATTAAACAATAATAAGAGATTTTGAACAAAATAAAAAATATATGACTTACAGATAAATACAGCCAAGAACCATTAGAAATCTTGGCAAATGAAATTTTCATACAAATTAAGAGTTCAAAAAATTCTAATAAAAGTGTGAATAATAGGTCGGATATGGTTAAAGTTAATAAAATGGAAAGTTACACAGGATGGTGTAGAAAGGAAGGAATAACGTAAAAGATGGAACTGGAGAGTGAATTGAGAAAGGAAAAAAATATCTAATAGGAATCCCAGAAGGAGAGGGTGAAGAAAAGCCAAACTCCAACAGGTGATAAACTGCTAAGAATTTTCTAGAACTGAAGAAAGTTCTGAGTTTTCAGCCAGGAAAAACTTGGAGTTCTGATCAAATTAGATGAGCAAAAGCCAATGCAAATAAATATGTACAAATATTTATTGAAGCTTCTATTATGCGAATATTTTACAACATTCGGTATTTATTCAGTCCAGGTTTCTCCATAAGAGTCTGCCTGCATTACTGTTTTTTCCTGCCACTCCAATTTCCTATTAATGGTTTTATGCCTGGTATTTAATAAGTTAAAGAGTAAATGCTCTAAATAGTCAGTTTGGCTTTTTGAGACTAGAGAAAAATACACTTTTAAACCAGTAAATTAGAAATATTTTCTTTCATGATTTATTTTACTTCTATATCCATCAATAATTAATATATTTTACATGTGGTTTACAAATATATTCTTTCAAATTTTATTATATATATATCTGAATCAATAACATTAATGTATCTAATACCCAATTCCGTGATTTTCAATGTTCTCTCAAGGTGTGATTGGTAATTGCTACTGTCTAGGTAGTAAAATTCACCAGTCAACTCAAAACTCCTGAACCCTTGCCCTTTTAACTTTGCCTAAGGGTTTATAGACTTATTTCATTGAATATAACAAGTGTTTCTTCCCCTTCAAATTCCCTGGAATTGACTGTGAAAGATTTTTGCTTTATTTTTTATGTGAGACAAATCGAAGTATGATGTTCAACAGATACGCCGATGTGTGATGGACTAGCTAGCATGCACACTGATAGGCTAATATTACAATTATCCATTGCTGAATTACATTAAAACTCTAATTTATCTTACTCGTGAATCTAACATCCAAGGAGTGCTTGATGAGACTGGCTTCTTGCTCTGCTTAGCGTCATGGGTTGACTAAAAAACCAGGGACATAGCAACCATGCCTGAATCACATGCAGGCTTGGGAGTCACTGAAGGTCTGAGCACACAGGAAGCATGCTGCTAGTTGTTATCAGGATTGTGGCTGGGGACCTACACTTAGACATTTCATGTATCTGTTCAGATTCCTCTAAGGCACGGAGGGCAGGGCCAGCTGTTATCTCTATTGTCTTTATGTCCCAGCCCAAGTCACTCAAATGCACATTTTCTCATCCAAGTCACTAGAAGTGAATCCCTGAAATTGGAATTCAAAGGCTGGGAAATTCTACATGGACACTGGAGCTACTACAGTACATATATGAGCTTCCCCCAAAAGGCAGATGTAGCCATAGTCAAGTAGACACCAATAGGGGCTTCAAAGAGAGGATGGATTACGCTTTAAGTGCACAGTTTCTGGTTAATCTCAGCACCATGGATAAATCTGGGCACTTGGTCTATGTCTACCCTTGAGAAATCTTGGGACCAGAATGGTAAAAGCTGAATTCAGTGTCCCAAGAAAATTTATTTTTTCTGCTTGCAGTTGGGAGAGGACCCAGTCCCCAAGCATGATGAGAATTTCCTTCTTCTGACACCAGGAAACTGTTGAGTCTCACTGTACAAAGGTACCAAGCAGGGTAGTAAAGGAGGATGAGAGGTAATATGGGCCAGAACATGGCTAGGGCTGTGACCTCAGTGTAAAACCGATTTGTGACTGTGGTACGAAGTCATAATGGGTAAAGAAGAGGAGGTGATGGGTTGCTTCAGAGATGTTACCAGGAGAGCATAGACTGGACTGGAGGGTAGCAGGAAAACCTAGAGGAAAGAAAAGCATCTCGGAGCCCTTCCACTGACTCTCATCATTCTATTCTCTCTGGCCTGATGAAACCATGGCCAAACAAAGATACCATGTTGAATCATGCTCCACTAAACATTACAATAAAATATGAAGTCTGAGTTGTGTTAATACTAGGATGGCTTAAAGTTTGAGGGATGACTGATCACTAAGTATTTAGTTTTCTATGGCTTTTCCATGTTTGCCCAGGTCTTGCTTCTATCCCCTAAAGTAAGCTACCTACCAGGAGGCCAAATTTCCCTTAGTTCTGCTTGCTGTGTGTCTATTTTCCTGATTAGATTGTAAGATGAGGAAGACAGCATCTGCCCTCTTAATGGATCCCTTCTCAAGCCCTCTCAATATAGTGCTCAGCATAGGTTCAGTGCTAACAAATTGACGAGGTTATAAACAAACACAAAAGCAACATATACTACATAGAAAAGGCCACAGACTCTCAACCTGAATGGAACTCTCTTCAAATTCCAAATCTACGACAGACAAAATTGTATCAGAGAGTTGTCTCTGTATGTCTCTTGCTTGGTTGCCTAGAAGAGACCAGCGCAATGAGGAAGCCATGGAGAAATAATTTTGATGTCTGAATACATATGCCCAAATTGTAAATTACCCCTGATGCTTGCTAGAAGCTGCACTTCAGAAGCCTAGGAAACAATGCTTGCAACTTCTTAATGAACTTTTCTTGCAAACCTCTGATGCCTGACTTTTCCCAATAAACTCAGCAAGTAAGAAAATCAAACAATGAAACCCAAAAAGTAAAACTAGCCATGGGAAGTGAAATAAATATTTATGAATGCTTCCATAAGCATGATATATGTTTATACTTCTAGTATGTTTTGATTTGTGTATCTTACCACCTCAAGATGTAACCTTCTAGCAGCTGGGAGTATTATCTGGGAAACACTTTGTATTGTCCTTTATTGTATTTAATGACAGAGTTCTCTCTCTCTCTCTCTCTCTCTCTCTCTCTCTCACACACACACACACAGAATTTAGCTGCATGGGTAATTCATCAAGCGTTCTTATCTAAAATGCTGTGTTTTTTCCTTGGCTGCTGTATCAGTAGACTAGAAGCCTTAGCTACAGCTGTCCTGAGAGGCCATCTATAAAAGTGCAGGTGTTCAGCATTAGCAAACAGTTCTTATTATATGGATCAACTTTTGGCAGCTAGTAACGATGTTTCCTGAGATTGAAAAATGATTTTCTACCTTCGACAGTGGTTTCCCATTACTGGAATGCTGAATGAAACCCCCTCCCAAATTCCTCTCATCAAGTAGTCCCGAGACTGTTTTTGTTAGTTGTATACATTTCATGATTTGTATATTTTATTGTAGAATGTAAGGCTTTCTTTTAACTGTTGTGGTTAGGTTTCGGGCCTTTGCCAAATGAAGCAGACTATGAAGAATTAGGAAGTGTAATGCATCCTGGGGTCTGTTCCTGGTAAAGGGGCCTAGGGTCTGGCTGGCAGCCAAGGAAGGACCTGGGGCTAGAGGGGAGCTTTGCAAGGCTTTACAGTACTAGGGCATTTTTGTGTTCTAGTATTGGAAGCTTGGTTTGCACCATCAGATTTTAGCAAATATCCTTTCATCTCCAATTGTGAGGACTTCAAATACCTTTGTAAGACGTGTTTCCCCTTATCTGAATGCCACAGGAAGGTAGAATTTGAGGCTATTATGTGAAGTGATTGCTATGACCTTGAGAAATCCTATGTGCTCAGACCCTGCATGTGCCTATGGATTACACCAGCTGGCATATACTTAGCTTGTTAATTTATTTTGTGTGTGTCTGCTTTCTTGAGATAGGGATTCACTATGTAGCCCAGGCTGTCCTGGAAGTGACCATCTTCCTCCTTGTCAGGAGGGTTGGGATCACAGGCACGAGCTACATCTAGCTAGCTTGGTTGTTAATCTCTAGGTCAAAATCAAAAACTTCCAATGGAATGCACAGGGAAGAGATGCTTTCCTTTTTGAACACTGGAGGAAAGAGAATGCAGCGTATTTGCAGTGGACTGATGAAATTTGCTTGAGATATTTATTTGTTTGCTTAGGCGTTTGCTGAGCTAATAGAAAAGAGTTCAAATGAATCCAACTTAAGAGAGACTGGCTCTTTAAAATATTCTCCCACTTCCATGACACATCACCACCTTTTTGGAACCCTTAACTTCCCTCCCCCTCCCCCAACCCCACAGGCCTTTTAGAATATCTACAAGGCTGGTAAGCCCTGGTATTGAGGAAAGCCAAACAAACCAATGTCAAGATCTGAGTTAAGCTCTACTTTAGCAGGCTTGAATTACAGCTATGGCAAGGAAATTCAGAACTGCTCCACGTGTAAAGGGTTCCCCTTTATCATCTTCCGTCTCTCTCCTTCAGGTCTTCACAGGAGAGTGCATTTCAGGTTTTTGTTCAGCATATGAAAGGCTCAGTTTCAAAGGCTGAGGTTTTCACATCCATGTCAATATCACAGGTTGAAATGTGACACGGGTACCTGGCTGCATACTTCCTTTAAACCTGAGCCAGTAATACTGCCAGACGTTAGGGGAGGCCCTCTTTCATCTACCACTTTAAAGTGCGGTGTGTTGATGGCACCTAGTTTCCAGGCTGCAGAGGTCATCCTGTAATGTAGTGCCATGATGGGAAGCCCGTCAATTCTGTTTGATGTGCCTTTCCCTTCCCCGGGTTTTTACCTCCACTTTGTTTTGTAAAGTAAGTTTGGTAATAGTGATATTCTGTCTTCCCAATGTGTGATGATATGAAATCCCCTGACACTCATCAGCTGGCTTTTTAGACACTGCACTTGCTTTTGTGGGGATTATACTGAGGCTATAATTATGACGGTGATAATAGAAGGAAGTACATTCCTATAGCAGGTCCTTTGGGTAATGTTCTTCCAAAGAATAAGTGGCCAAATACCGAGATACTAAACCTTGGGTCCTGGCCCTCTGCAGCCTTTGAGGTTGGGGAAGGTGTCTCACATTCAGCAATTGGTATGAAACCAGTGTGGTTTCTTAGAACTGCGAGGGCACAAATTGAGGGTAAAGAGAGAAATGGATGGGAGCAGTGTTGGCAGGGAACGGATGTGGTAAAATGCCTGCGACCTGTTTAGGGTCCTTGATAGAAAACACAAAATCAAATGAAAGACTTGAGCATTTTTATTTGTCTCTGCCCTAAAATGCAAAATCAAGGATGGACTGGGACTAAAGCCTATTGTTAGGAGAATGAAAAGGTCAAAGTTGTCTGGACGTTGGGTCACTGAATAAAAATGATGACCAAAAGTTCAATTTGGGCCACTGGTGTTTAAAAATATATATATGATTCAATGTTTTCATTCATATGAATCGATCTTGTTTTCAATAGCTAGATTGGTTTTCTCTTTGATTTGAATACCCCTCAGTGTGCCCTTGTTCACAGAAAGCCAGGGTTATACTGAAGGCTTTAGCTGGGCTCTAACCAGAAGCGCTGTGTCAACCTCCTGATGTCTGTGTGGGCTGTTTTCTTCTGAAAAGGAGAAACAGTAATAACAAGACTCAGGACTTCAACTACAACGTTTCTGGTGACCACAGATGTTCTTCTCTTCCACCTTTCTGCAGACATTTACATCACCAGCACGGTGGTAATGGATGTGAGCTCCTTGGCTAGGCATAGCCTTTGCGAATATTTTTGGGTGTTATATGAGGTATAGGTTCCATATTTATATAACTCCGTTCCAAGGGAGTTAAAGCTGTGTTGATTTTAAACCATTGTCAAGAGGTTTCCCACGATAGACCGCAGAAACCCTGTCTTTATCATTGGCTGCCACATTTCACAGTTACATAATTTCCCTGGCAGGATCACTTAAGAACACCGGGAAGGAGTGATAGTGTGTGAAGTCCCAGGCTCTTCTGAGTTGCCTGTGTTGGCTGCTAGGGAAGAGAAAGAGAGCCTGAGCTATCTTCACCTCTTATTGTAGGCCCATTTCAACAGAACTCGTCGACTTTTCTGGTTCATTTTTAAAGAAGAGTTAAACAGCTACAAGGAAAACTAGCTCAAAAGATGCCTAAGCCTTCCTCTAGTCCATAGAGAAATTAGACTTTGTCTTTTCCTTTTTGCATATCAAAATGTCAAATCTGACAGTCTATGCCAGCATCCTTACTAAGGTTTGTAAAACAGAAACATCTGTCTTTCTGGAAATACTGGGAAGCAAGGCAGCTTTCACCCTTCCTGCCAGTCCCCTCCCACAGGAAAGAGGCCATATCTGATTGCTTGATTGGGAAAAGTAAGTGGTCTGTCTCCCACCCCCACCCACTCCCACACCTCTGGTTGGCTCTTTTCAATCAGCTTGCTGGCAGGCTGCCTGCAGAGCGTGTTCTTCCTGTCCTTCCACCATGGGAGCACCTACAGTTCAGCGTGGTGTAGATTGGAAGCCTGACTGTGACCTCAGTACTATACACGCACCCTGTTCCAGCTTTACTAGTAATGGAGTTGGCTTGTTGATCCCTATCCAACTCCCACCTGTCCCCCGAGTTTCTTCACTTCCCTGAAGCACGGGAGATTTTCCTTCTACAGAGACATTGTCTTTCTACAGAGATGTTCATTTCCATACAGATGCCTCATAGAGTACAGGACAATGGCCCCATACAGGCTGGCTTCAGACCGGGGGACACAGATGCCGGGCACAGGAATCTGGCAGAGATTCTCTTGTGATTTCAGTGTGGATGTCTATATCAAGAGGTAGACCGCAGTCACCCCAGACTCTGATCCTGCATTGGTGAGGAGCAGGTTTCAAGGAAGGCTGTCGGTTGGTTAAAACTTCCATCTTCCTATCTAGGGTTCAGCCTTGCTTCTGAGTTCCAGATATGGACTCCCAACTGCCTCTACCCAGCAGCTCCTTCAGATCACTGAGCCCTGGCTTCCATTTCCAATGCCGTGACTATCAGCCCCAATGAGATTTTTGCCAGGTCGATTCTTCCGTGCTCGCCCGGTCAGTCATGCATGCCTTCAACCAAGGGTCTAGCAGTCAGTGAGCTGGAGTTTCTTCCTCTTTTCCATATGTAACTCAGTAGCAAGAATTATCATCTTTTCATTAGCACAAAATTCTAATTCTCTGCCACCATGTCACATTACATCCACCTTAAACCTTCCTTAGCTCCCTTGCTCTTCTTCCATCTTTGTTCCTGTCTACTTTTAGAAAGCAGCCAAACTCACAGAAATGTAACTGGGATGCCTGGTCGTCCTTTGGTAAAAACCTGTCAATAACTGGGTCTACATTGTTGAAATGGCCAAAATGCCCTTCTGCCTGTGTCCTGTGAGACCAACAGCACTGAGCTCTGGCTTGTGTTTTGCTGGCTGGCACCATCTCTGACTTTTCCTCCCTGCCTGTACCATGAGGTGACTGTGTTTCTGTTGTGTTTGGAAAATGCTTTCCCACTCAGGATCTTTGCCTGGGACCACTCTTCTCCACTTCTTTCTATGACCCTAGTCTTCTTGTTATTGATGATCTTGTTTTTATTACTATCTAACCTTTACAGTTTTTTCCCTCCATCTTTTATTCTGTCATTTCCTCTATGGTGCTATGCAGCTATATAGACTTCTATAGTACTTAGTGCTTTATGTCACTCAGTCCCAGGCACATATAGAAAGTTGTTTGTTTGTTTGTTTGTTTGTTTTGGAGCACTAACTAAAGAGTCTTGTACTCCATTAGTATTTAAACCTTGAAAGAGTCATCTAACCTAGCCTGAGGCAAAACAAGCAGACAGATGCTGCCAGCTTTGAAATCAGGCATACTTACCAGCAGGTGAGTGCACTGGGCAAATAACAAACCACCCTTTGCTTGGGAAGATTTTCCACACTTCCAGGCTTCAGCGTAGCAGAACTGGGTGCAACTGGGAGTCATAGACCTTTAGCACCAGAACAGGGCATAGAAGAAGCAGAGTGAAACCGATGGTAACAGTCCCTCCCCATTCTTTCTTTCACTGGGGGCTGGAAGAGTAACCAAATGTCTATGAGGTAGATCCTTGTGAGACCTAGGCACTTGTGGGAAAGCAAATAGCATGAGGACGTATATCGGATTTGCTGTGTGAATGAAGAACAGTAATGGAAAGGAAAGCAAAGGAAGGGAAGGGAAGGGAAGGGAAGGGAAGGGAGGGGAGGGGAGGGAAGGGAAGGGAAGGGAAAGGGGGAAAGATAAGAGACAGACAGAGAGAAAGGAGAAGAAGCAGAAAGAGTCTTCTCAGCTGCTTCAGAGGAACAGTTGAAAGAGAGACCAGGAGTAGGCAGAGTTTACTTAAAAGGGAAAGCTCACATACATGCCTAAAGCCTTACTCAGTAATGCAAAGCATGATGCAGCGATGTATGGGTTCAGCGCCTCTGGGTTGGCTAGGTGTCTGCCTGAACGTCAGGGAGCTGCCAGGGGCCAGAGGGTGAAAAATGCTGGAATTCTAACACTTCTCCTTTCTCCAAACTTTTCCATATACCCATCCTTGAGCTCTCTCAAATTCCTGGCCTCTTTTTTCAATAATTGTTATCCCGTTACTATTCTTATTGACTTTTGGTTTGAAATTAATATAAAAAATTCTGATTAAAACAGAGCAGTCCTGTTATGTTGCATGAACACTGACCCAGAGAGGATAAGGCTTTGGAAACATTATCTAAAGATGCTAAGGTCACAGATAAAAATCATAAGCAGTCAGTATGGGTAGAAATACCATGATCATTTTCACCCACATGCTGTTTTAAACTCTCTTTAGCTATCTGTTATAATATTGATTACATTTTAACATCTCAAATAGGCTGAACAAGAAAATAAGAACACATTGAAGGTGATGAGAACACATCTGCCCAGGAAAAGATAGTTAATGTGTATTTGTGTGTGTGTGTGTGGCATATGTACAAAGTGTGTGTGTATATATTAGTATGTGTGTTGTGTATGAGTGTGATTGAATATGTGTATATCTGTGTAGTATGTGTGAGTGTGTGTCTGAATATGTGTGTATCTGTATAGTATGTGTAAGTGTGTGTGCAGTTGAGGTTAAGGTGAGAGGGTTACGAAATTACTAATCTTTTTAAGTTCTCTCTGAGTTTCATTTAAAAATGACTGCTCACCTGTTGTTCAGAGAGTGATGTTTCTTCCCTAGAGAAGTATGTGATGGCAATGTGAGTACTGCCACACACAGCTTTGGCTGACCTGGCAGTGGATAATGTGCAGAGTCCGTGTTTCTGAAGATATTTGCCTGTAGATATCAAGACACTTGCCTTCTGTTCTGCAGTAATATTCTGCGCTAGCTACTTTTCTTAATATTTTATTTTACAGTCACTACTTCCTCACACAGTTAGTTCTCTGCTAGACATGGAATCTTTGTCTTTCTTCCATTTCCAGCACTGAACTCAGAGCCTGATGGCAAACTGGCACAGGGATGAGCATATGAACGCCAAGGCTAACGGACAAACAGGCATCTCTGAGTAGCTTCCTGTCAAAATAATTCTGTCTTTAAGGATTTTCCTAAGCAGTAGTTTCCCATTAATAATCTAAAATAATTATTATACAATAATTTTAATTTTTTGGTGAGATAATAATGACTTTGGATGGTATGTCTCTAATGAAATCACAACTAACCATGTGTTCGTTGGAATCCAGTCAAGCATACGAAGATTCCAAATTACCATCTCAAACGTTCATGTGGTTGCAGATTGTCCAAGCTACCTGGCAGCACGGGGTCAAGGGGCAGCCGCATTGTGCTTGTCTGCAGCCTGCAGTTTTGAAGGTAAGCAGAGCCTTCATCATTCTCGCATTCTGTTTCAGTCAAAGTTTCCATCAGAAGCCTGCCAGGGCTCAGCTGATAACGAAGCGCCATTGCTTCTCAATGTGACGGAGCACCGTGACATATCAACACAGGGCTTAAACGAAAAGCCCCTTCCAATTTAACTGGGAATCTGCTGGAGCAGTGTTCAGTCCAGCACTCTTGTTTTCAATTGAAACCTTCTTTTTCTGTAGCAAAAGAAAAGTTTGGCCTTTCCTTTTAAGAAGAAGCGGGACTAGAATATTGCAGACGGACACAGTAGACAGCAGAGGAGCCCAGGAAAGCCGACTTTTACCTCAGCCTCTCCATGAACTAATTGCAGTTCTGGCAATTCATGGAAAGCTTCCTCGATGCTTCGAGGTTACCACAATACCAATGTTTTTTGTGGAGGTTTCTGTCTTTTCCTCACCCTGCCCCATGGATACATTGCATGAAACAGGAAAGGGCACATGCGTCTTTATTTGGGCCTACTCTCTGTTGGGTACTATCAGGGTGGGAAATAAATAGCTCTTGTCTGGACAAACTCAGATCCTATTCAAACACATCATGATAGAGGTAGGGTTATTTTTTCATTGTTATAGAAAAAATAAAACAAAATAACAAAGCAAATTCTATGTAATCTCACCAAGAAAGTGGTAAAGATGTGTCACCCAATATGAATTCAGTTCATAGCAGTCAGACTTGGAATTTAGCGACTGGTAAATTACTGCAGTTCTGGGTATCCAACTGGGGGTTTTACTCACATATAGCCTGCTACTAGTACATTGTATTCATAGTAAGTTTTGTCAAAATTTTAACGCTAAAGAGTGTGACAGTCGTAATGAATATAAATACATAGGCTTGTGAAAACCTAAATGGTGCTTGTAACATTATTACACTGTCTGCATTAGTGACTTCCTCAAACATGCTCATCACATGATCTTTAGCTCCTGCTTCCGACCAACCCACAATTCTCAGCAAACCAAATTTGGATAACTAATCTACGGCTTCCCTTGAAATGTGCTTTATAGAATTTCATTTTGTTGCTTGCTCTTTCTCTGAAGTATCACTTCTGATACTCAGAGGTTCTCATTGGTGAGCTAGACTGAGTGTCCAGAGAGGATGTGCCAGGATTATGAAGCCCTCAAGCTGTCAATGTTCTGATGAATCCTCACTGCTACAAATATATTTTTAGATTTTTTAAAGATATTTTATGTGTATGAGTGTTCTGTCTGTACTGTGTTTTTGTATGTGGACTATATAGTGTCTTCTGAGGTCAGAAGAGGCTATCAAATGTCCTAAACCTGGAGTTACAGACAATTGTGAATGGCCATGAGGGTGCTGAGAACTGAAACTTTCTTCTGAAAGAATAAGTTCTCGAAATTAAGTCAACAGCCCCAACATGGCGTTTAAAATGTAATTTAATTCTATTCATTAGTATTGTATATATCTGCTTGTTTGTCTGTCCCTGTCCTTGTCTGTCCCCCCCCCACCGTGTGTGTGTGTGTGTGGTATATGTGTGAGTATAGGCACTCATGTGTCATATGTATATTGTGTGGAAGTCAGAATGTAACTATTTAGAGTTAATTCTCTCCTTCCTTCAAGGATCCAGAATGAGACTATGGATGACAGGCTTGCAGGGCAGCTACACTTACCTGCTGAGCCATCTGCAGTCTCAGCAGTTGTACTTTATAAATAATGAATATTAAGAACTTTGTATCTCATGGCTGATGTAAACTTAGGGCCAAACTCTCATGTTCTCTGCTAGGAGCCAGCCATTGCAGGGGAAGGCCTAGTTATGATTTCCTGGCTTCCTGCTTGGCTTTCCTGAACTAAATCTGAGATTTAGTCTTTTCTGTTTATTGTTATGCAGCTTCTTTCTTCCCTTTTCATTTTTTTCTGTGTCATTTGGCATATTTGATTAAATTATAAGCTATACATAACTGAGCAGTTTAGGCTAAAGTCAGAGACAAGGCTCAGGCCAGACTTCTTTGCCCACATTCCAGATGCTGAGATCATGACAAAGCATCTTTTAAAGCACTGGAGAACATTTTAGGGTCATTTAAACCTTGTTAAAATACAGCATGATTGGCTTTCTTTCCTTTCTCACTTGTTGTCATGTAAGAACAGGCTACCATGCTTTCGGGGATAAATTCGTTTCTCCTGGTGATGAAGACTAATTTTGGTCATGCACATGAGCACCGTATCAGTTGAAAATTTAGGAAAAGGATTTTCCTCCAGGCAAAAAGCAAATTTTGCAATTTATCTCTGACATAAGTATAAAATTTTGTTTTAGGGTTTGTTGTTTTGTTTGTTTGAGAGAGGGTTTAGCTATATAGCCCTGACTGGCCTGAAATTCCATCTGTAGGGCAGACTGGCTGGCAACCCACAGAACTTGGTGTGTCTCTGCCTCCTGGGGGATTAGATTAAAGGAACACACAGCCATACAAAGCCCATGAACGACATTTTTATATAGTTCTGTATTTGGCATAGGTTAATGCACACAGCTCTTTAAGAAAACACATTAGTAGATCGGCTCTATACCAGCCCTTTTCTTCTTTTTTTCCATGAGTCACTTTGGCATTATTTGATTGATCAAAACTTGGAACAAAGAAAGGCAGNATGGCAGCCGAGTCAGCGATGCTGTACTCCAAACTGGTGGATCTTGAGCTAGCAGACACCAAGAAGCAAGTGTATAGTAATGTATGAATTAATTCAGACAGACAGGGGTGGAAATATTGATGTATTCTTTAATTGACATTGATACATGGTTTCAGTGATTAGTTACAAAGTTATTTTCATTTTCCATTGAATGGTCTAATATCCAAATAAAGATTATAAAATGGCTTTGGCTAAAAATAGCCATCTAACATGAATTAAGTGCTTAGAGATGCAGGACTAACATTGGATAAAGTACTCTAAATTCCATTCTTTTGTTCTGAAAATAAAATCTTATAAAATGGCCATGTACAATTGAGTATCTATTTTAAAAAGACATACTTTGACATTTTCTTGTGTGACCCAGAAAGCCTGGTATCAGAGACATCACATTCACATTATTACTCTGTGCTTTCTAGGGGCAGGTACTTACCTGAGGACTCATTGTGCCCAGAATGTATGATGCAGCATACAATAAGCATAGGATATAAAGCAAAAGGAATCACAAGGTAAGTATAGTGTGACAATAAATTAATGATTGTGAGCTAGAGAATGATTACTACATCCTGCACTTTCTTGAAGATCTGGGCGTTGTCAGTTATTAAGACAGAGGGTAAAATACTCTTCAGGGGTGACAGCAGGTATTACAGCACCAATGGGAAATCAAATTAGAATGTGTGGATAGAAGGAGAAGTTCTGTGGCTGCAGGGTCATGAGTGTACAGGAGAACACAGACGAACCAAGAGACTGCCTTTGAGCAATACAGGAAGTGCCTTCTGCAAAAACCTGTACCTCTTGGTCAAGCAGCTGCCCTTTCCTGACTATACATTTTTAATCATAAGCTGGAATTTGTCATTCCACTAGCCCTAAAATCTCCATTTAAACGATTCTTCAAGTTCTAATTAATTTTTGGTAATTCACTCAAAACTGACCCCTACCCCCAAAGCTCCTGAAACATTGTGTGGGTGGGAACAAAAAGAATCTAAGAAGCAGAATATTGGGAGACAGGCTGAGAAATGCTATCTTTAGGATGTGGCATGCCCATTGAGAACATGATCTCATAGCATCTACTGTTGCCTGAGCTGAGCTTGTAGAAGAATGGATGTGCCAGCAGTTAATCAGAGGTGAGGAGCAGGTTCTCGGAGTCCTAGGCTTCTGCTCACTACTAATGAACTCTGAGTGCGGGGGAAACATTATCCTCAGTTGTGGATACTTGTGAGCCCATCAGGCTCCAGGGTATATTTCCAAACCTATGGTCACACTGTCCTGGCTACCCTCCAAGAATCACAAAATGACAGAATGTGTGAAAGAGATTGTAGCTAGGAGGGGTCATGGCAGATGTGTGAGAGAGACAAGAGCTGAGAGTGAAAATAATCAGAATTCATTAAATACATGTATGAAATTAGGAAGGAACAAATTTCATAAACCATTTCTGACCTGTAGAAAACATAGTTTTTGACTAAAAGATTTAAGTCAGTTATATGTGTCTATGTACTGCATTTTTAATGCACTAGATAAAAATGTAGCTCTAGAGTCAGTTTTCCCAAAGTGCTCATTGCTCAGAGTACTCAGAGTATTGTACTCAGAGTATTATTGTCCATATTCAGAAATTGCATTAAATTTTTGGATGATATTAGGATGCGATTCAGTCAACTGCTGCCTTTGGTTCAGTGGGTAGAAAGAACTAAGTATTCTAGCCTGCCAAACTCTGAGCACATATAGGTGACTATTTAATACTTAAAATCCTATGTTTATAAATCTGTGATTTCACCCACTTTCCAATTACCACACTACTCTCATATGCTCCTCATTAATGACACTCCTCAAGATAGAAACCATTGTCCTATCAAAGAATTTCACATAGTTTAATTTTTGAGAAAAAGATTCCTTCTATGGAAGTCATATTCCTCTTCTAATATTGTCCACCAGAAGTCACTCTTTTAGTATGATAAATTCTACCAATGATTCCATTGCATTAACAAATGCCTTATTTCCCAATGCAGCCCACATAGCTTTGCTTCTGCAACTTTGAATATGTAACGTTCCTCTAGCTCATTGCTTGACAAGTGTCTTCCAGTCAATGTTCTCTGACATGCTAGTATAACAAGATCAGATGAAAACGCATTATTCACAAAGGCACTTAATTTAAGATACTTTGTGTGTGTATGTGATTGCGTGCACACGCATGTGTGCATGAGTACACATGAGGATCCATGTGTATTGAGTATTGGGAATATGCATGCTGCTGAGAATAGATATGTGAAAGAAAGATATGTGATTTTTCTCTCACAGATGCACAGTCTATTATGTGTTCGTTTTTTGAGGTATCAGGGGTGCTTATACACTGCATACAAGGTAGGTATAACCCACAAAGGAAATGGCTCTGATAGTGAAAGCATGAATGAAACAATATGAAGGAATGGTATCTTACACAGATTTAATAAACAGGGAAGTCCATCAAGAGAAGAACAGAGGAAAAGTATCAATGGAGCAGACAGAGTAAAAATAATAGGATTAACAAAGAACATGCTAATGAAGTCATACTGGTAAAGAAGCAATTATAGTAGCTAATCCAGATTAGATTATATTAGACTAGATTGCAATGGATATGACTAGAAAATTAGATGCATAGGTAAAGTAGTAGAATATTGAGCAGATTTTAAAATTGGCTTCCATTTTGTGTGTGCCAACAATAAGTTAGAGTATATGCTTAGTTCAAGGTTGATGTTACTGGGCAAGGCACTATAAATTATAGATAAGAAAATATTAGATATAAATACTAGACATTGGCTCAGCTGAGAGTTCACACATGAAAATTGTTGCAGAGATTTTTGTTCCTGCATTAATTCTCTGGCCAATGGATTATGTAAAATATCTCACATTTCTTTTTTATATAATAAGATACCTAAAATTGCAATGGAATTGAAAAGACTAAATTTGAAAATAAATATCCCTCTATAGGTTTCAATAATCTAGTTTTTTATATTACTGAATGATAAAGATTGAGGAACTTTCCATAACTGGCAAAGAATTAAGAGTACCTTGGTACCCCAAGACTGTGACAGGTGATCTAGACAATTTAGAAGGGTTGGTGAGTAGAGCCAGAAACATCTTGTGGACTCTCCCTCACTACACTGCCTATTGATGTATAGCTCCTACTAGAGAAGGAAGCTGAAGTTTTAATGCTAGAATGAACAGTTGAATTGAAGACATCATGAAACATACATACATACATACACACACTCACACACATATATAATTAGGAAAATAATATTAATATATAAAATATAAGTTTAATATTATTTTCTAACCTTTGTGACTTCTATATTTGTGATGCATATACACATCCCTCATATACATTATGAATGTAGAAATCACAGTAATATAAAGACAGTAATGTTAAAACTTCAGAAATAAGAAAGGGGCTTCTGTGCTGCCAGATGTACTCAGCCATATGGTGAACTTAGTCACTATTGTATGGAGCAATACTGCCTCAAAGAGCAGAATGCTGAAAAGGTATGAAAGTTTAAGGTAGTGTTTAGGACAGTTGCATAGTGATAGAAAGGACAACATTTGAACTCATACAAAAAATTTAATTGCATGTCAAGCACTCACATTGGGTTCAAATCACAAAGAAAATTTAACTATCTAGCAAATCTAAACCCAATCCAATTTTTCTTGCAGGCACTCGCCTAGCACACGGAAAGAGTTTTCTATTATGAAGGTCAGGCTATGAGATAGCAACAATTCCCAAAAAGACATCAATTCTATCCAGTGGCTTTTCTGAGGAGTGGTTGACCATGCAGGGACACATTGGCTGGTATTGTGCTAGACTTTACTGAATGGTTATGTAAGTTTCCAGCAGAGGCAATGTTTTCCAAAAGAAGAAAAATCAAATGTAATCTGCATGGAAAGGGCCTGATCTAGTTGAAAGAACTAAGGACAGGAACAAAGGAAGGTGAGTACTAAGCAAGGTGATCAGAAATGCCCTGAAAGTGGAGCAAAAACAGAACAGCCAAGAACTTGTTTCTTTGGAAAGGTCAGGAAATTGATTAAGTTTGCTTTCTAATTAAGAGAAGGAACATAAAGAAGAAATCAAAATATAAAGAAATTAGATGAACGTTAAGTGCCACTATCAGGGAGGAAAGTAGATATCTATATAAGCTCTACAGATATTAAAACATTATGAGATCATACCATGACAATAAAATGTTCAGCCATGAAATCGCAAATGCTTTTCAAAATATAAACAATTCCTGCCTGGCTTTACAGGAAACATTAACTTGAGGTATATCATTGACCTAAATGAAAATGTTAAAAAAAAGCTTAGACTATCTTTATAACATTTAGTCATATGTTTCTCATGTGAGACACAGAAATATTTTACTGGATACAAAAGAAACAGTGCCCATAAAAATGTTAAATTGAAATACTAAAGTAAGTTTTTCAAAATTAGTAATTTGATTATCAAGATATCATTAAGGTGAAAGAACAAATACAGATAAAGTTAAGTGAATTAAGCCCATAAAAGTATGGACAGAGATTATATTTGGAGTGTTTTTTTCAGACATGGAAGTTTTGCAGAGCAAAGATAAAGAGCTTTGGCAGATCAATAATGCACAAATAAAACATAAACGAAAATGGGCACTTTATAAACAAAGACACAGGAAAGAGCATCAATCAAATGATAAACTCAACACAATAAATCATTAGGGGATGCAAAGTCAACCATGATGGGATGCTATTTGATTTTAAAGTTAAAAACAGATTTTTAAAAATATACAACATATACTGATTTTGACTCCCCCATCCCAAATTCTCTCAGGTCCTTGCCACATCCCTGTGCCCAAAGTGCTAAAACTCAATCTAGAATTCCTAATGTGAAAGAAAATGAGGAGCAACTGAAAGTCTTTGAAAATGATTTATTTGTGATTTCAGAAACCACCTAACACCTTCCTACACTGCCTTCTTCAGAAAAGTTCAACACTTTTGGCAATCCCATGATAATAAGCATTTCCCTCAATGGGTGAAAATATATATCTAAAATGGTTTATTCTAATATTAATAGTTACCAAAATTTCAAATATTTAAAGAAAAATTAAGCATGTTTTTTATTACATAAGAACTCCACATAGCAGCAAGAAGTAGGACTTCAGACAAATACAAAATTATGATAAAATTTAAAAAGCACTGTGTGGCACTAAAGGGAACACAAAGAAATGAAAGCATGCTTTAAGATTTCATGTACATTTTGGAGGTCAGACCTTTGTCTGATTTGGTGTTAGTGAAGATCTTTTCCCATTCTGTAAGCTGCCATCTTGTCTCATTGACTGGTCCTTTGCTTGACAGTAGCGTCTCAGTTTCAAGAGGTCCCATTTGTTAATTGTTTCTTTCAGTATCTGTGCTACTGGAGTTTTATATGTATGAAGTGGTCTCCTGTGCCAGTGCATTCAAGTATACAAAGAACTCAAGAAATTGGTCATAAACAGAACAAATAACCCAATAAGAAAATGGAGTACAACCTAAACAGAGGAATCTAAAATGGCTGAATGACACTTAAAAATGCTCAACATCCTTAGTCATCAGAGAAATGCAAATCAAAACAATTCTGAGATCACATTTTACACCTGTAAGAATGGCCAAATCAAAAACATTGATGACAATTTATGCTGGAGAAGTTGTGAGGTAAAGGGAACACTCCTGCATCGCTAGTGGGAATGCAAGCTGGTACAGCCCCTTTGGATGTCAGTGTTGCGATTTCCCAGATAATTAGGAAAAAATGTTCCTCAAGACTCAGCAATACCGCTTTTGGGTATGTACCCAAAGGATGCTCAATTGTATAACAAGGACATGTGCTAAATTATGTTCACAGCAGCATTGTTTGACATAGTCAGAACCTGGAAACAACCTAAATGCTTCTCGACTGAAGAATGGATAAAGAAAATATGGGCCAATCACAAAATGGAGTACTATACAGTAAAGAAAAATAATGACTTCTTGAAATTTGCAGGCAAATAGATGGAGCTAGAAAACATCATATTGAGTGAGGAACCCGGACCCAGAAAGACAATTATCATATGTACTCAAGCATAAGTGGTTTTTAAACATAAATCAGACAAAACCAGCCTACAAATTACAATCCCAAAGAACCTAGACAACAATGAGGACCCTAAGAGAGATATACATGAATTTAACCTATATGGGAAGTAGAAAAAGACAAGATCTCCTGAGTAAATTGGGAACACAGGGACCATGGGAGAGGGTTGAATGGGAGAAGAGAGGCCATGAGGAAAGCAGAGAAAAATGTATAGCTCAATAAAATCAATAATAAAAGATTTCATGTACTTATATAATAAGACTAGACAAAGAATTATGGAATCAGTAGTTTAAAAAATTATTTCTGTTAATCAGTGAACTTAGAGAATTTACTGAAAAGGTGGACAAGAAAACTTTACCAAGGATGAATATATTCAAAAATTTTAGGAATAATCTGTGTCTATTAATGACAAATGACTAAATCTAATATTTCACATTACATTAATATAACATATTATCACTACATTTAGGTTTATTTGATGTGTTTGATATCATAATAGAATTACTCAAATCTCAAATAAGTTTAGTTATAATTCTTTGCTAACATACAAAGATAAAATTTGCACTGTGTATATTCTGCAGGCTGCAGACACCACCTGAAATTAGAGGTTCAAGATGAAAATCATTGACCTTGAGAACCATGGGAAATAAGCAACAATGAGAATGGAAATAAATCAATTAGGGTGCCAGGCTCTTTTTCTTTAATCCAGTTCCTATTTGTCTAAAAGCTTATTGCTTAAAACATTATAGTGAATGTTTCAGTCGGGTCAAAAACAGTACACATTATTTTAAAATTCACTTATTTATTAAATGTATATTATTAGAAGGTATCATTTTTTCTTACCATTTAATGCAAAATTCTTTGAGTTCTTATTTTATCAGACAACTGTCAGATTAAAATACTTCCACTTTCAATTTTGTAATCTTTTCCAAATTTCACTGAAATAGACTTAATCTGTTCTCTCGTAGGAACTCCATCTAAAATACTGCCCATATCTATGATATACTTTAATATAACCTTGTCTTGATTTATGCTGCAGGATAAATGGCAAGTCTTTAGGACACTGGCTTCATGCCAGACGTCTCCCTACAAACACAGTCAACTTACACGTGTGTGTATATTTTACTGCTTTTATCTAAATATTTTATTGCCCTGAATCAAATTTATGAACAAGTGTCATTAATTGTACTTAATACAAACGTCGCTGACCTTTAGTCCACTGAAAATGAATATTTAAGTTCCTTCTGTTCAGTTGGGAGCTCTGCTCCAGCCTCACTCTCCCCCATTCCACACCTGCTCAGATGTTCAGCTAGCAACTAAGATCCACCCCTCCCATTCCGGGCTCCGCCCCCTCAGAAAGCCCACTAATAAGGGTCAGCTCTTTCCCCAGAGCTCTTCAAGACCATGCCACAGGGTATTTAAAAGCAGATTACTAGAGCTGCCACCTGCTCTCTCTTTCTCTTGCCTTCCCCAGAGGCTTTAGCAGGGAGGGAGAGGGAGGAAGAGGAGTGGGGGAGCGGGAGGGGAATGGGAGGAAGAGAGGAAGTGTAAATTTTTGAATGGAAAAAGAGGAGAAAAAAAGCACCTGGGAGTTGTTTTGCTCTTTTTATTAAACCTAGATTTATTAATTTGGCTGGATTTGGCTAATTGCGTTGGTGGAGGAACCCACTACCAGAGATTTTTTAAAATACTATCGTCTTCATCTGAAAATAATCAACATATATTTTAAAAATGATTGCTCTTTGTAATATATTAAGTAAAACATCATTTATATGTTAGTTTCAATTTCTTAATCTTACTAAAAAATAAACACACACATATGTATAATTAATTAGGAAATATTTCTCATAGATATTCTCCTTTGACGGGAGATAGCCTTAGCACAATTTTTTTGAACCCTTCTGAAAACTTCTTCTGATAGATCTTCAGATCTATTTTGGAGAACAAAGTCTGTCAGTCATTGAAGTTAAAATAATTGTAATATTCAAATTACAACAATAATGACATGAATTTTTATGTTTTTTTCAGCCATACAGAAAATATTGCCTTAGATTACACTCTGAGCATTATTTAGATTTTAAAAAGGAACTAAGTCATTAAATATTATGTTCCTTTTTATAAATATCTTATACATTTATAACAGGGATTCATTGTGTAATTTAATTACACTTGAAAATTTCAAATATAAATACAGTGAATTGTAGCCAGAATTCCATATTTCTAGAAAATGTTTGAGTATCTTTGAAAGGTGAAGATAACATCTCTCTCATGTTGGTTAGTACTAGATTAAATTTTGACTTGTACTTTTAAGTTCACCAAAAATGTATAAGAAATAGCATGTGCTTAGGGTGTCCAGCCTCATACACATAGACCCCCATCAGAACATTTCCCACAGAGAGGTACATTTGCTATAACTGGAAAAAGGCTACTATGTCCAGAGTTGTTAGTTTGCATGAGTGATGTACATTGTACAGGTTTGACTAAATGTGCAACATCATATCTACCATTATAGCATCACGTAGACTATTTTCACTGTCTCTCTACCCATTATCATGTCTATTTTCTTACTCTCCTCCAGTTCCTACTACTGATTTCTAATAATTTCTAAAATTTTCCTTCATATATATTGTGTTGTATGGCAGGTTGGAACCAATATATTTTGATTTTTTTCACTTACCCATGTACATTTAAGTTTCCTCCATCCAAGCATTTCACTTTACAGATGGCCCACACTTGGTTCACCCATTTGATGACTCACATCTTGAATGTTTCCAAGGGCAGGCAATTGCAGACAGGGCTACTTTGAACCACTGTGGTTAATTTCTCATGTGAACAATTTTTTTTATTGGGTAACTATGAACACCTAGATTGCAGGGTCTCAGTAAGAATTTTTTAGTTTTGTCAGGCACTGCCAGTGTTCTCCACAATGGCCGCAGCATACCACATTCCTGCCAGTGTGAATTTCTGCTGGTCCATATCTCTCCAGCATTTGTCCATAGTTTCACTATTTGGGTGATGCTATTTGTGAGGCTGATGTGTTTCTCATTATTTTTTAAAGATATTTCATTTATTTTTGATATTATAACATAAGTGCATCATTTCCCTCTTTTCCCTCCTCCTTCAAATCTTCCCACGTATTTGTCCTTGCTGTCTTTCAAATTCATAACTGCTTTTAAAATTTTTTGTTACATGAATATATTATATTTGTGTGTATGTGAGAGAGTATATGTGTATGGTATGTGCGTGTATGTGTGTGCATATTAATTACTAAATATAACCTACTCAGTCTGTATAATTTTATTTTCCTTTATATTTTCAGGACTGACCTGTTTGTTTTAAATTTTGTTTTGTATTATTTGATACCTGCTGGTCTAAAACCCAGGATCCTACTGTTTCATCTGTTATAGCATTATAGTGGTGCCAACACACCCATCCTCCATTTGAACTAATTTGTATTTCAACGAATAAAACCTGAAGACCATATTGCCACATAGTTATTTACAGTACAAAATTTGATGTGGTATCAAAATATTTAGGCCATATTTTGTTTGGGTTGCTTATTTTTATTTGCAATTTAAGAGTTCTTGGAATATTTTGGATATTGGTCTTTCATCAAATGTGACTTTGTTTATTCTTTATTTATTACTATCCGATGTATGTGCATGAGGTATGAAAGGGAGGCACATACACCACAGTGAACATGTGGAGGTCAGAGGACAACTTTTTACAATTGGTTTTCTACTTCCACCTTTGTGTGGATTCCAGCAATGGAAGTCAGACGCTTGGGCTACTGCCGCAAGAACTTTTACCTAGTGGGCCATCTCAGAGACTACGGATATGTCTTTTGCAAATATCTTCTCTTAGGCTATGACTTCTCTTTCCATTTTCTTGGCATAATCTTTCCCTGCTTGCTAACTTATTTATTTATTTAACTTTTAAAGAAGCTGTTCTGGATTATTTATGTTAACTTGACATAAGCTACAGTTGTTTTAAAAGAAAATATCTAATTGAGAAAATGCCCCCAACCAGATTGTCCTCTGGGCAACCTGTGATACATTTTCTTGACTGATGATTGATGTGGGAAAGGCTCAGTATACTGTGTGTGGTATAACCCTGGGCTGATGATTCTGAGTACTATAAGAAAACAGATAAAGGCAGCAGAACAAGTCAGGATGAAGCACTCCTTCATTGTTTCTACCTTAGTTCACCTCTCTAGATTCCTGTCATGAGCTGCTACACTGACGTCCTTTGACAATGAACTGTGATGTGGAGCTATTAACTGAAATATACACTTTCCTGCCCAAGTTCTGTTTGGACAATGGAGCACAGCTTGTCCACTAACTCCTTCATGGACTGTACTTCTGAAATAGCACTTTAAAAATCACTCTTTATACACATATAAGAATGGCCAAGATCAAAAACACTGATGACAACTTATGCTGGAGAGGTTGTGGGGTAAAGGGAACAAGCCTGAATTGCTGGTAGGAATGCAAGGTGGTACAGCCCCTTTGGATGTCAATGTGGCAATTTCCCAGATAATTAGGAAACAGCCTTCCTCAAGACTCAGCAATACCACTTTTGGGTATATATCCGAAGGATGCTCAACTGTACCATAAGGACATGTGCTCAACTATGTTCATCGCAGCATTGTTTGTCACAGCCAGAACTTGGAAACAACCTTAATCTTCCTCGACCAAAGAATAGAAAAGGAAAATGTGGTACATTTACACAATGGAGCACTATACAGCAAAGAAAAATAATGACATCTTGAAGTTTGCAGGCAAATAGATGGAGCTAGAAAACATCATAATGAGTGAGGTACCCAGACCCAGAAAGACAATTATCATATGTACTCACTCTTAAGTGGTTTAAAAAAGAATCAGAGAAAACCAGCCTACAAATCACAATCCCAAAGAACATAGACAACAATGAGGACCCTAAGAGAGACATACATGGATTTAACTTACATTGGATGTAGAAAAAGACAAGATCTGCAGAGTAAAATGGGAACATGGGAACAATAGAATAAGCTAGATTAGGAGGGGAGAGACAGGGAGGGGAGCAGAGAAAAAGGTATAGTTCAATAAAATCAATAAAAAAATAAAGCACAGGAAAAGAGGGAAAAAAAGTCACTCTTTATCCAAGGTCATCCTCATTTTCTACTATGTGGCATTCTAGGAATCCAATTTTGTGATTCACATTTAGCTCTGCCATCTATTTTGAGATGCTTTTTTATGAAGGTTGTAAGCTGTGTGTCTGGATTAATATTTTATATCAGGATACTCTGTTGTTCCACTTCTCTTTGCTGGAATTTGCTGTTAATCAGGTGAACTTTTTAAAAAATCCTATGTATTGACTACATTTGCAAGGCTTTTCTCTGAATTCTTCTCTTGCACTGGCTTCCCTTTACTCTTTCATTTCTATTCCACCATCTTGACTCCTGGCTGTGCTCAGCCAGGTGTCCTGTTACTCATGCCTCTTTTCTCGGTCCTGGCTTCTAAAATGAGCTTTAGAAAAAGTTCAATATCTTCATGATAACTTTGATAATCTGACTAGGGCTTCATTGAGCTGATAGATTAATTTGGAAAGAATGATAGTATCATTGTTCTCTCCATTCATATAAAAGGCTTTCATTTAGTTATCTTTTATTTCCTTCATTACAGTTTTGAGATTTTCTTGATATGTCTAAACATTGTGTCAACTACTCATGAATATCTCATTATCATAGTTTATAATATTGTTTCAAGTTTAAGTTTTTACTTGTGTTTTAATAGAAAATAGGAGGAAAACTGACATTTTTTGGTATCTTACACCATGCAGGCCTGATGCATCTTACTTGTGAGAGGGTTTCTTAACTTTTTTATGATGTTTTTATACAGATGTTTTGTCAAACAAATGTGGCTTTATTTATTTCTCTATAGCCTGTATAGCTTTTATTTATTTTATTTTCATATAGTATCTGTTAGGATTTTATCTGCTATTTCTTGAGCAAAATAGAATCCTAGATCTTTTATTAGCTGAAAAACTTATCCTAATTTGTTTTATTTTCTGTAATCACATATCCATAGATAAAAGTGATGTCTTTGGTGGGAAAAGTATGTGCATGCACATGTGTCTATGTAGGTGGATTCTACTATTCAGGCACATGTGGAGACCTGAGATTAATATTTCAGTATCTTCCTCAATGCTTAACTAGTTTTTTGAGACAGAGTCTGCCACTGAAGTTAATGGTGTATTATATTACAATTTCTCCGGGTTGTGAGTTTCTGGGATTTTTATGTCTCCATTTCTACGCCCTCCTATCTTTCACTTTTCTCTAATATCCTAGTGAATCAAATTTAGGTCTTCATGCTTGTGCAGCATGCTTTATACATGAAGCTTCTCTGGAACCATAACATACAGAGAAAAATACATTCATAATTTCTGACTTAGATTATTTTAATAAATTCTATGTTTTTCTTTAGTTTCATGGTTTGTCTTTGTTTCTATTTTATGTTGATTTTTAGTACTATCTATTTAGCTCATTGATAGCATAATGCTCTATTTTCCAATACAGATAAGTTTGTTGTCTATTATGGGAGCTGCCTCTTTTATGTTTAGACAATTTGTAACAACATACAAATGTAAAATGTATTTATTCTTACTAATAGAGTCCTTGTTTAATGAATGTAATAGTAAGCCCAATAATCACTTTTATTAACTATTTCTAGTGCACTAAGCCCATGACATGGCAAAGTACTTTATACGTTAAAGAAAAGCAAACTTAGAAATTCATAAAGTATTTATAACCAAAATAAATATGACTGAGATACTTGACAATAATGTTTTTTATTAAGAAAATTAAAAGTACAGGAGCATTATGAGACCTTATAATAAGGGCAGTGAGGTTGGCACCCCCAACACACATACAATAAATTTTCTAGCTGGGTGCCTAGGCCAGGGGTTAGTGGATAAATTACTTAGCTTGTACAACCTTGGTTAGAACAGGATCTTTTTAAAACTGATTTGTGTATATAAGCAAATACCAGTTGTCTACTTCAGATTGTGTATGCAGCAGCAAAGGCCTAGTAGATCAGAGTTGTCAACATCTTGCTCTAGAACATGTTGGTGTCTAGCACATGGCACAAGTGAACCTACATACAGTAAGATACTTTGTCCTCAGAATGGTCAGCACCTCTGATGATTCTGAACATTACATTGTAGAGAAGTATTCCCTTCAGTCATATCTGGAGTTGATAGGATATAAATTTTAAGTTCACTGAGAAGCACAGAACTATAGGATGACTTGTTTCTTCCATATCTCTCATTTTCCTTATTTTATTATTTAGCTTCTCTAATATTCCTTAATGTATTACATGAGAATGAGCTATGGTATAAGAAAAAAAAAGTATGGATTTGCTATCAGTTTGGTCAAGGTCAAATTGGACCATATAGCAAGATTCTGCCTTAAACAAGCAAGCAAGATATAAGTGCCAAGAGACAGATTGGATAAAGGCAGCTGTTTTTCACTTTCACATAAAATAAATTAATACTGGTAGTAAATAAGTAAGTCTAGATACTGGAAAATGCTATAGCTGATAAGCAGGCTTTATCTTTATAGAGCTGATAGAGAATTTTACTAATTTACATGATATATCTGAAAAATGAAAAAGGCTTAATGTCTAAGAGAAAGTAGTACACAGATGAGTAACAAGATGTTGGGGGGGGGTGCAGCAGCGGCCAACACAGGCAGGAGAGGAATTGGGGGAAGACTACTTTACAGATATTCCAGACCGTGAAGACATTCCAAAAATGTAAGAAGTCAGCAGTCAGGACTCATCTGTAGTTAATGGTGACTCTCTACATCTATACAAATAAATTCACTACCATAGGCTCATAGAATCATGCCGGATATTCAAAAAGTAAAAGGCATTAAAATAATTAATCCTTAAAAGAAGATGGCATGCACCATTTTCTTCAGATAATAGCAACCATGTCATTAGACTTGATACAAGATAATAGAACAACATGTCACTAGACTTACGTCAAAACAGAAAACTATAGGCTGAATCAGAAGAAAAAAGCAATTCCTAGGAACAGTCACCCCAGCATAGTGAACAGAAATCTTTAAAGCAGACATGGCTGATGTGTTTAGTGATTTCAAGGGAAAATTTGACATACAGACAGGCATTTGTTGCAATGAAATGAGGACAAAATCAAAGAAACAGTTAAGGTCAAAAATTAAAATTTGGTATGAAAACATTCCAAAGAATCTTAGCAGGAGACTGTTTCCCAGGAAGAATTAAGCAGCATGCATATGGGCAAGATAGAAGAAAATTCCTGAGATGAATGGCAGGCACAGGGAGACAATGGTTACAAGTATCTCAGACACATTCATTGACAACTTTTGAGGCTATGTCTATTTACCTGATGTGTAAGGGAAAAAGACACGATAGCATTTCAGGCCAAAATTAAGTGTTTGATGGATATCTTCCAAAAGCTTTTCAGTTATTTTCCCATTTTGCTGCAAGTAAAAACTACAAGTCAACAAATGCTCAGTAACCTTTGGTGTAACACACACCAAAATACTAGGCAGCATACCAAGGCATACTACAGACTAATGGTTAAAAATAAAAGATATTGGGTAAAGTTTCAAAGCAGCCAAGGAAAAAAGCTTATTGCATTAAAAAATAAACAATTTTATTTTTTCCCTGACAGTTCTATGAAAAAAATAATACAAGAGAAAGGAAACGGAATCTCTCAGAGTCTTGTGGAGTAAACACCATTTGCCACTAGCAGGTGTGTACTTCAGGGAAAGATAAAGGAAGATCTCCAGAATGAATGGAAAAGATACCAGACTGAAGAACAAAGCAAACAGACAAAGAAGACTACAAATGTGATCAATATCGAGCAGGTCCAATCAGAGGAAGTAGCAAGGATAGAGACTCTATCAGATGCATTGGCATCCACATTACAAGAAATTTGATAAAAATCTATGCTAACCATTCACTTAAATCACCAAAGTTGCCTGGGTATATTGCCAAAACATTTCAACTTGATGCTATCTGTGTAAATCAAGTGTGTAATAGAATCTTGTAGAGATAGTAAAAATTGCAGGTAATATTCACTGTCCATAAAAATAGAGATTATTATGGTGAAGTTGTATTTAAGATTCAAGATAAATGTTATCAGAGATAAAGGAGGATTTTAACAATTATAAAATAAAGTATTCAAGTAGATGTAAGTAATCCTAAATTTACATTATATATAGACATGTACAGAAGCTAATAAAAGACTCAAAAATAAATGAAGCATATAATAACATCAAAAATTTAAGTGCAATAATAATAAAGGGCTATTGTTTTATGTCTCTTTAGTAAGTAAAAACACAATTCAAAATCAAAAGCGCATGAAGGATGTGATTCTGCCTCCTGAAAGAAGCCAAGTGGCTGATGCTGCAGACCCAGCAGAGATGCTCTCTTGCATTCCGGTGACCTAGCAATTCCTCTCACTTTTTTGTTGTTTGCCCTGAAAATTAAAATATAACAAAACACATAAAATAGACTCCCAACAATCTATGTTTTTATTTTTTGATGAAAATGAAAAACAAGTACAATAGAATAACTCCACAAACAGAGCTGGGATGATGGACACGCAAAGGTTATAGACTTTATTCTGCAAACCTAACTATGTCAGTCAGGCATGACCCTCAGTTGCACTCAATCTGCAGTTTGTTGTTTACTCCAAAGAAAGAAAAACTTATATCCACTCAAAATCTGCATATCAATGTTTCATGGAGCTGCAGCAGGGTGTAAAGGCATTTGTAATCATAATCAACATGACCTTTAATAAATTTACAAAATTATTAGGGAAGAATCAGCAAATGTTTAAGTGATAAAGCATATACAGCTAACAAACTCAGGTAAAAGCCTCTTAACATTAGCATATATTATTTAAGGTACAGGTCTGTTATTATTGATTTAGTATGAATAGCCTTAGTTGCATAGTCTGCTCTCAGCTTCCCAGGACTAATGTTATGTGATCTTGATTATATTTGACCTTCATAGATATTTGTTTTCTTTCACATATAGTAGCAAATTAAATAAATACTGCGAGAAAGCAATGGTTATGTATTATAAAGGGTTTTATTATTTGTTATTTGTCTGTTCACTTTGCACATCTAATAATCAAACCCAGGGCTTTACACAGATGAGCTAAGACCTTTGCAACTGACCAGCATGCAGAGTCTAACACAGGGCCTTAAAATAGATATATCTAAGATAGCCATTGAATGTTGATGTAGTCCTAATTTTATAAATGCACACTAGGCTATAAAATGTATCTTGTATCAATTGTCGGAATTTTTAGAAGTGTTTCCTTGGCAGCAAATCTGACCGTCTAGAGTAAGAGCTGTATTGCAATTCATGTTTTGTCCTAAGCATTCTCATTCCGTCTTCTGCTTTCCCTTTCACTTCTACCCCTCGCTCCTCCTCCTCTTCTTCCTCTCTTCTCCTTTTTCTTTCATTTCATTTCCATCTTCTTTATCATTCTTCCTTATTTTCTTCTTCCTGTCCCTTCCCTCCTAAATCCTTCTCTCCCTTTCCCTACCATTTCTATTTTCCCTCTTCCACTACTTTTATTTTATTTCCTGCTTGCCTTCTTTCCTCCCCTAATATACACTGAATACAAGTTTCTGCACACACTAGTCTTGTACTCAACAAGTTACACACGAGTCGTGCCTTCTGCTCAGTATTTGTGTCAGGCTGGCCTCAAACCTACTATCTCCCTGACTTGACTTCCCAAGTACTAGAACTAGAGGCATGTGCTATCACAGTGGTGCCTAGACTCCTCATTCTAAAATGGAAGGAAAATATTCCAACACTGTTGCATACAGCCAATGATAAATATGAGCTATGTAAGCATGGCAGTGAAGTGAACTGAAATGGATCATTATATACATCTGCTACTGAGCTATAAAATAGGGTACTCTAATCTGGTCCCCAAGAAGTAAAAAGGTCCCCAAATGAAAATAGGCAAACATCACCAAGAGTTTTGATTTCGTATAGAAAGAAGATGCCAGAGGTATGGGGAGTGAGGGAGAAAAGTAAGGCAGAAAAGGGAAAGAAGGGAGACAGAGGAGGAGGAGAGAGAGAAGGTTAAAGATATGAAACTGAAGTAAGCCATGTACAGGAAGTATAAAAGCACACAGCTGCCTGTCTCCACCCTCTAGGGCTCACTAACTGTAGAGACGGCAGGGCAAATTCAGTATATCTTAACCTTGAGAATAATTAGCATCAAGAATTTCATCCTCCCCCCCCCCAGGCTATGTGAGTAACACCATTTCTCTTTACAAAGGAAAACCCTGATAAAACCACCAATTCCATGGTCCATTTCATCCCTTAAACAGTAATGAAATTAAGTGAAACAATGTTCAAAGGAAATGCAAAAAGAAGAGTTCACAATAAAGCCATGGTGAGCATGGTTTGTGTTTGCGTTGCTGTTTAATTAACTTCCCTTTACCCACTTGGTTAGAATTTTAGTTATCTCTAAGTTTTCAAAAATCTTAAAATTTCATTACTATGTTTAAAAATATCTTCCAGTAAGATAATTAAAAACATTGACTTTAAATAATTTTTGCTTAAGTAAGTTATTATATTCCATCTAGATCTGATTATAAAGTGATTTTTTTTTAAATCAATGCACACACTAGTGTGTTAATACTTGCTTCTATCTAATCAGACTACAGCAAGTGAAACACTCCATTAATACACTCTGAGGAAACTGTTAATATGTAGACATTGCTTCTTGAAATCAGTCTTAGTGCTGGGGAGGAAGAAGAACTAGGTTCAAGAATAGCATCTAGGGAGGCCATTGAGGCTTTTGTGTTTTTATGAAGCAAATCACATTGCAACATGGGTTCTTTTCAGAGGCCAACGCTCCATTGGACGGTATGCTTCAGTTCCTAATACAATCGAAAAGTCTTTTGCTGACAGTAACCCGGTTGCAGGTGTGCTTTCGTGTTGACAGCTGGGGCTCTGACATGGATCACAGACAGACTCAGCCGGCAGGGTTAGAACAGCTGGAACATTTGGTCAGATTTCAAAAGCTAATTTGTGTGGACTGCCTTCTTCCATTTCAGAAAATAAAAAGAACCACAAATACTGGAACCATATTTGCACCATGATGTGTCAGCAATGCATTTATTTCTTAGTATTAAATATAGAGACAAAGGCATCAAAGAAATAAAATAAAAAACTCCAGGTCTAGAAATACAGTTTCTCACATAGTTTGCTGTGATCTCTTCCTGGGATTGTAATTTCCTTTGATATTTTAAGAATAATTGACTGATAGAAAATAAATTAAAATTTAATCCTTATTAATTTGTTTCTGAGAAGCTGTGGTACTGATTTATACAGAGAAAACATTTACTACTGATTGAACAAACTAATGAATTAGGTGTGGTTTTTTTTTTCTAATTTCATATTGGGAGTTCATTTGGCTAATTCTTATTAGATAGCATTTCTTCCAACACTGCACAAAAAATATCACTTAATCTTCAGAAATATTCCATGAAGTAATACCATATGACATCATCCTATCCACAGACAAAGATACTCAGAATCTAAATCTGGGTGATTTCCCAAGATCCATGACAAAACAAAGCAAAACATAACAAAACATACAAGAGCAAACATTCTCCCTCACGTTAGGATTACAAAGATCTGACACTCTGCTGTGTCTCCGACTGACAAGTGGATGCTTAGTTTTCCGAGTGAGGTTGGTTACTAAAGACTTCACACAGTTTGGTCTTCCCATCAATTTAATCCTTGCACACCTGACCACATTGTGGAAGCTGAGAGAATTTTCCCCAATTCAAGCATGTGAGATATTTGAATCTGCAATTATTTAGAAAAAACTGAAACACAAAGTTTAATTATATTTCAAAGTATGAACTGTCTATATATAGATCTAAGACAATAATGATCACAATGTCTCAACATCTATCCACCTTATAATTGTTACTTATTGGCCAACATGCTGAGGAAGGGAAGTAGCAGGCTGCAGGCAAGCACTCTGCCAGTGCAGCACATATGCAAGAATCCTGCCTGCTATAGATTCCAGAACATCTTTAAAAAGCGAGTGACTTGATGGGGGCCAGATATCAGAACTGATTCTGCTTCTGAACACTTGTTTTGGATAAAGTTGGGAAAGTTTAATTCAAGTTTCACCTTTTAGCTATTCACATTACCCCAATGAATAAGTGGGAAAGCATCCAGAAATATTAATTGCAAACTCAATCACTGTACTCATGCGGGCTATGAAATAGAGGAAACACTACCAAGCAATTTGTCTTCAGTGTTGTGCCAGTAAGGACAAGGCTTCTTCCAGTACATGTGCTGGAGGATGTCCATTCAAATGAGATTTGAGTATTTTATGGATGAATGTGTGACTAATGGCTAGAGACTAATATATTCTCCTGCCCTCTCATTATGGAACCAGAGTATTTATTTACTAGTGCATACTATGAAAAATGGTTCCACTTAAAAATTTTCTTTTTGATCTCACTAAATCATTTTTAGATTATACTGGTAGGTGTTCAGAAAAAAATATGACATTATTTTGGGAGTGGCTTTTAAAGAAAACAGCACAGTGTTAAACATCTTGAAAGCAATGCATTCTGGCAACACACATGACAAAATGAACAATCGTACACACTCTGGGACCTGAAATGATGGTTGTTGTTTGGCACCTGAAGAAATCGCCCATGAAATGAAAACTTAGGGCTGACTCATTAGAATTCAGCTTTAGTGTTTCAAATGAATAGGAATCTCTATAAAGGTACTGAGAAATAGAGATAAAAAGTACAGGAGAATGCCAATGCCTCTAAGTACACAAGAAATGCAGATTTTCAGGAATCTGCTCCTTAACATACACAGTGTCAAGGCAGAATCACGGGTCAAAATGGTCATTAATTCTAAGCACAGGCAACTATCCAGTCACTTAATAAAATAAAACCTATTGACAAAATACAGCTTTGCATTTAATTTGCTCTCATATAGCTATACATATTTTGCATTGGACTACCTTTATTTTATAACTCAGTCAAAAATGGCATAGAATTGTATCATGCAAAGAGGATAACAATTCTAAACACATGGAATATTAAAACTGCATTCTAAAATTGGATTTTTTTTAAAGAGATAGGTATAATTATATATTTCAGTTTTGGCTGTTTGGGATCCTAGTCTGTTGGGATGCACACCTTTCTAGGCCTGAATGGAGGGGAGAGAGGGCCTTGGACTTCCCACAAGGCAGAGTGCCTTGCCCTCTCTTAGGACTGGAGGGGGAAGGGTGAGTTGGGGAGTGGGAGGGAAATGGGAGGAGGGGAGGAGATGGAAGTTTTGAATTTATTTATAAAGCAATAAAAAAACTAAAAACAGAAAAAGGCGTCAAAATATTGTCAGAATATATGTTCTATAAATATTATATATTCTTTTCTATCAGTGGTTCAACATATAACATTATATATTTTTAATATTTCTAGAACATTTGATAAAATATCTAACACTTCTTTTACTGTAGAAAATAAATGGAAGTAATTACTTTTTAAAATTCATTTTTATAATTTTTAAAATTATATTTGTGTGTATATCTGTTCAGATCTTAAACATGAACCATCTTTCCAGTCCCAAGGTTGTATTCTTCACATTGATTGCCTACGTAACCCAGTGTATCCTCCATTCTTATTGACCCAGTAAATTTTGACATTATATATTTATAAGATGAGAAAGAAATAAAGTAAACATATGTGGAATTGACAAAATCTGAATGTGATGGTTTGATGGTGTGGTCAAAAGTACATGTGTGAGGTGTCCAATTCGCAGTGCGGTATCACAGGAGCGCGTAGAACCTTTACTGAAAGAGGCATGGTACAAAGTAAGGTGATTACTTCAGACAGCATCCTTGGAAAGGGTCACAATACCATTTTCCAATGCAAGAGCTAAACCCCAAGCTGGAGAAAGGCTCTGCTACTCAGCTGCAAGGACAAACTCCAGTCACGATACTTCCTGCAGTACTTCAGCCAGTCCTGTGAGAGAGGTAGTTACTATAGAGCAGGACTGGCCTTCTTCTACATGGCTTTCTAGCTCATGCTATGGTCCATTTTGCATGTGCTTTATCTCCAGGATCCATCTGCTTCTTACCAATGGCTGAATCAATGTCACAGGCCAATCTGGAACTTCCATATCACAACAAATAAATGTTAAATAAGCTTTTTCATGTTAAAGAGTTAGATTCAGTTCATACTGTCAATAACAACCACCACTTACCTGTGAATGCAAAACTTGCTTTCTTTTAGCCTTCTAAAATAATGTCTTTACTTTCTCCCTCACATAACTTAGCACAATTGTTTTCAAACCAACTGGACATAAAACACTTTCTATTTGCTTACTTATTTAATCAAGTACTATGGATTGAAACCAGAGGCTCACACATTCTCTGCAAGTGCTCTACAACAAGTGAACAACAATCAGCCCACAATTCTATATATTTTTAAAAGTTCTAAGGTATTAGTATGCCTTGGTATTCTACTTATGTCTCATGCAAACACAGTAGCAGCCACTTGAAGACATAGTAACCTGGACAGACTATGGCACAGTTAAGGAGTTGAAGATTTTGAGATATTGATGTTTACCAAGTGTTTTGAATGATTTTAATACTTAAGAAAATTTGTGAGTTCTCTAACGCTATATCCACCTGCAACTCACCTTCTAAGAAGGTATATACTGAGAAACAGATTTCTATATAGCCTACCATAATCCTCTATCAAGTCTTTTAAACCTTAGATAATTAGATCACATATCCACACCCTAAATTAATTGTTCATGATCCTGGGGGACTCTGCCAAGTCTCATCAGCCCAGAAGGTTGTCTTTTCTACAATACTTTCAAAAGATGAATGAGAAGGTTGGCAAAGTTGATTGGGGCTGTTGTTTAAAATTTAGAATTTCTGATTGTAGTTAAGAGAAACTGAATATATAGAATGAAGGTCATGTATCCACATTTTCTATCAGGTTTGGCAGAATGTTCTCTTGAACATCAAAGTCCGAGCACTTCTAGTTTTCAACTTAATTTAGTTTTAACTATTTTTTGAACTTATTGTGCTAAAATCTCTATAGCAGATACTGGGATTCACATTTCCTAAAAGCTTCCTTAGATTTTCAGACGTCATGATAATCAAGAATCTTTTATTAATATGAAGTTCAGTGTTTCCATTTCTTTTTAGCATGACTTTCCCCATCCTATAATCACAGAACAACATCTCTCTTTGGATCTACCAACACACACATATACACACACACATACAGACAAAAGAAATTCATGCCATTAAAAATGTAATTTCCAAGATATTTTCTTCTTCTATGAATCCAGCCTAAATGAAACTGAATACATATCTCCTAACTCTTTAACATGTATCTAATTAAAGTTTTTTATGGGTTATTATGTATTGCTTAAGACAAAATCAATTAATATTCAATTTAAATTGCATTTGTTGCTAACCCTGTTGTATCTTATTAACTGCTTTAGTAATATATAATTTCTATTAAATTAAAAATAAGCATAATAATCAAACATTTTGTCAAAAATTGATAATATTCAAAAAAATTTAAAACAAAATTATAGTATAGATTATTGGTATTTTTAAAAGATGCTTTATTTTAGCACTCGTAGCATAGATTTGGGGGTTGATATGAAGCTTAGTGGTAGAGCACATGCTTAAAACACAGGCCATCAGTACTGAAAGAAAAAAGAATTGAACCTACATTTTTAATCTCACTAAATTCATCTTTCTCAGATATGGATCTATCTGAAATTAAAAGCAGTCAGTTTTACTTAAAATAGACAATTATGAAGATTACGCACAAAGGATGTACTGTTATTATGAATATAATAAATTTCCTAAATTTAAGATGGATGATAAAGATCTTACATGTCATCAGGCAGTGGTGGCACATGCTTTTAATCCCAGCACTAGGCAGGCAGAGGGAGAGTTCAAAGCTAGTCTGGTCTACAAGAGCTAGCTCCAGGACAGACTACAAAACTACAGAGAAACCATGTCTCAAAAAACAAAAACAAACAAACCAAAAGCAAAACAAAAAATCTTATATATCCATGATTGCAAAGAACTACACAAAAACTGTGTAGTTCAGATGCTTGGGCATATGTTCACAAGAATGGCTTTATATATACAAAGGGTGAGTTCTCCTTTCATTTGACTATTTCTTTTTAATTCTATTCTTCATTCTGGCTATGCTTATTAGTAGCATATATGAGATATTCTATAATAATGAAAATGTTTCTGATACAAATGTCAGAAATAAGCTGTCAATTTATTTTAAAAATCACTTCTCACTTTTTGTTATACATTCCCAGAAATTACACTCTACTGTTCGTTTATATGCAGTTTTGAAAACAATCATATGCCCTTGATGAAAAGGAAACAGAATATTAAACTTTGACCTTGCTCTCTCAATTCTGAAGACCTTATACATTAAGCTGACAAGGATGGAGTGAAAAAATTAGATAAATGCACAGTGGATGGTGTCATTGATGGTAAGAAATCTATAATTTCATTTTTCTCCTCCCTGATAGGCCAGAAATGTCAGATAAATTTATAAATATTATCTGATGAACATAGGAGGAGGCATCTAAACTCAGCCTGACAAGTCCAATACTATATTCTCTTATTTGCTTCCTCTGAAACTTTATCACCTGGTGACTGTATATTGGTACTATGTTTTGCCTTCCAGTACTTACTTGGAACTCTTAGTCCTTTGGTTGCAGTTATATGTTGACAACACAAATAATTCAATAGACAATGCCCAGCTCAATATACATATATATTATATTATATTATATTATATTATATTATATTATATTATATTATATATATTTGACCAATGAATACTGTTTTTAAAAATGTTACAAACCCTCAGTAGTAAAATGCTAAGTAAAACTACATGAAGATAAAATTATACCCAAAGCAGAACAAGAAAAGGATCGACCACAAATGACGGCAAGTATATGGATAAAAAAGACCCCTGAGTAGCTTCACCACAGGTGCAACCATCTCTCACTGCATCTATGCCCTCCTGAGCCTTGGCCCAGATGGCCCATGAATAGGTGATTGGCTGGGTTCTCAGTGGGGGGTCTTCTGCTCTCTATGCCTTCATCCTGGCCATGCCCCCCACACCCACTAAAACCCAGAGACCCTTGACTAGCCTCCCCTACCACATCTGTGCAGACCTGAGCCTTGGCCCAGACTGCCTCTGGAGAGGAGAGTGTCCGGGTTGCATGTTGCTGGGCTCTGCTCTCTGCCCCACATCCCATGCCCCACTGCCACCCACCAAACTCCAAAGACCCCAGGGCAGACTCCCTTCTTGGGCAACTATTACCACAGCACATTTGTGCCCACTGGAGCCTTGGCCCATACTGCCCCTGGAAATGTGAATGTCTGTGTTCCCAGTTGGAGAGCTCTGCTCTAAGTGCCTTAGCTCTGGAAAGCACAACCTGTCCCCCACCCTTAGCCACCACACTCCAGAGGAGAGAAGCATCTCCACAAAGGCAACCATTTCCCCACCACATATGTGCCCACAGGATCCTTAGCCCAGACTGCCCAGGAGAACATTTGGGACCACAGGAATCTTCAGGACCCTGAATGCCCCTGGACAGAGTCTTGGCCCCTCCTATACATGGAGGAGTTCCAGAAACTTATCAGTGTCCACTATAAGCAGGAACCTACCTGCACCTACAGGAAGAGCAACCAAATAAACCGCAGGCCCTACCTTCACCAATTGGAGAAAGAGAAACCCCTTGAAGCACAGGCTCCACCTGCACCCCACGAAGAAATAGATGTGCAGATGGCAGTGTAAGAACACACTCAACAGTATAAAGAGCAATATTGCCACCACCACAATCCAGTAGTCTTATAACAGCAAGACATGGACATACTAACCCAGAAGAAGCAGAAGAAAATAACATTAATATAACTTTATGAAGATGACAGAGAATTTTAAAGAGGAAATGAAAAATTTCCCTTAAGGAAATGGATGAAAAGACAAACAAAAATTTGAATAAATCAATAAATCTCTTAAAGAAAGCCAAGAAAACTAATTAAAAACAATCAAACAGGTGAAACAAGCAGTTCAAACAATTCCAGACTTGAAAATTGAAATAAATTCAATAAAGAAAACACAAACTGAGGAAATTCTGGAAATGGAAAATCTGGATAAAGGAACAGGAACTACAGATGAAAGGATAACCAACAGATTACAGGAGATGGAAGAGAGAATCTCAGGGGTTGAAGACACAATAGAGGAAACAGATTCATTGGTCAAAGAAAATGTTAAACCAACAAATCCTTAACACAAAACATTCATGAAATCCAGGATACCATGGAAAAGCCAAATCTAAGAGTATTAGGAATAGAAGTAATAGTTCAGCTTAAAGACACAAAAATATTTTCAACAAAATCATAGAAGAAAACTTTCCCAACCTAAAGAAGGAGATGCCTATGAATGTATAAGAAGTTTACCCAACACCAAACTGACTGGACCAGAAAAAAAAACCTCAAATAATTATCAAAACACTAAGCATACAGAATAAAGAAAGAATATTAAGACTTGCAAAGGAAAATGGCAAAGTAACATAAAGACAGACTTCTCAGAATTATACCTGACTCCTCAGTCCTCAGTGAAAACCCTGAAATCCAGAAGTTCCTAGATAGATATGCTACAGTCAATAAGACACCAAAGATGCAAGCCCAGACTATTTTAACATGGAAAGCTTTCAATAAACGTAGATGGAGAAAACAAGATATTCCATGAGAAAACCAGATTTAAACAATGCCTACCCACAAATCCAGTCTTACAGAAAGCACAAGAAAGGAAAATTAAAACCTAAGGAAGTTAGCTGCACCCACAAAAACACAGAGAACAGATAACCTCACACCTCACAACAGCAATCACCAAAGAAAGGAGGCACACAAGCATTGCCCCTGAAGAATAACAGGAATAAACAATCACTTCTTATTAATACCTCTTAATATCAATGGATTCAATTCACCTATGAAAAGACTAGGCTATAAGAATGAATATGAAAACAGGATGCATCCTGCTGCGTATGAGAAACACATACCAAAACTAAATCAAGACCAGATAAACAATTGAAATAGACCTATAACCCATAAGTAAATAGAAACAGTCATCAAAAGTATCTCAACCAAAAAAAGGCCAGGGTCAGATGGTTTCAGAGACTAATTCTATGAGAACTTCAAAGAAGAGCTAATACCTATACTTCGCAAATTGTTCCACACAATAGAAACAGAAAAAAGTTACCAAATTCTTTTTGTGAGGCTACAGTTACCCTGATACTCAAACCACAAAAAGAATCAACTAAGAAAGAGAATTACAGACCAATCTACTTCATGACCATTGGTGCAAAAAAAAAAATCCTCAGTAAGATACTAGCACACAGAATTCAAGAACACATCAAAAATTCCATCCACTTTGATCAAGTTGGCTTCATCCTAGAGATGCAGGCATGATTCAACATATGAAAATCAGTAACTATAATCCACCATATAAGTAAACTGAAAGAAAAAACACATGATCATTGCACTAGATGCTTAAAAAGCCATTTACAAAATCTAACACCCATTTATGCTAAAAGTTTTGTAGAGATCCCAGATAAAAAGAACATATATAAGCATATTAAAAGCAATATGTAGCAAGCTGACAGTCAACATAAAATTAAATAGAGAGAAACTCAAAGCAATTCCACTAAAATCAGGAACAAGACAAGGCTGTCCACTCTCTGCAAATCTATTCAATATAGTACTCATTATAGTTAGAGAAATAAGACAACAAATGGAGATCAAGGGATTCAAATTGAAAAGGAAGAAGTCAAACTTTTGTTATTTGCAGATAACATGATAGAATCCATAAATGAACCCCTTAATTCTACCAGGGAATTCCTAGACCTGATAAACACCTAAGTGATATGGCAGAATACAAGATCAACTCAGAAAAATCAGTAGCCCTCCTATACACAGATGATAAAATGTCTGAGAAAGAATTCAGAGAAACATAAAGCCAAAAATAACATAAAATATCTTGGGGTAACACTAACAAATGAAGTGAAAGACCTGTATGAAAAGAACTTTAAAACTGATCTGAGTTTTGATTCTACTTAATGTACTGGCTGTGTGGGAGCCTAGTCTGTTTGGATGCTCACCTTATTAGACCTTGATGGAGAGGGGAGGACCTTGGTCTTCCCACAGGGCAGGGAACCCTGACTGCTCNTGGGAGGGGGAGGAGGTGGAGATTTTTACTAATAATAAACAAATAAATTAAAAAATAAATTGAAGAAGATATCAGAAAATGGAGAGATCTCCTATGCCTTTGGATAGGTAGAATCAACATAATAAAAATGCCAGTTTTACCAAAAGCAATCTATAGATTCAATGCAATTCCTATCAAAATCCCAACACGATTTTTCACAGACTTCGAAAGAAAACTGTTTAACTTCAAATGGAAAAACAAAACATCCAGGATAGCCAACCAATCCTGTACAAAAAAGAGATCTCCAGAGGCATCACCATCCCTAAGTTCAAACTCTACTATAGAGCTATGGTAATGAAAATGGCTTGGTATTGGCATAAACGCAGACAAGTGAAATAAGGGAATCAATTTGAAGACAGTGATACTAATCCACATGCCTATGAACACCTGAGTTTTGACAAAGAAACTAAAATTATGCAATGGAAAAAAAGAATGCATAGGCAGACTCAGTGAGAAGCCATGTAACTGCCAGAGGAGAAAGAGCCATCAACTGGAACCTTACTGGTAGTTCACAAGCCTCATGGTAAAATATAAAACAATAGAAATGGGTTAATTGAAGATATAAGAGCTAGCTATAAATATGCTTAAGTTATTAGCAAGACAGTATTGAAATTAATACAGATTTCTACATGATTATTTCAGGAATATGGGCATCTGGGAACTGAACGAGCAATCGGGAAACAAATGAGCAGCCTCCAACTACAAAGAATCTTCAATAAATGTTGCTGGCATAATTGATGTCAACCTGCAGAAGAATGCAAACAGGCACATATCTCTCTCCATGCACAAAACTCAAGTCCAAAATGGATCAAAGACTGCAACACAAATCCAGCCATACTGAACCTCATTGAAGAAAAAGTGGAAAGTAGTCTTGAATGCACTGTCACAGAAGACCACTTTCTTAAAGTAACACCAGTAGTACAGACACTTAGAGTAACAATTAATAAATGGGACCTCTTGAAGCTGAGAAGCATGTGAAAGGTAAAGAACACAGTCAATAAGACAAAATGGCAGACTACAGAATGAAAAAAAGGTCTTCACTAACCCCACATCAGACAGAGGACTGATCTCCAAAAAGTATAAAGAACTCAAGAAACTCAATATCAAAATACAAATAATGCAATAAAAGTGGGCTACAGAAAATTCTTAAAATCATAATTGCAAATAACCAAAAGACTCTAAGAAATTGCTCAATATTCTTAGCTGTCAGGGAACTGTATATTAAAATGACTCTGAGATACCATCTTATACCTGTCAGAATGGTGAAGATCACAACCATTGATGATAGCTTATGTTGGAGAGGATGCAGAAATAAGGGAAATGCTCCTCTATTGCTGGTGGGAGTGCAAACTTGTCCAGGAACTTTGGAAATCAATATGGTGGTTTCTTAGAAAATTAGCAATCAATATATAGCAAGACCCAGCAATACCATTTGGGCATTTACCCAAAAGATACACAGTCATACCATAAGGACTCAGTGTGTTCATAGCAACATTATTTGTAAGAGTCAGAACCTAGAAACAACCTAGATGCTCTTCAACTGAAGAATGGATAAAGAAAATGTGGTACATTTATGCAGTGGTAAAGAACTATGATATCTTGAAATTTGCATGTAACTTGATGAGACTAGAAATAAAGTATCCCGAGTCAGCTAACCCAGACCCAGAAAGACAAACATGGTATGTCCTCACTAATAAGTGGATAGATATCAGCTATAACGCCAAGGATAACTCACCTATAAACTATGACTCCATATAAACTAGGTAACAAGGAGATCCCCAAGAGAGTCATACATGGACCCCTTGGAAAGGGAATTAGAGAAGATCTCCTTATAAAATTAGAAGTGTGAGTTGAGAGAAAGGAGAGTAGAAGGGGAGGGGGAGGAAAGAAGAGGAGGGAGGAAAAGAACATGAGGGAATGGGATGTTTGAGATGGAGGAAAGATAGAAAGGGAGAACAAGGAAAGAGATATCTTGACTGAGGGAGCCATTATGGGGTTAGTGAGAAACGTGGCACTAGGGAAATTCTTAGGAATCCACAAGAATGACGCCATTAAGCCCCTAAGTGATAATAGTGGAGAGCATGCCTAGATTGTCCTTCCCTGACAATCAGATTAATGATTACCTTAATTGCTATTTTAGAACCTTCATCCAGCAGATGGAAGCAGGTACTAAGATCCATAGCTAAGAACTGTGCCGAGCTTCGAGAGACCAATCCAAGTGAGGCAGGAGCAATAATATGAGCAAAGGGCTCATGACCATAATGCAGATACCCGCAGAAACCAGTTACCTGAGCTAGCGAGAGTTCACTAACTCTGGAATGATAGTGTTTGAACCTGCATGCAACCAAACTAGGCCCTCTAAACGTGGGTGACAGTTGTGTGGCTTGGGCAGTCTGTGGGGCCACTGAAGTGGAAATAGGATTTATCCCTAGTGCTTGAACTGGCATATTGGAACCCATTCTTCTTGGAGGGATGCCTTGATTAGCCTAGATATAGTGGGAGAGGGCCTCAGTTCTGCCTCAAAGTGATGTGTCAGACTTCGTTGACTACATTTGAGAAGGCTTAACTTCTCTGAGGAGTGAATTAGAGTGGGGCAAATGGGGGGAATGGGAGGAGGGGAGAGAGTCTACTAGTCTTATTGAGTCAGGTAAGAAATGTGTTTCAAGTAAAGCACTTTTTATTAATGCTCACTCTGCCTGTCTTTATTTTTATAGCAAAAGAAAAATAATAAGCTTTTAAATGTCCAACATTACCTCTGAACACATTTGATGATCTAATGATATTTGAAAACCAGCATTACAAGAAGAAACCAATAATTAATAGCAAAATAGTTTCTAGAGGGCATGAAGTATACAGAGGAAAAATGTAGTTCACAAAGTTGAGATTTCTTTAAAAAATATGTTTTGAGTCTCAAGTTTAAAAAAAGTATAAAGATTTATATCAGTTTATCCCAGTGGCAGTTTATTAATAATCTGTCATGAGGAACTGACACATCAGGAGCTGAATTATACTCAGCTTTACAATGAAATTTCTTCTTTTTGCTATCAGAATTAAATGCATTTCATGGAAAGGCTTTAGTAAGTTTAATATGCTTTAAACCCCTTTTTGTCACCACATTTCCTGCCTTTCCTAATACCTCATTATCAACAAGTCAAATCAACAAAAGTCTAATCTTGATTCTCTCAGATACCCATGGTATACCAGACAGAAGCAAGATAACATACATATTTTTGTGATAGTTGATATGCTAGCTTCAGACGAATGGAAAGACCTTACCAACTAAATTACTTGTCCCTGAAATGGTATTTACAGAGAAAACACTAGATAGAGTATGGAAATCATATAGAGTGAGTATTAAAGTTAAGCCATGGGGATTCACAGGTGGATGGTTTACTAAATCAGAATTACGTTTAAGCTAGTCAGACAGGAACAATCTGCCCAAAGGTGTGAAAAAGAATAATCCATATATTTCCATTCCGAACGGTTTGTATTACAGACTCTATTGCACAGAAACACAATTGACCCAGTCTTTTAGAGATATCAGTTAAATATTCTGATCAGAAAACGAATTAAGTTCCCTCTATATATAGCATATTATTATATCATCTATCAACTAAAATACTTTGCATGACCTGTATTAATTTCAGGCTTTCCAAAGCATATTAGCTGTACATGACTTTAGGAGCAACAAGGTAAAGGGTATATTTAGCATCAGGAAACAGAATTTTAAGTGCTGATTGTTGTACTGGATATAGTTCAGAGACTTAGGTTTTGACTTAGGTTTCTCAAAGCAGTTAGTGTCACGTGTAATATGTCTTTATGAAGAAACCCAGAGTACTAGTATCTGTACATCAAACAGACAAAAATATATTTATTACCTAAGTTCAGATCCATAATATCAGATTCAATTTTTCTTATTTTTGAATGTCTCTCCAGGAAGGTAAAATTTTTCTTAATGACTGAATTATTAGTAAAATAGCAAAATAATTTTTCACTTTATGATCAAATTCCATGTACTCCTTTCAATACTATGAAGGCTTCCATGTCACACCTCTCTCACTCTTCAGATCCGGTGTCTGAAGCATGCATTTAGTAAAAACTTAGAGCAATGGCAATAGCCAATATTGCTTTGGGCATCTCTTGGTCCACTGCTACTTTCAACCACAAGCTCAAAAGGATGTTTCCCTTATCTGACATGGTATTGTGGCTCTTTGAAAGAGAGTCTGTGGTCTGTGGCTCTTGGGTAACCTCATGTGGTACTGCTACATTATTTGCATAGATATGTGTGTGTGTGCTTTTTTGTATTTGTGTGTGTGAGTACAGACATGTATGTATTTTTATGAGTCAAAAATTTTTGTTTCCCTATAGTCTTCTCAAAATTCATAGTATTGTCTGTATTTTCTTCTCCTCTTTTCCTCTTTATTGCCCCTCTCTCCCTCCTCACTTTATTCCCCTCTCTTCTGCTGTTCCCTTTTCTCCAATTACAGCAACTCTTTACTATTCGCATAGTATTGGAGAGTTATATGCAAGTTGTCAAGGGAAAATGTAAACCTCTAAGTAATCCTGCCTAGCCATTAAGCCTGTAAACCACAATGACCAGTATGGCAAGATGTTTACAAAGGTGCAGTAGTGCCCTTAAATCTTTTGTGTAACCAACATTGACTGGTTAGACCTGTTCACTGACTGGTAATTTATTCCTTATAATATATATCTAGATAAGTGCTCATGGCAGGAGAGGCTATGGTCCCTAGAGGATAACTCACTACTGTCATTTGCCTAAATAAATAAAGTTTCTATTCTATCCTATATACTTATTTTTATACCAGCAAATATTCTCAACCCTATGGAGATTTTTTTTGGCTTTTCTTTTTTTGTTTGTTTGTTTTTCAGCAAATGGAGATTATTATAGATATCCCCAGTTAGGGAACATCAGGAAAGAGTTAGGGGAAACATTAAAAAAATGACGAGGAAACTTGCTACAAGAAGGTGTCTTATAAATATGACAGGGAGGCTGATCCATGAAATCTCAAGATTATAGTTGCCTAAACAAGGACAGAACAATGGTAACACTAGTTAACAAGCCAGCATTAACAAAAAAAAATCTCAAATGGCCCCAATTACAGATGTAGAGATATATGTAGTCAATATCTGCTAAGAGAAGGGGCATTCAGTTTCCTCCATGGGCATGATCCCTGATAGGTTATCCAGACCCAAATAGTCAGTCCTATACACATGTACACACATATACACATGCTATGCCAAGTTCATTTAGTGTTGTTAATATATACATGCATATGCAACAATCATAATTAAGAAAGAGGTTATGAATTCAAGAGGGATTTGGAAAGACACAGGAGGTTGTGGAGAAGTGGGGGAAAGAGGTGGAAATAACATAAACGTAGTATTCATGTAGGAAATTCTCAAAAACAAACATTTAAATGACTGTAATAATCCTACACATGATATTTTTACTTAAAATATTCTTTTAATATAAAACATTAGTTATTATGTGATGAAATTATAATAGCTTCTGGCTGCTAATAGCTCATGAGAATTGGGTTGGTGGGGTGAACAGAAGGTAAACACATATAAGAGAACTATTGTTGTCTAAATTTGAGTGCTCTCTCTTTCTCTCTACTTCTCTCATAATGAAAATGAAATTTTATTCAAAAACAAAGTTTGTTTGTTTTGATTTTTCTACAATCATTGGAATGTCATGTGTTTTTATGTCAAGAAACAATAATCAAATGAAAGAAAAAGCTTTTCTTTGATGAATATTTAGGGCCTGCTAATAAAATAGCCCTAAACAAAAGTACCAATGGCATGCTACCTTAAGAGTTAGTTTTTTTTCCGAGGGGGTGGCATTTTTGTTATACATGTAGCATATATACATGCTGGTAATTGTGCATGTACAAGATCTTTTATAATCTTACTACACCGAGAGACATTTGTGACAATCATTTCCCTGTACTCTGCTAAAATACACATTTGACCAAACAAAGGTCTTCTGCATCTGTATATTACACAAGATATTGAGTATCAAAACTCAGATCTTAATGGAACTACTTTAGTAGTTCTGTCTAGTGAGGCATTCCTTTAAAAAAAAGTCTAAATTGAGATGTTAAAAAACAGTTTTACACATTAAACCTGTAATGGTAGAATAACCCCTAATTAGATGGTGTCTTGAAAGGACTAATCAACTCTTAAAAAATAGAGGTTGTCAAACTACAAACACATTGTACATATTCTGCTCTACACTATGTGCAGAATTCTGAATCATAGAACACATTCTCCACATTCACATCAGAGCTCAAATTCAGTACTAAAGAATTTATTTTAGTTTCTAAATATCATGAAATTATTTTCTACACATATAAATTTTAGTTCTCTATAGTACTTCAAAAGCCCATCATCCAGGGATTATCCAATAGTCCATGAATATTTTATGCATCCCATTAAAATACAGCTAACATATGGTTATGGTACATCCCAAGCAGATGTCATTTAAAGCACACAAGAGGAGGTGATGACAAAATACTCTTGGCAAAATTAAACCAATACCCTTCCAATTGTTTTGTTTTTTAAGAGGAAAACTCTCAACTGAGATGGCTCAACTGTATGTCTTCTGGTTCAGTGATTCCTTCAAAGTAATAAAACATTCTCTGGAAATCACACAAGGAGATTTGAGCTTTGACATTTTCTTTTCCATCTTAATATTGAGTACAACCAGACATCCTTTCTATCATCCATGTCATACCAAAGGTAAACAGCTCACCCCTAGATTGTATGGAACTGTTTCCTGACCTTAAGTAGCACACAGACAAATTATGCTAACTATATATTTGCTTAAATTATTTTCAGTGTATGAGTTTCCATAATGTGTGAGCAACATAAATGACCCTATTTTAAATTGTTGGGTGTCTTTAAATTGTTTCCAAGTTAGAGATCATAAGTTGGTATTGTTGGCTATAGTACAAATGTGTATTTTGGAGATCAAACCTCTGTCTGATATGGGGTTGGTGAAGATCTTTTCCCACATATCCTTTGTTTTACGGAAGCTTTTCAGTTTCAGGAGGTCCCATTTATTAATTTTTTTCCGTGACCTTGTTACTGAGGTTTTATTAAGGAAGTGTTCCAAGATCAAAAGCACTAATAACAACTTATGATGGAGAGGTTGTGGGATAAAGGGAATACTGCTGCATTGCTGGTGGGAATGCAAGCTGGTACAGGCCTATTTAAATTTCACTATGGTGATTTCTCAGCAAATTAAGAAACAGCCTTCCTCAAGACCCAACAATACCATTTTTGGGTATATATCCAAAGAATGCTCAATAGTACCACAAGAACATGTGCTCAACTATGTGAATAGCAGCATTGTTTGTCATAATAAGAAACTGGAAACAACCTAAATGCCCATCGACCAAAGAATGGATAAAGAAAAATGTGGTACTTTTACACAATGGAGTACTACACAGAAGAAAAAAATCATAACATCTTGATATTTGCAGGCAAATAGATGGTGCTTGTAAACATCATATTGAGTAAGGTAACCCAGATCCAGAAAGACAATTATCATATGTACTCACTCATAAGTGGATTTTAAAGATAAATCAAAGAAAAACAGCCTACAAATCACAATCCTAGAGACTCTAGACAACAATGAAGACACTAAGAGAGAGAGATACATGGATCTAATCTACATGGGAAAGTAGAAAAAGACAAGATCTCCTGAGTAAACTGGGAGCATGGGGACCATAAGAGAGGGTTGAAGGGAAGGGAGGAGTGAGGGAGGAGAGAAAAATGTATAGCTCAACAAAATCAATAAAAAGAGAAAAAATGTAATATTTTGACGAAGTTTTGTGGAGCACTAATAAAATCATGAAGATGGCAAACAAATCTACAATTACTAGTGTTTCTTTATACATGATGTGTTTGTATGTACCTAGGATTTATATGTTTGGTTGAGGTTCATTTAATCTATGATTAGTCTTTTGTTCTCAGGGATATAATTAAAGCAAGCAAGCAAACAAAGAGTCAGTTTTCTCCAGAAGTGTTACTTAAATGATTACACTTGTTTTTTTATTATTCACATCTCCCCATGTAATCTTGGAATATTGAAACTATGAGCATTGGTACTAATGAGCTGGTATTTACAGCAAATGTTAAAGTCTTTGAGCCTTAGAACTTCATTGTATGAATAGTCAATAATATCTGTCATAGAGACATTTGTGAAGAACATTATGGTGTTATGACTGAGAGATTTCTCTTTGGTGGTTTGAATGAGAAATATCCCCCATACAGTTTTGAACAGTTTATTCCCAGTTAGTGGCACTGTTTTCAGACATTTAGGAGGTACCAACTTGCTGGAGTAAGTACATCACTGGAGGTGGGCCTTGAGATTCCACAGCATGGTCTCATTTTCTATTGGATATTTTAATGTTTAGTGCTTGTGGTTGGTATGTGAGTGCCCAGCTTCCAGCTTCTGCCACTGTGTCTGCTGCTTGCTGCAAGCTTTGGAACCATTATGAAGAGCTTGCTGTAAGAAGTAAGTCACTGTGGGTTTATAGCCAGTGTTCACTCCCTCTTCCCATTCTCTCTGATTCCTATTTACAAATGAAATGTAGTCATTCTGTTTCCCGACTGCCACGCCAGTCTTATGTTCCTTCTGACATGACCTTTTCCACAATGATGTACTGTATCCCCTCTAGACCTATAAGACAACATGACTTTTTTCTTCTCTCAGTTGCTTTTTGAGAGACTATTCTATCAAGGGAACATAAAAGTAACTAATATAAACATAGAGTGTTTTCTTTTGACAAATGAGTATTTCAACTGCTCGTCTCATGCATTGTGTTCTATTGCATTACTTATTCCTGCATAAGATATTCTTCCTTTTATGTTCAGGAAAAAGATTCCTTGTTCTTCATTCTTTAAAAAGCAGCTTCCTCAAACATTCTCTGATAATATGACTTATATTGTAACACTGGTCATAATGTTCACACTCAACATTGTGAATGAGAAGCTCAAAGCAGCTGAGAATCTGTGTTTAATGTAGCTTTCTCTGAGAGACACAGCATGCCTGCCACAGGACAACTATACTTCTCAGCATTTGTATGAGCAGTGCTTTGGAAAGCCCTGCATAGTTGTGTTATAGAACTTTTTCTCCAAGAAAATCTTACTCATAATTGGGAAATTGTCTTCTAAATTAGAACAAGGGAAGGATGAAGTGATAAGCAGAATTAAATTCACATAAAATTACTTGAACAAAAAAGATAAAAATTATGTCTAGAAAATTACAATGCGAATCAATGACACTGACATTTGACCTATATTTTTGATTCTTTATATTCCTTGTCCTTCCATGTTAAAGAAATAACTTAATCTGTTTTATTTTCTTTTTATATTAAATCCTAATAAAAAATGAAAAAAGATTTTGCAGGGTTCAAATGTATAGAGAAGTCTACAGATATTTTGAGAGTTTTTTTGAAAGTATCATCATTTAAATTGAGAAGCAGCAAAGTAAAATACTTTTCATGTGTGTTTGAAATTACAAAGATTCTACCCAATATCTCTTCATTGTTCTAAAATAAACATAAAATTTCTGTATATAGCAAAATTAACATAGGACTATTTTCAAACTACACATTCTTCTAGGTGTATAAATGAGCATGTGCATACATGCGCACGTGTGCACATGCACGCGGGCACACACACACACATACACACACACACATACAGGAATTTAAACAACACACTGCATTTAGTTCCAAAAGGATGTGTTTTTAATAGTGTTCTTAGGACTTCATCTAGGTCTTTGGTACATGATTATTTTCTCTAGAAAATTCACAGAGTTTTGAATGAATGAGTAACAAGCTGTTTGCAAAGCACATTTTAGTACCAGTTTTTGTTTTAGTTAAATTCACTAAGGCTACATCAAAGGCATTTTATTATCTTTATTTTTCTACTTTTCTATTGTTAGAAAACAGGTTAATTTCAAATTTTATTTTGATGAGCAGATTTCAACACAGTCTTTAAAATTAAAAAGATGTAAGTATTATTTCTTTCCAAGGTAGTTTTACCAGGTAGCAGTTATTATATTAAGTAACTCATTCTTGAATTAAAGTGGAAGGTCAAGAAGGACCATCAAATGAGCTCCTGTGTCCTCATTATTATTCTACTGTTGCATGTAGCAAACGTTCTGGCCACTACTAAAGATGTGTTGTTTGTTAGAAAGACTGTCTGTCAGCATCAATTAACTAATCCTATAGCACTGTGGAGGGAACAGATTACAGCTCTCCTTCCACATCATACTTCTCTTTTATTCTTAGATGACTGTTGTTTCATGTGTATTCGCTCTTTTGAATTAATTAGTCTTTGGTATATCACTGAAATGTTACCATATTTCTTTTCTGGTATAATTGTACGGTTTCTAGTTCAAATTAAATGACTAGGCTGTCATGTCTGACATAAAATTTAAAAATAAAAATTTCTACTAGTCTTCAAATGACTCATGTTTTCTAGATCATTTCCATCATTTCTTTATCTGATATAAAACATGTGTATATATTTTTGATAATTATTTTTTCTATGAAGGATTCCAATAATTAGTCCTAAATATTTTTATCATCAAAATGATAGAATTATTTGTAAATAATTTTATATTACACTTAGAGTCATGCAATCATATATAGTCATGTAACCTTTATATATGTGCAGAAACATTCATTCAGGGAAAAATGTCAATATAGCAAATAAGTTGTGTATATTTCAGGCTCTCTATTAGGAAACCAACATCTTCATTCTATTAATATCAGCATTATTTCAACTATTTGTATGGGTTACTACTTACTGATGGCTGTTTATTTATGCTATTAAGTGGATGTGTCCTTTACTACCCATGAAACATTGTACTAAGTGCCTTACACATGTGAACATGGGAATAATTAGGAACCATTTTTTCTTACGAAGAAAAGCTAGCCAAGCTAAAGAGAGAGGAAATGCCTTGCTGAGAAGCAAATGGCAAGGCTTTAATTTAAATGGAAGTGTTCTGTCTTCAGACATATTTTTCTTTCTCTCTTTTCCTTCCTCTTTTATTTTTTTTTCCTTTTTATCTTCCCGTTTTCTATTTTTGAAGCAAAATCTCATGCAGTCAAGGCTGGCTTTTAACTCACTACATAGCTGATGATGACCTGATCTTGTCCTCTAGGCTTCAGTTCCAAAGGTTTGGGATCACAGGTATGCACCATCAATCACACCTAGGGAATGATAATCTGTTTCCACTTTATTTTCCAGACATTGCACTCTTTTATCCTATAGTATGAATGTTCCAGTAACACTCATTCCTCTCATGGAAGTTGGTCATGACACTCATAGTTATCCAGCATTGGGTGTGATCACAGGAGTCCTTTCGTCATTGTCCCTTGGTCCCCACAGGCATTCTTAACACTGAGCGTTGTCACTCAGTTAATTATATGATTATTTTCCCTAACATGTGGGATTCTAATTATGTTGAATCTAAACATAAATATATATCTACTTTCATACATTATGATATTCTGTATGAATTAATCTATAGTTACTTAGGTCATGAGAGCTCAAATTCACTCTTCTAACTTCTTTCAACTATTTTTTCTTTTTTTTGTGTGTGTGGTTTTTGGTTAAAATTCTCCTAAAACTGAATAACTTATTTTTTTCAGTATTAAAAACCCTTTGGCTCATAAATGTTGCTTATGTTTTATAAACACAGGTGATATTATGCAACCTTTGGAAGCCCTTCAAAAGTAACACATGCTGATTCTATCCACTCTGTGCCTAATAATGCAAAGCCCAGAGGCATTTTCAATGTGTACTCTGTTTTCTTTGTAGTCTTCTTCATCCTGTAATGATGTAGGAGGGTCATCTGTCTATGTGTTACTTTCATTGGTTAATA
>LOEQ01000377.1:248092-276522 GCA_001685075.1 Bramus lutescens
AATACAATTTGTGTGTTGTTATTTCTGGGCATAAGCTAGCCGTGCGGGAGCTGGGAGGGTCGAAAAGCAGGCCCGCTCCCCAATCACTACACTGTAGGCTTTTTCTGAGTGGTAGGAAATTTACTCAAGTCCACATAAGCAGGCTGAGGTATATCAGAAAGGACAGAAGCATTGCACAGAGTCTGGAAGATTAGAAAGAAGAACGTGAGACAGCATTATCACACAGCAGTGCACAGCACCTTCTCGCACTACAATGTCCTAGGTTCGCTCAATTGTGGAAATCCCTCCAGAAACAACTTGAAAAATTTTCAAGTAGCTAGGAAATGTTTTGAGAAAAAGAGAGCAAAGAAAATCTCTATTACCATCCAAGTTTTCTCAAACTTTTAAAAGAGGATTGCGTGTAGACATGATAGCCCTCTTTGATGAAAATGTACTGTTGTATCCCTGCACAGTCTCATGGCAAGTGTGTTCTCAAGGCTACTAACGATGTCTCCTCAGCTGGAGCAGGCCCCATTTCTCTTAAAAGTGCATCTGTAATCACTGGTAAGTGGGTGAAACAACATAAAACATTGAAACTATAAAAAATATTCATCATTGCCTATAAATATGCATAGATATAAACCTTGGGCCAGTGGGTTTTACTCTGATATATCTTACCTCTAATAACAGCACTGCCAATCAAACTTTGTGTTCTTTTGAGTACTTGCATGAATTCACACCATTGTCTTCACAGACGCTACAGCTCTCTTAGTCAGCCTTTTTCTTTCTGTTCTTCCAGGCTCTTCCCAAAGGCTCTATCCTTTTGCTTAAACCTCTCCCTGGTTATAGAATCTTGAACAAATTTCCTCCTTCCATAGCAACAGTCTCTCCCTTAGTTGACTTACTTTTTTAGTGTCCCCAAACTGACTTAGACATGATATGCTCATGTGTCTTTCTCCTCACCTCTGTGTTGCAGTCCACAGCCCAGTGCAGAGCATACTAAAACAGAACAAAACAAAAAACACAGCATGCATGCAGAGGACATAGTACAGACCAATGTAGGCTCTGTGATTGCTGCTTCAGTCTCTGGCAGCTTCTAGGACCATCAACTTTGCATTCAGTCTTAACCAAAATTATCTCCAAAGAGCAAAGGAAGTACTGGACAAACTAGTTATCAACTTAGGTGTGTCTTTTGCAAAGGCTAAGTGATTGTTGGTTTTCCATTAGAGATCGTTTTCCTTTCTTGTATTGTGGAGATTGTATTCATTCTTTATTAGGAGAAAATAAAATCGTGCTAACCATATCAGAATTTATCCTGCATGCATATTTAACCTTCATCTGACTCAGTGATTTGATCTAAATATTTCCTAGTCACATGTTTTCCTCACTTGTAGACTTTGAAACCATCTGATTGACAGTTTTGTGTTACACAGTGGGAATCAGGCTTGAAATCTACATTAGGAATCTGACTCTGCAACTTAATGATATTCCTTTGAACTACAGAAGTCCCAAAATAGATATGATTATGAATGATTAGAAAATAAGAATCCTACTGCAAACATTTGATTAAGAAACACATTTAAACATGTAAGCAATTCTTTCGATCTATCAATCTATAATCGACCTATCTGTCTGTCTATCTATCTATCATCTGTCTATTTATATCATCTATCTATCATCAATCTACCTATCATCTATACCTACTTATATCCCTATATCTATCTATCTATATCCAATATTGAAAAAGAAATTTTAGAAAAGAAAGAAAAATCACAATGTCACAACACATAAGAAAAATCACCTTTATGTGCTATTTCAAACATTGTCATCACTCCAAAATGATGCTCCACTAACGTAACTTAATAAGTTATGTTTCCTGGTTGCTGTACACATTCTGTTGATTCAAAAACAAATTTACTAGATACTCTAAAACTTTACAATAGAAAATGCCATTTCAGATAAGATTATGTTTCCATTCACTGTTTTTAATAATTTTATTTCGCATTCATGACTATATGCATGTATGTGTATCATGTGTTTGCCTGGTGACTCCATAAATAAAAAGAGACCATCACAACTCTTGGAACTGAAGTTAATGATGGTTGTGAGCTACTAAGTGGTGCTGAGAAGAGACCTTGTCTCCTCTGCCAGAGCAGTAACTATTCTTATTACTCCAGTCCCTCATGTTGTAATTATTGGTTTAAACAAAAGCCATCACTCCATCCCCACTTGTAGTATTTATTGGTATAAGTATTTCCAATTCTTGGCTTTACAGATATCATAATAAGAAAATCCTCATGGTTAGTGTTAGGAATATTTCCTTACATGAACTCTCTGCAGACGCAAAGCCCCAATCAAGCAGAACCAGAAACAAGCCAAATTAAAGGATATCCAGGTTTAATGGGATTCCTGCACTTTCTGGTGTCCCCGAGGGGAATTAAGGGGGGGGGACCACGGAAGGGACTCTCCAGGGGAGCACTTTAAATAGACTGGGGAAGCAGTCAAGGCTTGGTGGGTCACCTTGACACTCCTCCTCAGGGGAAAAGTCAAGGTTTGGTGGGCACAGGGTCGGGACCTCCAAAGATGGAGGCCCGAGATCGGGGACTTACAGTTAGTATTTATTGTTTATAATATTTTAAGGGATTCAACCTCAAATCAATTTATCTCACAGATATCACATATGAGACAGAACTCTATGTGTTAAAAAAGAACTGTCACCATGACCAAACGATAGACAACCATAGAGTTCAAGTTTTGCTTCACACTACAACTTTCTCTTCCCTTATCCACCCAAATAGTAAAACACATACCCCACTGCTGTACCTCCAAAAATATCCAACAGAATAGATTATTAACAGAACAATCATTAGTGAACCGCTTCAAAGTCCCAAGCCTTTGAATGCAAAATCATACTTTCCTCAACTTCCTGAGTTTTTCCCCCACCATTTGTACTATTCCACTTATACTTGTGAAACAAGGGCAACTACCAGCTACTCAGCACACCTGCCAAGAACAATTGCAACTTCGTGGATGTCTTGGCCATTTAAAAGACACTATTCTAATCTCTCATGAAATGTGCTCATCAGCTAAGATATGCAAGTGCTTATTTTAGCAGGGAACAGAGACCTCTTAATTTAGTCTGAAATTTATTTATCTTTCAGAAGGATATGTTTACCATATTTATCATTTTGAATGAGAACGGCACTTATCTCTAGAATATCAAAATAAATAAAAAGACATACTCTTGAATTTATTATAACATAATAAGGTGTTCATTATTGTGCTATATCTCCTTTTAACCCACCAGTTTGGAATGACAGGTAAAAGTTTAAACAAATTCATACCCCAGATTTGTCTATGTTAAAGACTAGATATTTGCATTTCTTAATAATATATATCAAAATAAATCAAATAGAGAGTGTGATTATAAAATATAACAGTCAATTTCTAATGGCATACTTCATCTTATTTATTTGAATTTAAGGTTTATTGTTCAATTTTATAATAGAGAAAAGTTGCAGTAAAGGCTCTACTGTTTCCATTATGTAATATTTTTGCTGCAACTAGAATATATTATTGTTATCCTGGGCAATGACAATATTCATGAATGGTATTCTAAATAATAGCAAGCTTTTGTACGTCATCTTCCCATGACTAGATGACACATGTGTTGTGCTCAGCTACAGTTAAGATGTGTTGGAGAAGTTCACCAATGGCAATATTCATCTTACACTATTCTGGGATAATAAGAATTTCTTTTATTTAGAAAGAGGATGGCTTGAATTGGAAGGAAAAAAGCTAAAGATCACATTTTTGTGTTAATTGCATCAGAAACTGTGTGGACCATGATACTGCAGAGAGAGGTAAACAACGGGCTCATTTTGTGCTCCTGCATAAATTAAAGAAGACAAGAGAGACAGGCATTCGCAGCCGTGAAGGCAGCCATGTGTTCATCTGCAGCTCACCTTCCAAGAGTAACAGAGGAAAAAAAGGGACAGAAGTTTTGTTCAAGAAAAATTTTGCTACTGTATGAAATTCTTGTGGAAAGTTGAGCATCTGCAGGCAGTATGCTTTCATATCCTCTTCATTAGTGACCCTCAAATTGAAAGACACCATTTGCTAGGGAAAGCCAAGATGCTTCCAGTATATTATTTTCATTTCTTACTGACCTCTGCCCTCACTCCTTCACCCTTGACCCTTTATTTGGCAGAAGGAAGAATTCAAAGAAATGTTTCAGATTCTTTGTGTACTCAATGAGCATTCCAATTGTTTCTGTAACAGGGATCACCCTTGGCTACCTCTCCTCCAGAAGCTGCCCAGGTTTCACTACAAATTTCCTTTAAAATACCCAGGATTAAGGATATCCATGCTATTAAAATTATATTTAGTGATGAACTTTTACATAGAATGACAATGTTCCAATAATTGCCAGGTACTTTGTGACTTAAACTCTCCATCTATGGGCATAGACTCCAAAGCAGAAAGTGAGCAATCAGAGCATTCTTCCAGGTCATCTGCAGTTAGCCTTGATGTGAAGATCCACCCTCAAACACTTTTTTCTGTTTTTAATCTATTGTTCATCGAAAGTAAGAATTGTAAATCAAACTATTACCAGAAAGAGATGAAAGTAATTATTAAACTCTTAAGCAGACTCTTGATTCCTGTATTCACCCTGCTTGGCAGCTCATGTTTCACAGTAAAGCTATGGATGGTCCTTCAGGCTGGACTGCCACGTGCTGGCCTCAGAACCTGTGTTAATGTCTCTTTCTTCTTTAACTTTCCATATCGGGGCAATCACTGTCTTTTTGGCTCTTGGACCAAACAGACTGTCTATACTCTAGACCAGGCATCTGACAACAACCACCTTCCTGAGACCTTCCTGCTTGCAACTTACTTCCCAGAACAACATTTTCCATGCAGTATCTTAAGATGTAAATAAAGTGACGTGATTATATACACTATTGTATCAAAGAACCCATGGTTCCTCGTGGCATTTATAATCTAATCTGATAAATTTATCATGGCTTACAAGATTCACTTTTCTTATCTTCCTGAGTTTCTAACAAGATTTCCAATAACAGAACCCAAATAAGAATAGAGAAATTATACAAATTGTTAAAAATTCTTTACATAATTACCAGGCTTCATGAAAAGAAACAATGAAGCAATATAAAGAAATAGTTAATCGTGATTGTTTGTATGTAGTCTTCTGTGAAGCATGGGAAACATGCAAGTCTGGCATGTTGTAGAATTGACCACTCCCTTCCTTTGTCTCATTCTATAAGAACACACCCTGTCCCCTGGTGACAGAGAAGTCACCCCTTCCATTTATTTTTGTTTTGGGAAAAGGTATTAATGTCCTTCTACATGCTGTGTCTCGAGTTTTTTTTCAGTTCAGATAGTCAGTATGTCAAGAAACCAGATGTTGGGTGGTCTGGCTTGAAGCTGCCCATCAGAGGCTTGCCGCACCCCCAGCATGTCTTTTTTACACACTGTTGCTCTGCTTCTTTAATTGTCCTCCCTTCTGATCCTGGACATCGTGATAGATCCCTCTTCATTCCATTATATAGTGAACTATATCTCTCTAGTGTAAGGTATCAGTTTTAATATCTTCTCTTCAGGGACCTTTTCTTGAAGCTGAAGAAACCCAACGCTTGAGAATTTATCTCTTCATAACTTTTTATCAAAACTGAGATCCACCTTGTGTACATGTGTCAGGGATGGGCTCACTCTAGTGGCATGGGTCTCAAGCTGGGTCAATGATTGGTTGACTACTCCCATAATTTATGAGCCATCATAACCCTAGCACATATTGTAGGCAGGGGAAATTGTAGGTCAATGGTTATGTGGCTTGGTTGAGGTACCAATCTCTCCACTGGAAGACTTGCTTGTTTATAGGGTATGGCTCATTCAGGCTCTGTATCTCCATTGCTTAGAGTCATAGCTAGAGTTACTTTCATGGATTCCAGGGGGGTTTCCTTTGCATTATTTATTAAATAGTCTGATGTTATGAAGGTTTGAAATATGTCTCATTAAAACAATAAATTGTGTGTTTTTATTACTGCTGTACATCTATTGTAAACTTTGAATTATTTTTAAGTTATGACAGAGATTATCTTGAGGAGTCAGTCACAATAAAGGCATTTTTAAAATGTAAATATATGATAATAAAACTGTTGTTGAATATTAGTGTAAAATGTGTTAAATTTGTTTATGCTGTGGAATATTTATTTAGTGATGCAAAGATGTATTGTGTTGCTTTGTGCTGCATTTGTTTAACTCTGTGAAGCTGTGTTGCTTTGCCTGTCTCAAGCACTTCATTGATCTAAGAAAGAGCTGAACAGCTAATCACTAGTCAGGAGAAAGGATAGGCAGGGATGGCAGGCAGAAAGAATAAAGAGGAAGAGAAGAAATCTGGTAAGATAAGATCAGGGAGAAAAAGGAGAGGAAGATTATTGCTCTAGGGAACAGCCACCCAGCTACACCACAAGCCATGGAGTAAGAAGTAAGGAAAGTTAGTTAGAAAGGTGAAAGCCCAGAAGCAAAAGATATATTGGGATAAATAAAATTAGGAAAAGCTGACTAAAAATAAGTCAAGTTAATGTCGTTCATAAGACTCCAAATGTTTATTTGGGTGCTGGGTGGCAGGCCCCCACTGAGTAAAAGAAAAGAATAAAAAAGCAACATAAAACTAATACAATTTGCAGTAAAATAATGATTCCACAATGCTTCATTATATCATTCAAAAATTTTAGTTAATATAGACTTTATCTTAGCAAAGCTATTATAGCAGAAAAATCTCCTACAATTCAAACATGTATAATATTGCAAGTTAATTTATGGATTTTTTTAATAAATTGACTCAGAATTTTAATAGTGAAATAATATATTTTGGTAGTACCTGTGCTATCAGTCACAAAGCAAATGTGTATTAAACTACTTTACTTATCATGGGATTTAATATTCATATCTAATGATTATAAATTAATTGTTCTGTATAATCTTTTTGATAGAGGGTTCCACTGTATATCCTTGTCTGGACTGAAATTCAATATACAGACCATGCTGGCCTTGAACTGGTAGCTATCTGGCCACCTCTGCCTCCCAAAGGTTAGAATTAATGGCATGTGCCACCATGTCTGACATTAATACAATATTTAATCTTTTTCATATAAAATGAATATATAAATCAAAATACATAGAAATTTATTAATTGTACCAATGAAGATTAGTAATTATATTCTGCTAAATTAATGTACATAATTCTGCAATGCCCATTCTAAATTTTACACACTTAAATGATTCATTCCTACTGGCTAGCTTTTATTGTGTCAGAATGTTCTACTTATTCTACTGAGTGAGAAAAGTATTAAATAGTCTTATCCATTCGTGATCCCTGTGAACTACACTAATGACTGTACTGGCAAGATATGTCCACTAATGCACAACGACATGAACGCTATGATGTTATGGGAGTAACCAACCATTTTCTGGATGGATTTAAAACCTGATTCACAAGACAGAACTCAGGTCTGGTACTGCTAACTAGACTCAAATTCATGACCTAGTAAGCCACAGGCCCCAGGTTAGAAGCTAATATTATTTTTATAATAAATGGACCTAGTGTTGAACTGTCTTATGCCTTATACTTTACACCTCAATTTGTGCTCATCTTTATATTCACACATTAGAATACCTCTCATCTTTCATCACATAAGTTTATTTTTGCAATAGATAATAAACCACTAGTCATTTGCAATGAATTAATATCTATGAAATACTCAACTCTAAATGAGGTATCTATACCATTAATTTCCTCCAAGAGTTCAGGTATCAACACAGAACGAGGGTCAGAAGATGAGATAGTTAGTGGACATGTGCAAGGCATATTATTTTATTGAAATGACAGGACAGTGCACACATTAGCTGATAATAGCTTTATTTGCATGCACAAGATCAACACAGTCAAAATCCCAAGACTAACAAGTGGGAAGCAAATGAATTGCCACCCTTATGTTAAGGAAGAGTTCATTTTCTTCAGAGATGTGACAACAAGAGACTACCTGTGCTTTGTAACGAGTTTCACACCCTTGTACATACAGGCAGCACTAGGAGTGCTCAATGTGTTTTAAAGAGAGAGAGAAAGAGAACATACATGCTTTAGGGAGTGCAAATATATGGGTAAGAGATAATTGGAGGGAAGGAGTTGGGTGTTTTTTGACAAAATACATTATATACATTATGAATTAGCAATTAAAAATCTATAATGTCGTGAAAAATGAAACAAATTAAACAATGTTTAAAGTATTAATAAATTATAAAATATGGAACATGATAATGCAGTTTAAAGAGTTATTCTTTTTAATTTTAATTGATTTTATTGAGCTATACATTTTGTCTGCTCCCAATTTACTCAGGAGAAATTGTCTTAAAAATCTTTTTGTATATGTGTCTGTTCATATGGTATGTGTATGATGTGTGTGGTGTGTATGGGTCTGCATGTACCATTTGGGAGAATATATTACCGTAAGGATATCTAAATAACTTATCGCAATTCCTCCATTATTTTAAAAATCTCGTTGGGACTGAAATGTGCATCTTTGTTTCTATATAATCCTTATCAAATACCTTATGTGAAATTTTTCTTTAAAAATATAATGAAGATCTTTTCCAGAAAGACAATTATCATATGTACTCATTCATAAGTTGTTTTTAAACACAAAGCAAAGAAAACCAGCCTATAAATCACAGTTCTAGAGAACGTAGACAACAGTGAGACCCTAAAAGAGACATATATGGATCTAATCTACATGGGAAGTATAAAAAGAAAAGGTCTCCCGAGTAAATTAGGATCTTAGAGAACATGGGAGGGGGTAGAAGGTGAGCGGAGCGGCAGGGAGGGGAGCTGAGAAAAATGTAGAGCTCAACAAAAATCAGTGAAAGCAAAAAAAGTGTAATGAGAAGTGCAAGATAGTTGTCTAAAAGTAAAGGGGCTCTATATAATTTGAGAAAATTTCAAGGTGTGTTTTAACATTGAAACACACTCAGACATGCGGCCTCACTAACTTTATTTTCATAGCACAAACATACACTTGCATTTGTTATGTGATTAATTATTAGCACTTCGAGGTCTACATTTACCAAGTATTACTGAATGGAATCAGCCAATGAAATTCATAAATGAGTAAGGTCTTGCAATTTCTCTTAGAAAGCACGTATTTTCTTATTCCCCTTCCATGTCACATACTTTACTTTCACTCCCTGAAGCTCAAACTTTAAGCCTTCCTAGAAAAACCCAGCTTGATAAATCTTGACAGGTGATAAAATAAGTTTTCCTTTAAATAACTCACTGCCTCTATTCATTGGTATCAAATAGGCTTCACTACAAAATTCCTAATAGAGAAAATTGTCACTCATGTCCAAAGAACTTTCTTCTATTATCTAAATCTTTCCTTTTTTTCAAGAAGTTCTTAAATTTGCTGGAGCCATATATAAAACTGCATCAAATGCCCCTCTTTTTATAATCCACACAACATTAACTTCTATGTAGAAAATTTTGCTTATTTTCCTCAAAGTTATGGTAAGATATCTAGTAATTTATCCCAATTTTTCTTGATCTAAAATTTACATACTAGCAAACAAGGTACGAAAAATCATGTTCTGTACTTTTTCTTTCATTAAAAAGGGACTAACCTTTCTAGGGCAAATGAGGCAGAAATTTTTACATAAATTTAAGCTAACTATCTAGGAAGACTTATACATGTAGCATTTAATCTTCCAAGAACAAAGTGGTGGGACGGTACAAATCTATTAGGTCTTTAAATATGGAAAAAAGTGGATTTTGAATCACCTTTTCAGTCAGCAGCAGTGTCCTTTTTATATTATGCTCATGTTGAGACACACCTGGGTACCTTGCAACAGTTCAAACTTGACTATAGTCAGTTTAATGAACATCATAAGTCTTTGGCTCTAATGGTCAAGTGAGATTGTTATGCAGTACAGAATTTTAAATTGACAAATTTCTCTGATTTTCACATACTGAAATTTTGATTATTAGTACTATTACTGAAGAGATTGTAAAATGTACAAAATCAAGTACTACTTGGATGGACAACTGTGGTAAGCTATACATCAGGGTGACATCTAATGGTGGTCCAGTTTTGATGAAATTCACACTTTCGAAGATAGGAGTGTGAGAATTGGAATTATTAAGCAAAAGGAAAAGAGATGTGAGGAAAAAAAGGCAGAGACACAGAACAGCATCAGAAGGAAAATTCAGTGAATTCTGAACCACCCACGTTTATTCGCCACAAGCTTATATCCAGTCCTTATAACCTGTTGTTAATCTCCTTTGAAGGAATAGGAAAAGCAAGGAGGAACAGATCCATCTAATAACTCAAAATACTCATTAACCACACCCTAGGATAGGCTGTCTTGTTTATAGTCATACCTGTTGTCAACAACTTTGAAAGAGCAAAATAAGATCAAACTCTGTGGCCTTTAGTCAAGCTAGAACAGGCTCATCTCTGTGGGCCTCATAGCCAGCTCCTCTCACCTTCAATCGTATCCAACTTCTACCCTCCCACCTCAGGTATCTCTCAATACATTTTGTCTGGGGCTAGATTTCAAAGCACACATTATGAAAATGTCAGTTTTACAAACCTAATTTTGCTGTTGTTTTAAGTCCATTCATATTAAAATGGTATCAAGTCTTTAATTGATGTGGATCTTTCACATTAAAGTTTAACCTTAAGATTCCATAAGCAGTGGTTTTAGAGTAAATGCTTTTGGAGACATCTGAGCTCCTCTTTACATGGTGGCAGTTAGGTCATTTCAGGGTGCCCCAAATCAAAGCAGAAAAAGGCAACACGCCTTTCCTTTAGAACTGTCAAGCAAGCAATGCCACATTTGAAACTAAGACTTTTTCTTTTACTCACCCTCTTTTCTTATTGTAAAGGTACACTTTACATTTCAACAGCAAATTGAAGGAAAAAAAAAAAACAAACGAGCAAAGCTCTTATTGATTTCTTATATCCCAGAGTTTCTACTGCTTTATAACAGACAAGCAATAATCTGGGTGTTTTCCTTTGTAGTCCCTTTCTTTCCCCCACCTTCCTCCATTCTTAACGCTGTACTCTGATTTCTGCATATATAATTTTAAAAATGAATTAAAATAAATTTAGGAATAAAATCAAATTCTAAAGCTATGCATGCAGTAGTTACAATCTTACCATCAACTCACAGGTTTGGAGTTCAAACACAGGTTCACCACCCTGAGACCTAGAGAAATACAATACAAACCAAGCTTTTAGTATTAAGATTTGATTTTCATTACATAAAAATTACATATATGATCCAATGATACGTGTTATTGTGTGAATTATTAATGCACATTAAACTTAATGGTGTTGACTATACTTTTGTCAGAAATAGCATAACCCAGCTCACATGAAATTGTTGATATTAGCATAAATTCTTTAATTTGAACTGTTTAAGGCAGAGATTATAGAGAAGGTGAACACCTGTACAGTCTTTCTTCTCATGGGCCTGTGAGTGATGGAGGCATTTGATCACATAATGCACTCTGCAGATGGAATTCCAGGGGGAAATCCCACTCATTCTCTTCCAGTGACAATACAGGTGTTTACATAGATTTATATAAAACACAGCATGCATACCATCAATGTGATTACAATACCATAATCCTATTCTATACTTTCCATTTTAACTGCTGGAGAACATAGAACTCCATATGACCCTAAACTTATAGTTATAAAATTGCTATCATATTATACACTTGCTATTTTGTTTTTCAGATTTTTTGTTGTTGTTTTTCTGGAGAGTGTTTCTCTGTGTTAGTCCTGAGTATCTTGGACCTTGCTTTGTAGTCAAGGCTGGCTTTGTACTCACAGAGATCTGCCTGTTTGTCTTCCAAGAGCTGGGATTAAAGACATGCACCACCACCTCCAGGATTATACAGAGAATGTAAAACTCCACATTACTACAAACATTTCATATCATTTTTAAAGATGTATCACACTATATTGTATAAAAGATATATCTTTTATATGAAATCATAGAAATTTATGAACTTAATTAATTTCATAGTCTTTAAATCTCTTGGCTATGATCACTCATGGCATTATTTGACAGATGATAAAGGAAAGAGACTTTGCCAATGCTTTATTATTATGATGTAGCTTATTAATTTATAAATAGAGATTAAAATTATTAATCTCTAAATTTTAATTCCAGGTAGCTGCTTTTTATGTGAATAAAAATCCAAATGAAAATTTAATCTCTTCTCAGGGAGAAGTGAGTAGTGTTTGCAGATTCCTCAAAATTTCCAGATTCAATGAGCTATTGTATGTGCTCTTCTGAAGAGCCTCTAGTTAACCACAATAAGCTATGACTTGTGCTCTTCTGATGAACCTCTAGGTAACCACAATAAAAGTTGGTAAAACTAGAAACAGCACAAAAAGCTCTGTCATGTTGGCTGCCTTATGTTTAGTGTTGTCTTTGGAGAATTTACTTTCTCCATGCATTTGTATACTAAGGTATTTAACTTCAGTGTTATAAATGGAAACATTAACTTTAACAAATTAGCATTTAGCACTTAGCAAGAGATGTTATATGTGAAAATAAGTGTGTCATTGAAAAGAATAATGGTGTTTAGAAAAATGCCACCTATTATGAAGATGAAAATCAACACATCAGAATTTGATTTCTTCTGTATGTGTATTGTGTGTGTGTGTATGTGTATGTGTGTGTGAATGGGTGCAGTAAAATGTATACATATGTGAATATTATAAGTGAACCTCGGGTTCCTCAGTTGGCAGAACCCTCTGGTTTTGTCAGTGGTGGTAGCTGTTTCTGAAATGTCTCTCTATTCACCTGAAATTTTCTGCTTAATGTATCTCAGGGATACACTTGTCTCTCCTTTCCCAGTGCTGGAATTAAAAGTATGTGTCAGCACACCGACCATTTCTATGTGAGGTGTGAGGATCAAATTCAGCTCCTCCTACTAGTTTAGCAACCATTTTTCCTTCTAAATACCTACCTTGCTCTCAGCCTTGCTTTCTTATTGTGCAAGGTAAAATGTATATATAAAATGCAATCCCGAATAACAAATGCTCAGGGAAACCTCAGCTGAGGTCACTGGACAAATATGTGTCACAGCTTGGACATATCCAAAATATTTGATTCTTGATGCATTGTGCTAAGTTCTTGGACTTTGCTATTGGCCTCCTTATTGCCAAGTTGGTAGCATCTGTTCACCAGCATCCCAAAGATGCTTTTGCCATTTTTTTTTCATTTTTAAGTTTTATAGCAGATTAACCTTTTGAATATTCCACACTCATCTATCAAGTGTCACACTATTGCCACTCTTATTGCAGGAGGAATATTTGAGAAAATCACTATTGACATATGCTATACTTCCTATTGACATTTTTTAGGGAAAGCCTCCCATATGTGAAGATCCACCCAAACTTCAGCTCTCGATAGCCTTCCTACCTGCTCTTTCCTTTTTAGCAACAGATGTAATGATTTAAATTTTGGTAGGAAAATTTTTTTTAGGGTTTTTGGTTTCTATTGCTGTGGTGAAACACCATAACTGTAAAGTGTGTTTGGGGAATAGGGGTATTCTGCTTACACTTGCACACTGCTGGCTACTACTGAAGGAAGTCAGTACAAGTACTCAAAAGGTCAGGAGCTGATGTAAAGACCATGGATGGTGTTGCTTAATGGCTTGCTTTCCATGGCTTGCTTAGCCTGCTTTTATATAGAACTCAGGACCACCAACCCAGGAACAGAACCTCCCAAATGAGCTGGGCCTTCTTCCATTGATCAATAATTGAGAAAATGCCTTACAGTAGGTGCTCAGGGCCATATTTCCATAACTGGGCCTCTTCTTCTCTGATGACTCTAGCTTGTGTCAAGTTGACCCACAAAACCAACCAGTATAAACAAAAAAAAGTGTAGCAGAACAAACATTTAGAAAAAAACTAAATATGATTATGCCAGAATAAGCTGAGTGAATATACAAATTAAAAATACCATTATTTCTATTTTATTTTTAAAAACTGAAGGTCAAACTTTAATATTTAGAATTATAATGAAGAAGTAGAAATTACTTTATAATGTCATTTAGCGGTATCATATGCTAAATTACTCTTTCAGGCATTGTGTTACATATTTTCAATTTTAAATGGAAGCTTTTAAATGAATAATTGAATTTCAAGATAAAAACCACAAGAGATTTATGCTTTCTAGCTACATCTAGAAGGTGTATTTGAGTTTGAGACAATAATAAAAATCCAAAGGCTGTTTTCATCTGTATTACTGTATTATTATACATCTTGATCTGTGTTAATCTGTATTATTATATTGATTAGATATAGCAGGCATGTGCAATGTAAATCACTGTTCAGATTTACATTTCAGAAATAATAGCAAAAGCATCTAATAAATTTGTCTTCCAAGGTTAAATCCAAGCCAAAGAAATGACTTCAAGCATATATGTAGTATACTGCTAAAGTGTGGCTCACCCCAAACTTAATTTACCTTTTCACTGATTTGTAGGGTTAGACTATGGCAAATAGTTGAAATGCTATGACATATTTAAACAAGAAAGAGACAATTTACATGACATAAATAAATAATTATGCATAGAAGAGGTGTTTGCAGGAAAAGGCCCAGTCATTAAACTAGCAGTGCCCTTGGCACTAAGTTCTATCCTTGCTGCACTTCAGAAAATTGCATTTCACATAAGATTCTAACAATATGAACTAATCAATGCATCACTTTCATTTGAGAAAGCCACAAAGTACTATACTGACTTATACAGTAATTCATTACTGGAAATTTTATAAATCTAATATCCTAAGTCTATCAGGTTCAAGAAGGAATAATGTAATGTTACTGTGTGTTACTAAAGCCCAGGACTTTAGTTAGTTGTTCCAGATGTTATAAACATTTACACAACATGTAAAATTTCCCCAGAAGCATGTAAAATATCCAATTTCCCTCATCTACACACAATCTTGCTAATTTTAGCATCATATGAATAGAAGTGATAAAGAAACTAACAAATGTATCCAAGGGCACCCAGCCAATAAGTGATGGAGTAGAGAATCAATCACAATCTCCTTTAGTCCACAGCAAGACAGAACATTAAGATTAAAAAAACTGCGTGCATGTGCATGCATGTGTGCATGTTTATGTGAAGCATGGCTGTGGGCTCCTGTGAGTGTCAGAAGAGGCCATCAGATTTCCTGCAGCTATATTTACAGCCAGTTCTGAGATATGTGATTTGGGCATTGAGAACTAAACTGTGGTCCTCTGGAAGTGGAGAAAGTGTCTTTAACTGCTAAAACATCTCTTTAGCCCTCGATTCTCTTAATGATGAGTATGTAATAAAATACATTTTACTCTGTTTAGAAAGAACTTAAATTTACAACTCCAAGAAGCATAGACACTATGCAATACTCTCCAGCAGTCAAGAAAAATTAAATCTCAAAATTTCAGGTAAATTGATGGTAGTAGAAAATTTCACATTGAGTGAAATCATCCAGACCCAGAAAGACAAATGTAACATGCTCTCCCCATCTGTAGAATTTAAATTCCTAAATTTAAATGTGTTTATTGTAACCTGGAGTACCAGTAGAATCCAGGAAAGAAAGTGGGGAGCAAGTAGGAGAAGCAAATGACAGAAGAAAAACATGGTACAAGAGATTTGAAGGAGGAAATAGGAAAAATAGTGAGGGGCATTAATTAGGTATGGGGAAGGAGATAAAGAAGAAAGATGGAAGAGAGTAAACTGACCACAATAAAATATGGAAAATACAAAAGGTAACTTATTATTGTATATTTCTGTATAATAGCATGCATATAAATCTCTGTATGTATATACATATATGTAAAAAATTATCGGGTCTAAGATTGCTCTCTTCATGAAAAATAAACTAATAAAACCCAATACCAATGATGACAAGTCTCCTTTGAGTTATTGATCAAGGTTCTCCAAGAGGCAATTAAAACACCGTTTATTACTACTACCTTGGGTTGCCTCTCAGAAGTTGATGGGATGGCCTATGCTCTCAGACAAGGGACCTAGAGAATATGAGCTTAAACTGGCCTGAAAACCTTCTTCCTGAGAACTAGCTTTCATGATACCAAGCTAAACAAACAAATAATAGCCCTACCTAGCTATAATATCTATGAACAACATCACAAACCAGCATGGTACAATAACCCTAAGAGTGCAATAGTGCTGTGCACACTTGGTGGTAAGAAGTAATTCTCTATTCCTACTTAGATCCTGGTCATCAGGAGTGGAATGGGACCTGGGATTCTAACCCTAGCCATCTGCTCAGCACAAGTGAAATCATAGACCTTGGAGGAGAACTTACAAATGCCTTTTACTAAACCAGAATAATTCCTAACTACATATTAAATTCTATCCCTATATCCACATATAAAAATATCCCAGAAGGAGATCATTACAGACAAGCACAATCAATCAAAATGTAGAGAAGAAGACATTCCATGTTACCCAGTCCCAAGCAATACACAGACAGCACAGTTCCTGCATCCAGGGCTCAGGGATACTTGCAGAAGAGGGGGTACAAATATTGTGAGAACCCAAGAAACGCCAATTTTGGTTTGAGATCATGTTGCCTAGAAATGTCAGGAAGGCCACACCAATAAAGACGCATCAGCATGGTTGCCTGAACAAGAACTCGACAAGGTTGACACCAGTGGGCATGTGAATACGGAAAAGGGAAAGTACATCGTGACTCAACTCCACACAATGAAATACAGGCATTTCGGGAAAGATGAGAAGAAGAGTAATAATATTATCCAAGGGAGAGCCCTCCAATTGATTACCTAATATAAAGTGGCCACTCCTGAGATTAAAAACATTCTAGTAACATATGGCCTGAGTAGGCTGTATTGAAATATTTAGGAATATGTGTATATGCAACAATAAATTCGAGAGAGAACAAGCAAGATGCATGTAAGAGATTAGAAGGAGGAAAGAGAAATTATCTATTGCAAAAAAACCTGATGTAGGAGGGTCATCTGTCTATGTATTACTTTCATTGGTTAATAAAGAAACTGCCTTGGCCCCTTTTGATAGGCCAGCCNGTGCGGGAGCCGGGCAGGACGAAAAGCAGGGCCCGCTCCCCTCAATACTACAAAAACCCAAAACCAAAACCAAAAACAAGTAGAGACAACTAAACCTCTAATTTCATCAAGTAAACCACTGGAACCTATAAATGAGTTCTAAAGTTTCTACTTAAAGTGCTAATATATGATGAATAATATTAGGGTATTTGCCCTTCAGTATCTGACTGGTCAAATGCTAAATGTACAATATCTATTATTTATCAGACATGTCTTATATTTTTGATTCTGATATTTTATAATGCATAAGATTTTATGAAAATGTAAATTTTATATAATATATTAATTGTTTTAACTTGGGTTACCAAAAACACTTTCTAAATATATAAATATGATTTTAAAATGAAAAACGTTGAACTCTTACTTCCTTCCAGACTGTCAAGCTTATCTGAGAAGCACCATGACAACAAGTTTAAGAGAAAAGTCAAATGCCACTTTGAAATTCTGCATGTTATAAGTCTCATTAAATCACCAATAAATACCAAAGAATGCTACAACAGAAACATCCATAGGATAGAGTCAAAACAGAACAGATATTGGGGCTCAGCAATATCTATACTGCCTCAATGTCTTTCCAGAGCAGAACACATTTTTAAATACTTAATTTATTTAAAAAAAAGCAATCCTTTCTCATTTTACATACCAATCCCAGTTCCCATTCTCTCTCCTCTTCCTGTTACCTCCACCTTCCCACCGCATGCCCATTCATTCCTCAGAGAGGGTAAGGAGTCAACTAAGTCTGGCACATCACTTTGGGGCAGGACCAAGGCTCTCCCCAGTCTATTGAGGGTGAGCAAGGTATTCTCCTGTAATCAGATTGATGACTACCTAATTGTCATCCTAGCACTGATGGAAGCAGATGCAGAGATCTACAGCAAAGCACTGGGTTGAACTCCCATAGTCCACTAGCAGAGAGGGAGGAGAGATATATGAACACGGAGGTCAAGACCATGAAGAGAATAACCACTGAAACAGATTACCTGAGCTAATGGGAACTCACTGAGTCTGAACCAACAGTAAGTGAACCAGCACAGGACCAAACTAGGACCTCTGAATGTGGAAGACAGTTATATGGCTAGCTGTGGGGCCACTGGCAGTGGGACCAGGATTTATCCTTACTGTTTGAACTGGCCTTTTGGAGAACATTCTCTTTAAAAATATTTTTCCCCCCTGCATATCCGGTTTTAGATGCAGGAAAAGTTGGAGTCCTAGCAAATCTACCAAGTCATCTTGTTAATCTGTGTTAATCTGTCATGGAATTCTTATATGGTATAGAATGACAATTAAATATTTATTTAATAACTCAAAGAATACTTACTGATTATTTGCCTGGTATTAGTACAATATTAGTAAAACTGAGTTTTGAAATGTGGATTAGACAAGATATTTTACATAGATTAAAAGTTTTGAAATTGATATGTTGAAAGATTTGTGTACTGATTGTCACCATCAAAAGCACTAGATTCCCCTTCGTACGGTGTCTCATATCCCCCATGCCTGATCCAGTAGGTGTTGTAGAGCCTTTTTATATTCATCTTTGCAATAAGACAAAACCTAATTTTAACAAGCTTTATGGGTAACTGGAATGAGAGAGTGATCCATAATCTTATTTTCGTGAGACTAAGTTCCGGCAATTTCATTCATGTGGAAGTAAGTGTCACAGAACATGGGAAGTGCTTTCCTTAAACTCTTTCCTCTTAACGTCTGGCCAGGTTCCAGGTGCTGCTACCCACGCCCACCTATAACACTCATACCCACCTCTTTGGGGGAATATTATTTTCAGGTGTTACTTTTGTTTCTAATGTATTTGTTTAACTCTGTGAAGTTGTATCACTGTGCCTGTCTAAAACACCTATGGTCTAATAAAGAGCGAGTCAGGAGCAAGGATAGGTGGGGCTGGCAAGTAGAAAGAATAAATAGAAGGAGGAATCGGACACGAGCAATGAAAGAGGAACAAAAGAACAAGTACAGCCAGTTGCTCAGAATGTAAAAATATTGTGTGTGTGTGTGTGTGTGTATATATATATATCTGCTTGTGGCCCTATAATTTATGTCGTTACATACAGCCATTTAGGTACGTGTTAAATAAAAGTATGAGAAAAGTCAAAGTGTTCGGAAGAATGAAGTCGGGATGGGGAAGGAGAGAGGAAGTGGGACGGTGAGTGGACACCTGGGGGATGGACCAGGTACAATAGTTATAATTCATTTAAATGTTTAGTTGATGTTGTGTAGACTTTTTATGGTTGACAAGAATAACTTAAATTCCAGGTGGACAAGTTCAAAGAGATCCTCCAAAATGGTTTCTGTCAAATGATGACATTACCATAATTTTCCTGAGCTGATATTCTTTCACAGCAAGCTATAGAGCTTAAACAAAGCCAATATTCACCCCCAAAGCTGCCATGTTATTAATGGCTATTTACTTGATATGAAATTAAGGTAGCATACTGTAACTGTCAACATTAATGCAATGCTTCTTTAATTGCAGGGAATTGTCATTTTGGAATCCCTGTAAGAATGTGGACAAGCTCACACAATTGGTTGAACTTGCATGTAAATTAATAATTGGTAACCATAGCAACATTCAGCAAGGGAAGAGACTGCATTTTAGTCAAAACCTTAACTGTAACCCTCCTTCCTTACGTGTGAGGAGTTAACTGTGACTAGCAGTGTTGCCCACTCGTGGCTTTCCTTTCTATGATTGGCCACCACAGAAAAGCCCTGGAAAGGGACCTCGTCTGTTCTCTGATTTCTTGTTATTTACTTTACTTTCTTGTCAACTGTTAAAAAACAGTCTAGAGCAAGATACAGACTAATACCTTTCAAACTGAAACACATACACAGACAAAATTTTAGTCTTATTCAAAATAAAATAAAAATAACATATAGAAGTCCATTTAAATGTAGAGAGTGTGGGCTTAGGCAAGTGTTTGTTTGAGTGATATTCCAATTTGGCTTAGAAATGTTTTGATTTGTGAATTCATCACACTAAGATAATCCCTGCATTTAAAAGATGGATTCCCAGTGTTAGACTTGTACTTGCAGAAATGCAGGATCTAAAAGACTGTCCCAGAACAAAATTGCGAATCATCCCTTTAACCGTATTGGCAAGTTACACAAGTTATCTCCTTGTGTCACTATCCCTGAAATGAGAACATCTCAGGTCATGGATGTCAAGTACCTACTAGCTTTGTCTCCCCTTCAGTCTTGCTTCCATGAAATTATCTCTCAGCTCAATTAGAAGATGCTTCACAAAATCTGCCCTGAGATGTAAAGTTTGTAAAAGGAAGATGTTACTTTGCACAAGAGTTCTAATTTTCTACCATGTTTGAAGCAGAATTGGCGTGCTCATGCATCCTCGGCATTTCTTCACAATTTTCCAATGTTTCTGGTGGCGCTCAAGTCAAAAGTTTCCGAATCTGTGTTACTCTATATCTGGTTACTAATACATTCATCTTTAAAAATTGTTCTATGTATATGGGCATTTTGCCTGTATGTGTGCCTGGTGCACACCAGAGGTCATAAAGGGGACACTGGAGCCCCTGGAAATTGAGTGAAAGTTGGTTGTGAGCCCCCATATGAATGCAGGAATTGAATCAGTTCCTCTGGAAGAGCAGTGACTGCTCCAAAGTCTTTAACCATCTCTCTCGTCCCTACCTTACAAATTCTTTTAAATTTTGTTTCCATTAATTGATTTGTTTGTTTGTTTCTTTACTTGTTTACTGCCTCACCATGGTGGACATATGGAGGTCAGAGGACAACTTGAGAGAGCTCCTTCTCTCTTTATGCCCATGTGAGTCCCTGTGAATCAAACCCAGATCATTAGGCTCGGTGCCAAGGGCTCCTCTAGCCATCCCGTCAGCTCCTGTCACACATTCCTATGTACATTAAAGCTACTAAAGACAATAATTTCAGTTTTCAGATTTCTCACTTCTAAAGTACCTGTGTAGCATAACCTATTCTTTTAAATACTTTATATCTCTTTTCTTCTCAGATTATTTTCATCTATTTCTTTTTATTTTCTAATAAAAACCATTTCTAATGCTTCATTTGGAAGATTTCAAAGATAATTTTAGGCCTCATTTTCCTGCAGAACTCTGTCCTTTACCATCCCAACTGCTCAAGCTATTTTCCATTTTCTTATATTGTTGGGCTGTGAACCTAGCTTTAATTGCTGAGTCATCTCTCCAACCCCCATTTTCTTGTTAGATGGTAATTCTCTTCTTAAATTTTCTATATGGATTTTTTTTTCTCACTCAACAAATTCTAATGAAACTCTACTGCAGGTCTCCAATACTACTGCAATCAAAACCCAAGCCTCCTCTAGACAAAATAACCCTGAAATATTTAGTATATGTGTAAAGTTCTGTAGTCCATCTTTCTTCAGTAGTAGGTGAAGCATCTAGAGATATAGCAGTATAGAGATTTGGAGATGAATATGAGTAACAATATATGAATATATAAGTTATGATACTTTCATTTTTTACACATTCTTCCAAGAATGGAACTTTATATATTTGCTTCCAATTACCATTTTGACAAGTAATATATCCAAATATCTGTTTTTAGATATCATTTTAATTCTTAGTTCAAATGTTTCTTTCAAAATGTATTGATATAAAGCCTTCTTTAAACATTCCAAACTATTTGAGCTCAAAATTTTCTGAAGAAAATGTACATATGCATAGTTAAAACTGATTCTGTTATCTGGTATTTTCATTCTGTTATTGACACTTTTCCTATGTTTAAAAGTTGTATTTTATCTGTGTAGGTATTTAACCTGCAAGCATGTCCATGCATCATATATAAGCATTGCCGGTGAAGGTCAGAGAACATCATATTCCCTAATGTTGTTGTTAAAGAAGGTTTTGGTCCACTATTTGGGTGTGGAAAATCAAACTTCAGTCCCCTGGAAGAGCAACCTGTGTTCTAAACTGCTCAGCCATCTTTCCAATCCCACAGTTAAGAAACTTTGAAATTGTATAGCAGTTTGTATATTTTAAATATCGTGGATATTTCTGAGAGGACTGATTTTAGTGCTTTAAAGAGAATGATTTTTTTATAATATTCTTTTAATTTGTAAAGATTGTGGTACTTAAAAGTTGAAATGGTTTATATTGTCATGTAAATATTAAAAAGACAACTTGGAGATACAAGAAAAGAATGATTGTGATTTAATCGTGGTGTATGTGTGTGTCAATATGACAAGGACTCATTTGTTCTTGTTTCTTGTGAACTTAACACAAGCTAGAGTCATTTGGGAAGAGCAAACCTAAATTGAGAAAAAAAAATCCTCCCATTTTGGCTTATCTGCTGGTGGTGCACTTTTTGATCAATGATTGATGAGAGAAGGCCCAGCTCATTGTGGATGGTTCCACTCCAGGGCTGCCACTCCTGGTTGCTATAAGAAAACAAGATGAGCAAGCAACGGAGAACAAATCACTTAAGGAGCATTTCTTCATGGACTCTGCATCATTCAGTTCCTGTCTCCAGGATCCTAACTCTAGGTTCTTGCCTTTCATTCCTGCCCTGGAATCTTTACATGATGGAATGTGATGTGGAAGTACAAGCGAAATAAATCCTTTCCTCCCAAAGTTGCTTTTGCCCATGGCATTTTCTAACAGAGATTGAAGATGAGACATGACATATGGGGAAGCCAAAGAAGAGGTAAACAGAAATTGAGACATATATGGGTTATTTGGGAGAACATACTTAGATTTATTTCTTTACTTACAAGATAGAGGTGAGATAAAAACAAGAGAAATCATTATACTTTCTTTGATGGCCTGTTGTATAGTTATTTTCTCAAAATGTTAGTATTCCATCTTAGAGGGACTACAGGGGCTCCTAGGACTCAAGAAGATAAAGATTTCACAAGGTTCAGAAAATTGAGCGTGTTTTAAGATTTGCAAGCTTCCTCCTCAAGTTGTAAATTCAGTGAATTTTCATGGAGAGGGGGACTCTCTTTGTTCAACTTCTTGACAATAGTGCAGTAAATTGAAATTGAGGGGATGAGCCTTGGGAGTTGTCACTAATGTTGAAAATGGCATGGTGAGGAGATACAGCTGCCACTGAGTTCTCCATGGTCTTCTAACAAACATCAATATACTCTCCATTTCAACAACCTCCAACTAGCTAGAATTTTTATTATTATTATATATTATTATTACTATTATTATAATTATTGGTTTGCCACAATGCCTTGCTTGGAGTTAATGGATGTTTGTTCACAAATCCTCAGGAAGTCACAGCCACCCTCACCTACATGTCTTGAACATCCTGAGATTATTCTTGCAAAAACTATGTTTTGTATTCATGGGTTGCTGCTGCACAGGTTTTGCAGATGAAGTTTGTCAAATACGTCCTAATGTTTGTTTTTTTCTCACAAAATCAACTTTATGTCTCATTTTTATTTCTTTCTATAATAATAAATCCATTCCTCAACTCAGCCAGTAGTAACATTCAACACTGTAGTGTGGAATGAAAAAAAATTTTTTTCATCTTCTACTAATACTAAACAATATTAAAAACATATAGGTACATTGTATATTTATTAATAAAAATGTATGACTGGTAGACACAAAGAGAACATTAAGATTTATGCATCCCCCCCCCTCTCTCTCTCTCTCTCTCTCTCTCTCTCTCTCTGTGTGTGTGTGTGTGTGTNTCTCTCTCTCTCTCTCTCTCTCTCTCTCTCTCTCTCTGTGTGTATGTGTGTGTGAGTGTGAGTGTGCATTATTATTCTTACTTCCCAGAAAGCAAGATTAAAAAATCCCCCAAAGCATCAATCAGAGAATACATCAAGTCTAATGGATATACATTAACCAAAGGGTAACTATTTCATCCATATTCCACTAAGGAGAATCCAAGACAACTGACTTCAAGTAAGTACTACAGGGTGCTGCATAATTTTGTGGTGTGGAACATTCTCCTTCCTTGAAAACCTATAAAAACGAAGAGTACACTTTATCCTGTGCTTGTGAACTCCTTTCAAAACTGTAACCTTGCTGCTGCCTAGGGCATTAGTAATTCTTCTAGTAAATCTCTTACCTAAAGAATAATCCATTCTGATGGTGTCCCTCTCTAACCTGAGACCCTACACACATTTACTAATTATCAGGATGGATGCAAGTGAATCATTACAAGCTGTAAAGAAGAAAGGGATCTTCTGGCTACATTAGAATGGGCAGAAGACAGAGACATTTAGAGCAAGGGGAGTTCCTAATCATTTCTAGGAGTAAGTATACTGAAGGAATAGAATGAGGGTACCAGCACTGATGAGCAAAGACAACCCCAAATGGTAGCCTGCAAAGAATACAGATCCCTTTCTCATAGGGACAAGGAAGAGATTAGACTCAATCCATTGGATCCATTGGATAAGCCTAGAAACTGTTCCATCCCTATAATACTGAGTGTTTGGTTCACAAGACTATACACAGAACAGATTTGATTTGAGGTGTGCTTGGCCTTCTGACTTGCAAAACTGTGGTGAAACAATGGTGGTTTTACTTAATCTTCAAGGTTATTCTCTTAATTGTATGGGGATTCTACCTTCTAGTATGTGTGACATATGTGTGCACTTTCTGTGGAAACCAGAAGAGTGCATAGAATATCCCCAAACTGGAGTTACAGAGGGTTGTGAGTCACCATGGGGAACCGGGACTGGAAATCCTGTCTCCAGGAGCAGCAGCCAGTACTCCTACCTATCAAGCTAGCTCTCCAGCCCATAAGGGTTGTTTTTCGAAAATTTTTATGTGTTTTTTTATGTGGATATATGTTTCTGAGTATATGTATGTGAACCACATACAAAGGCCAGTAGAGAGCCTAGCATCCCCTGAAGCTAGAGTTACAGGAGTTCATGTGTCACCCAGTATTTGTGCTCTGCATATAGCCTGCATCTTTTATAGGGACAAAAATTGTTCTTAGTTGCTGAGCCATCTCTCCAACCACAAAGGGTGTTTTAAATAACGAAATTCAGCACAATTTATTTGGACAACACTTAGACAAAACATTCACACAATTCAAGTAAGTTGAATTTATAAAATCTTTTTCTCCTAAATATCTAGTGTTTGAAATTAAAATCATTTTAAAGTCATTTTCAGTAAAGACTTGAAGTATTTGTGCTCAGATAACACCAGACATAATAGAGTTAGAGAATTATTTCCCAGACTGATTTGAAATACACATTAAATTATGCAAAATATAAAATTTGTTTGTGGCATTTTGAATATTCTATTCTGCTCCATGTCCATGCTGTGTGTTTGTAAAATGAAACATAATTAACAACAGTAAAGACCAGAAATTATGAGTAGAGAGCAAATGTGCTTTTGATAGAGAAATACCTTTCATTTAATATGAGAATTTATCAATAGTTTGAAAATTTTCTTCCATTCTAGTCACTACTCATGACATTGATATTTCTTTTTACAGCTATTTCTTCTGTATAAATATTCCCACATACCTGAATTTACACTAATAACTTATCTTTGCCTATCTTCCTCTGCCAGGGTTGTAATACTGAACAATCTTTGTCTTAGGAGAACACAGCCTTTGATGCTGTGGTTGGGTTTTCTGAGATGAGATAATGGGTATGAGGTTGAAGGAGAGATATAGTTCCTTTGAGGAAAATGATGATAGTGCAAGAAGGAATTAGAAGGTTAAAAAAGATCTGGGTCACAAAAAAGTAGTCACTGAGAGTGTGAAAGCTTTCCACACAGCATTCTAAGAACTACGGAACCTGACCAAGAAGGAAGAGGGGAGAAGACTGTGTTTCATAGTGTAGAACTAGGGGAGAGCCAAAATGAAGGTCTCTGAAAACACTAATCATTTCTCTCACCCTTATTCTTAGTTTTCATAAGAATTTAGAATGTCCATTCCCCTAACATCACCTAGATGATTAGTGACTTCAATATGCTGTTCTACCCACTGTCTATACAGGAGTTATGACTCACTATAAGACTTACCTCAGTACTCTCTCACTTCAAATGGAAGCGCAATGATTCCTGAAGACTAGTGAATGTGAACAGGAAGGAAGTGATTGGAGCCTTGTAACCTGTGTCAATGACTTTGTCACTCTCATATGAATCATTTTGAAATATAGAATAAAGAGCTTGATAATGTAGAAGCTATTTTCCACTGAGTATATCAAAATATACAGTTAGAAACATTTTCTCATATGTACATTAAACTGTTTGTCAGTCCTCAAAAAAGTTAACACAGAACAAACTCCTGCTGATATCATCAAAAAGAATTTTCCTATTTTCTCTGAGTGAATAATTAGGCAAAATATATTCACTCAGATATGACCAAATGCCGATCCATGCATATGTAAAGGAAAACACATGCATTGAGTACTCCTTACATTAAAATGGTAACAATTCATGCATTATGTTAATGAAACATGTGAGCCAAATGTCAAATCAATATTTAAAGTATGTTTAGTGGATTAGTAGATATTTTGGAGTCATGAGAGCAGATAAAATAGATAGCATGCAAATGACTAATTTCTGGAGAAGTTTGCATCTTGTCTGTATAATCTGCATGCTACACACATCTCAAATAAACAGTGGTTGTGTTCAGAATACTCAGAGGTTCTTGATAATTTCTTGAAGTTTCTTGAGAATAAATCTCACTCAGTTATTTTTTATTGCTTGCTATATAGAAAATCATATTATTCTCATTAGGGAGGTCAATTGATATTCCTAATGCACAAATATTTTTAAATGGGACTCTCACTCCATAAATCTTTTGGGATGTTTGATTCATTCGTCTAAAACTAGCCAAAAGTATAAGACATGATTGCTTGTCAGTGTTCTTTCAGATGTCATATAAAGTAAGGGCAGAAGTCATATAATGTAAGAAGTGATCAAATGTGAATAAGAAAGTGACATGCTCATAAAATGATTTATGAATTCTTGCAGAGAATCAAAGATCAGTTCCCAGAAACAACATTGGGTAGTTGATAACGTCTTGATCACCAGCTCCATGGATCTGATGTCCCATTCTGACTTCCATGGTTCCATACAGAAACAGAGCCTTCACTCACACACTCTCCTAGCTTGTTTCCTGTTATCGGACAAAACATTCTGACCAAAACAGTTTGAGTAGTATACTAGATTTGGGGTTTTTTGTTTGCTTGCCTTTTCTGTTTTTGTTAATATCACACAAACTAGGAAACTTAATTGAGAAAATGCCCCCAAAGAATTGGATATAGTCATCTCTAAGGGACATTTTCTTGATTAGTTTTGGATATTGGAGGGCCCAGGCCACTGTGGTCAGCACTGCCCTTGGACAGGTGGTGCTGGTGTGTGTATGAAAGAAAACTGGGCAAGCCAGTAAACAGTGTTGCTCCATGACCTCAGCTTCAATTCCTAAATCCAGGTCCCTGCCTTGAGTTTATGACCTGACTTCCCTTAGTGATAGAGTATGACTTGCTATTGGATGCTGACATAAACCCTCTACACCTTAACCTGCTTTTGGTTAAGGGATTTTGTCACAATAGTAGCATCTAAGACAGGAAGGAAAGTGTTTATTAGGCTTACAGATTCTGACTACAATCTACTATTGAGGGAAATAAATTCAGGAACCTGCAGGCAGGAACTGAAGCGGGGCTAGGCATGGAGTACACGGCTCACTAGTTTGCTTCCCATGGCTTGCTCAGCTCAAACTGCTTTCTAATGCAAAGTCCAGTGGTGGCATCATCCACAGCAGAATGAGCTCTTCCAAATTAGTTATTAATTGCAAAAATGTCTTGTGAATTTACCTACAGGTGATTATGAGGGAGGCATTTTCTCAATACAACTTCCTTCTTCTAAGATAATACAAATTTGTATCAAATTTGCCAAACAAACAATGACAACAACAAACTACGTAAAAGTAACAAGCATGCAAAGACGTAACCTCATACATACAAATACAAATAATTAATATACATTTTAAATGTGAAATTTTGTTATATGAGCTTGTCCATAACCTTCTAAATGGTTTGTAGGGAATCTAATAGGCTTATACATATAGACAGGAACCTCAACCAAACTGCTGATAGCTTAATATTTTTCTAAATATTTGATTGTAAAAATACATAGAACATGCTCTTTGCTCAATTTCAACTTTTTAATGACTGTGAATTAGTCTATAATATATTTATTCATTTGACAGCAGACATCTGAGGGTGATCAGTAATGATATTAAGATCTACTGTCTATGTGCCACACTTTCTTTACCCATTTTTCCATTGAGGGGCATCTAGGTTGTTTCCAGGT
>LOEQ01000377.1:281171-305779 GCA_001685075.1 Bramus lutescens
CTCTCTCTCTCTCTCTCTCTCTCTCTCTCTCTCACACACACACACACACTACATACATCCATGCACTCTTGTAACCCCAGTTAAAAGTACTCTCTCAGTACTGTGGAGAATGAAGACAGGAGGCAGAAGACTTAGTTCCTAGTTCCAGGTTTAATAAGAGACCCTGTGCCAAGTGAATTCTGTGGATGTGATAGAAAGTAGTGTCTCCTCTGCCTTTACATACACATGCATGTCGAGAACAAATTCCTGCAGAAATATGTGTACAACACAAAAATACCCACAACCCCCACACCCATACAGGGTGGGTTTTGTGAGGGAGAGAGGGCGATAGAAGTGACAACAGACAAATGTTTCATAATCCTGAACTCTGAAACTTTTAAGGGGAAAAATGAGGGATACTAGTCTTGATATCTAAACAGTTAAGAAATTTCAGAATTAAATTCTAATTGAGAATATAATAGTCAGCGTTTATAAGTGGTATTTCATGAAATTAAAAGATTTTGAGGGTCACCAAATTGTTTAGCAGATGATGATATTTATTGCCAAGTTGGGAGAAATGTGGTTCAATCTCCAACCCCACATGATGGAAAGAGAATAGATAAATGAAAACTGTCCTCTGACTTCCTCACGCATGCTTTGGCATACACTCACCCCCAACATCTCTCATACACAAATAAGTAAACTGCAACAAACTTAAAACCTTTACATAGCAATGAAAATATCTGCTCAAGTCAAAAGACCGCCTCCAGGATGAGAGAAAAATGACAAATATGAATCTGACAAATGATTAATATACACAATATATAAATAAGTAAAGAAAAAAACTAAAAAGTAAGAAATAAAACAATGACTCTATGAGCAATGCTAGATAATGTTACTCTTACAAGAGGTGGGTCACTGAACAAAATCACCAGTTCAGCCACAGAAACTGTTGAGCAGGGACATGACAGAGGTCTCTAAAATAGTAAAGGTTCTTGTTTTTCTATTTAATTTTCCACAAAACCAAATGATAAGACTCTGTTACTGAAGACTTCATCCTCCTCAGGAGCAAGATACAGAAAAATTAAGCACAGTGTCCAATTGTGTTATTTAGCCTTCTTAGGTAGTAATGATCTTTGTTCTTACCTACCTGCTAACCCTATGAAGTATGATAGTTACCTTTCAGGCAAAATGTTGCCATTGGTACCTGGGTTATGTGATTATTATGGAGAAAACCAACTACTCCCTGATTGAGTTTTAGGCCTATGCTACAAGAGGAAATTTGTACCTTGTAATGCAAACCCAGGTCTAATCCCCTAATCCTTCCCTAAAGGGGAAAACTAATTTTGATGCTTAGTTAAAATGACAGTGTGTCAAGCTCCCTTTTATATATTTATTTATACCTGAAAACAAAGTCTACTCTCAGCCTTTATCAGATAATTTTTAAGTGAATAGAAGTAAAAGCAGATGTAGGGCCCCATGACGATGTAAGATGATGAGAATGAAACATGGTTGATGTCTAAGCCCTAAATTAGGTATTTATACTATCCCCTTAAGCCTTGGATATCATCCTGAAAAAATGTAATAATCTGGAAATGATGTGAAGAGATATAAAATGTCATCTTTCAAATGTGGCATAGCCATGGCAGACATGAACTCAAAGCAACTCTACCTACGGATACTGGGTTTACACAAATCAGCTATGGCTAGGTGCATGGCTCATAAAGTCATATCTCTTAATATTGATAACTGGCAGATTCATGGAAACATATCCTTAAAACTAAGTGTGTACCCACTCATGATCCAACCAGGCTTTACTTGATAATTCTAATCTCAATGTCAATCCAATTTTTCTGGTTAAACTCTGTGAGACACATGACAAGTCATAAACATGGGAAAGAGATGTGTAAGGGTAATGGTGATCTGAGAGGCATGGGAGGGAAAAAAGAGAAAGTGGGTAATTATAATGCAAAAAATATATTAATGTGTAGAACTGTCACAGAACAAAATTTACTAAGAAAAAGTAAATAGGCTAAGGAAATGAATGGAGTTTACAAAACAAGAATTAAAAATGGCCAGCAAACATCTGTAAAAATGTTCAATATCCATTTCCATCAGAAAATATGAGTAAAAGCTTCATTGAGATTCCATGTCATCCCAGTCAAAAAGACAGTCATGAAGAAAGCAAAGGACACAAGGGTACCTTGTACCATGCTGGTATGGATTTAAGATAGTCCACTTTCAAAATTTCCATACTATATGATTTTTATATACTGTTCTCAGTAATCATACAAAAGGCTGGAAGTTAATGTACCACAGAGATACCTTACATGTCAACACTTCCTGCAGAATATTTTACAGTACCTGAGTTGTAAGCTATGTCTATCAAGAAAGGATAGGTTAAAAAAAGTTACAATACATATAATGGATTTTTTTCACCCATTCCGAAAAATAAAGCAAAATTGTTTTACAGGAAAATAGATGTGTAGCCTGAGATATCAAGTAAATTTAGTCAGTTTCCAAAGCACAAATACTGTATGTTTCTTTCATTCGTGGGTCTAGATTTTATATAGATATATAAAATGTCACATTTATAGAAGGCTTGAAAATAGAAACAAAAATGCCCTCAGAAAAGGTGACTAATGGTGGGCTTGGGGCAAGAAAGAGAAGGAAAATATATATGGGAGATTATGCCCAATGCTAGGTTGGCACTTGGATTACAATGTCCCTATATCACCCAATATAGTAAATATTTGAAATATTTTAAAAGACTAAAGGAAGTAGAAGGATTAGTTTCTCAAAAATTAATTGACTGTGTAGATTAACATGTGAGTATGATTAGGGTAAAACACATAGAAATATGGGATTTAAAGATAAAATGCTTAAACCGGATGCTTCAGCAGGGCTAACTGTGGAGACCAAATGTCCACTAGTGTCATCAGCTCAATATCTGTGCTATTCTTTTCCGGTACGAACTAGACAACGAGATGAGTTCCTCTGTGTTCCTCATGGTCACAGTGAGTTAATATCTGGTCAGAAAATCTTATGTGTAACAAAACATGAACTGCTGAGTGACCCTAGCATAGTGTGTGCCTGTTCTCCAGCCCGGTTTCAAAGCTCAGACAGAGGCTCTAGAACATGTAATGCACAGGGTATTACCTGAGCCTTGAATAGAAAGCTCTTTACTACACACAGATTTCAATATTTGAAAATGAGGACAGGTGAATTATTGACCTATTATCACAATTATTTTTATAAGTACTGGAGAACTGTATACTGTCAAAATTTAAACAAATTTGCATACATGTTTTTCTTTTTTCCTTTTCCAGAAAGTTTTCCCGTTTTGGTACCAAAGTCCTTTCATCTAAAAATAATAGACTGAAAACACTACCTTGCATCATTTTTAATGGAGAAATTTTCACTTGTTCTTCCAATGAGCACCAGCTGCCATGGCTCACATTGCTGAAGCATAATTCCTTAACCCCCTGCTTTAGAAATTTAAGCATGCTCCATAAGTGTAGTTGTAAATTAAAAAAAATATTTTGACAAGGTCACCTAAGATTAATTTCCATGGATTAACACTTCCCTTATGACCTTACTGTGCCTTGGTGGTATATTCCACAAAGAACTACAGACTTTAGTTTGATAGTTGATCTACACTGTCATCATAGAACTTATAATCCATGGAAACCATCCTTCAAAGTTTTTTTTTTGAGGATATATTCAGGATTGTTTATGGAGATGAGAAGATGGGAAGATCCACCTTGACTGTGGGCAGCACCATTCTGTAGGCTATGGTTTTGGACTGAATTTAACAGTGGACAGAACACCAGTGTTAATCTCTCAGCTTTTCTCTGGGAAATGCAATATAGCCAGCTATTTCTTAATCTGTTGCTGTAATGTTCTTTCAAAATAACCCTTCCTCCCTAGGCTACTTGAGAGATATTCTGTTATAGCAATAAGAAATGTACCAAACATACTTGGTCACCAAGAAAGTCTCATTTCTTGTAGAAGGAAAAAAGAGACTAAAATGACTAAAGGTAAAATCTGTAAGAAAATACAGACAATGGTCTCTTCTCATAAAATTTACAGTTTAGAGTCAGCCAGATATTCTCTGATGTAAAATCAAATCAGAATGAGCCAGACTTTATTCTCAATTGTGAGATAACTGATCATAAGTCTAGATTGTTCCTTTTTTAAAAAGCTCTTTGAAACAATTCTTGTTCCTTTGACTGGTATTTTTATACAACTCACACACTTGTATGATTATAGCTTTACCTGATGAGTCTATGTGGTTTGGAATTGAACGGTAGTCTCTCTCTTGTGAAAAGAGTAAGAATGTATATAATTACTGTGGAAACCTGATTATGTATATGGAACTATTCTAGGGAAGAGAGAAGTATCCAGAACAACTCCTCTTAATTATATTTTCTCTCAGCTGTGTCCATTCCTTGACCTTCAGGACTTATATATTTGAAAGCTCTAAAAATCTGTGTATGTGCATGCAAGTGTGCATGAGTGTGTGTGCATGTGTTTGTTTGTGTGTGTGTGTGTTTGTGTGCATGTGTGTAAGTGTGTGTTTATGAATGTGGCCAGTGGTTAAGTTTGGCTGTTTTTCTTTAAATCATGCCCACTTTTCTTTTTGAAACAGGGCCTATTATTGACGATTTTGAAATTGACAATTTTGACAGGCTGGTTGACCATGGATTTGCCTGTCCCATCCTCACCAGTGTTGGGGTTACAAAAGCATCACCGTACCTCATTCCTTGAGGATGCTTCTGGGGCATTGAAACGTAGTCTTTATTCTTACATGGCATGTGCTTCAGTGATTGGGATGTATCCTTAGTTTGCTATTAGCTTTTTAAATAAAAACGATGGAATAAGAAGACTTGAAAACAATGAAAGCATTGTCTTCTACATCAATTGCTACAACACAACATTTAAAATAAACATTTGGTTCATTCAGTTGCATATGTACATATATTTTGAAAAAAATGCCTTCATTGCCTGTATAGTTGTCACTGATCTATACTTCACCAAGTGGGCATTGAAGCCTTTTGGCAGGATAGTTAACAAAAGCACAGGTTGAAGTCTGTATCAAACTGGCAGGATAGAGAGCAGCCGAAAGCAGCATGGAATCAAGGAAAAATGATTCCGACGTTATGATGAGAGTGCAAGAGCAACTCCTCTAGAATGTGCTATTGTTGCTGAGGTTAAGGCTTCAGGTAATTAAACTCCCTTGGATTAGGTGAAAAACAAACAGTATTAGATGGATGTCCTACCACAATGGGGTTTGTCATAATCAGAGACCTTTATGCTAGATGTAAGGCCAAAGTGCAGAGCTAAGCTGCTGCCAGGCTATTTTGCAGTACAATGAGCCTGCTGTCTGTTCGAATAATTCTTTGCTTAAAATATATTATTGTATCAAATTCTTTTAGTACTACAGAAAGCCATCTAAATCTGTTCTCCAATAAGTGTCTTTTAAGAGAGGCTTTTCCATGTCAGCCGGGATGGATTTTCCTGGATGTAACCTAATTTAAATGCATAAGAATCTCCAACTTGCCATTTGCTGTGTAGATAATACCTCTAATACAAAAACGCAGATACCATTACCCTTGATCAAGTTTACTATTAAGCAACTGGCTGATAAACTTGTGGTGTTACAGACTATTTGTCACTGCAGATGTTATTACAGACAAACCCTGGAGCGATTTTCAAAATTTCCTCCTGAAAATCAAAGGATAATATCATTATCTGGTTCTATCACATCATAATTAGTTTTGTCTCAATATAGGAGCAATTTTCTTAAGGCTTTTGCTACATTCAAATAGAATCCTTGAGATTACGAAAGCTACACTTAACTTTCAGGTATTTGCTGCCTGTCTCCACCCATGTATTCTTTTCTACTAAATCATTTCTGTGTATAGAGAGATTTCCCTTTGTGTGAGAAGTTGCTGCTGATAGTGACAATTGGGGAATGGAGCTGACATTAATCCAGATGGTAAGTACAAAGACTCTTAGATCATAAAAAATGTTTTGAAAAATACCCTGATATTCTTGATTTTTATGCTTCTTAAATTATGTCATATCTAGGAAAATCCATTGTGATTGGCATGGAAAAGCTACTTTCAAAAGTCAGTCACTGGGGAGCAGTTGTAGATGGTTTTCTGTAATACTAAAAGATGTGAATATAATAATAATTTATTATATATTTACACATACTGTAAAAAATGCTCTGAAAAGGAGGGTTCTAACATCAGAGACATTACTGAAGTCTTTTTTTTTGCAAATTTTATTGCATATATTCATTTTACATGGTACAGTGCTATGTAATGACATTTATCATAAATACAACCTCAATATTGAGTTTTTCTGCATTCTACACACAGCATGGCTGTTCTTTTCTTTCCTTCTGTCCTTCCATAAGACCTCTTCACCCACTAGAGAGTTTCATTTCTACTCTTATGTAATTTACATGTTTGATTTCATATAGTTCTATGAAATCTAGAAATCACATAGGCGAGAAAGTTTTAAATTTCTATTTTTTCAGTGTTTTTTTTTATTTTTAAAACCATCTTAGTTTATATACCAATTCCCTCTCCCTCCTGCCCTCCAGTTCCCTTCACCTTCTCCCCACACCACCCTCCCATCCACCTCTCACAGAGTGTGAAGTCTCCAACGGGGAGCCAAGAAAGTTTGTCACGTCACTTGAAGCAGAATCATGGCCCTCCCCATGTGTATCTAGGCTGAGCAAGGTATCACTCCATAGGGAATGGGCTCCAAAGAACCGATCCATATACTAGGGATAAATACTGATTCCACTGCTAGTAGCCCCAGAAATTGCCCAATGCACACAATTGTCACCCACATTCAGAGGGCCTAGTTAGGTCTTTGGCAAGTTCCCAGCTGTCAGTACAGAGTCAGTGAGATTACATTTGCTTGGGTCAGCTGTTTCCATGGGTTTCCCCATCATGGTCTTGGCTCCTTTGCTCATAATATCGCTCCTCACAGATCAATGATGTTTTAGGTTATTAAGTTCCTTATGTGAATGTGTGTATGGATATGCAAATGGGTGCAGGTACCTGCCCAAGCCAGAGGCATCAGATTCTCAGAAGCTACAGTTACAGGTGCTGTGAGCCACCAACAAGAGTGCAGAGAAAAGTACACAGGTCTTCTGTAAGAGTCTCTGTAAGAATTCTTAATCTCTGAGTGAGACATCTCTCCAGTCATGTTTTGCTTTTGGTTGTTTGTTTGTTTGTTTTTGTTTTGTGTTTTTTTCCCTGATAACTTCCTACCTTCAGTAGGAAGAAATATCAATATATTCATTTTTCATTTGCTTTTGTCTTTGATACCATATTAATTTTGGTTTCATGAGATAGTTTCCTGGTTTTTTTCCATTTGCATTTTATGGATCAATTTGAGAGTGATCCATGTTAACTTTCCTTCAAAGGATGCTGACATCATCAGTGAGTCCATCTAAGACTAAACACATTATAGTTGGGAGATTTGCTGCCTTTTGTTAGTACTTGGCATATTCCCTTTTAAAATATTCATCTCATCTTGGATTAATTTTGGTAGATCATTTGTGTTTAAAATTCCTCTATTATTTTTACATTTTTTTTCAGTTTAATGAAATATAAGTCTTTAAGTTATGTCCTAATAGATTCCAAATTTCACAACTTGGCAAGGTTTCCCATTTTGCCTCTAATCTTACTAATCTGGGTGGTGTCTGTCCTTGCTTTGACTGAATGTTTGTCAATATTGTTTATCTTTTTAAGGAATCATCTCTGTTATTTGTTCTTCATTTTTTTGTTGTTGTTGCTCATTTCTGTTTCATTTATTTTATGCCCTGATATTAATTCTTTCTTTTTGTGTTTGGCTTGATATTTGTTTAATTCTAGTTTTCCCATTAATTTAATTATTTTGCTTTCACTCTGATTTTTTATTGTGGACATGGGTGGCTGTAAGATTCCTTTGTGGGAGTTTTTTTTTTTTATCCCATAGTTTTAGTATTTGGTTTTTCTGTTTTCACTCAGTGCTATGATTTTGTTTTTTAATTTCCCTCCTGATTTTTCATTGATTTATTCATCATTCAGATATATATTGTTTAATTTCTGTAAGTTTAGATATGTCTTATAACTTTTCTTATATTGATTTAAAAATTTTATTATTAGGTAGGTACAAATGGAACTTCAGTTTTAGATTGTAGAATTTTAAAATTTGATTCTATAACATATTTTTATAGATTTTATTGAGCTATACACTTTTCTTTGCTCCCTCCCTGCGTCTCCCCTCCCTATCAACCCTTTCCCATGGTCCCTATGCATATTTTTACATAAATAACATTACAAGACCCATCATTTTAATGCATATGTGTCATTTCCTTTTTGCTAATGAGCCACCATTGGTTGGAGTTTAATGAAAGTGAAAATACAACACAATAAAATCTCTGGAACACAATGAAAGTATTTTTGTGAGGGAACTTCACAATTTCAGTTCCCTACAACAAAAGGTCAGAAGGAGCGTAACTAGTTAACTCAAAAGGTTCCAAAAACAAGAACAACTATATCTAAACCGTGTTGATGGAAGAAAATAATAAGATATCTGTACAGAAGTTAATGAAAGTTAAAGAAAAAATCAAAAAATCAATAGATCTATGAGGTGGTTCTTTGAAAAGAAAAATAAGATTGAAAGACCCCTGCCTAAGCTATCAAAAGAAATAGAGTACCCAAACAAACAGAATCAGAAACAAACCAATAAACATTATAAGACACATAAAAGAAATCCAGCCTATTATAAATTATTACTTTCAAAACCTGTACATCATTAACATAGAAAATATGTAAAAGAATTTTTATATCCAACTGATGTACCAAAATCGAGCTAAGAAGTCATCAACATAAACTGACCCATAAGGAGATTAAAATTGTAATGAAAAATCTTCCAAATGCACAAAATCTAGAACCAGATGGATTCATATGAGGTTTCTACCAGACAATCCTCTTAAAGTATTCAAAACAGCAGAGGCATAAGGAGCAACCTAATTCTCCTTTGATGCTATCAGGATAAAGGTAATGCCAAAAACAGATAAAGACATAACAAAAATAAAATAGAAAGGAAGGAAAGAAGGAATGAGGGAAAGAGGGAAAGAAGGAGAAACTACAGACTAATATTTTTTATCAATTTAAATTCAAAATTCTCAAAAATAATTATAAACCCAAGTGACATTATTAAAAATGTCTACCATGATGAAACTGGATTTATCAATAAAATGCAGACTTAGTTCAGCAGAGAAAGCCTCTGAAGAAGAGGATAGAGAAAAACACTAGAAAAGAGAAAGACGTGACATGTTTATGGATTAGTATAAATAATATTGTGAAAATGACCATTTTATCAAAATTCATTTACATTTTCCATGGAATTCTAATAAAAATACCATCTAAATTTCACAGAAAGAGAAGAAAGTATCCTAAAATTTGTAGGAAACCCAAAATGACCCTGGATAGACAAAATAACAAAAGCACATAGCTGGAGGGATTATAATTCCAGTATTTATTGAATCACAATGAATAGTATGGTGCTGGCACAACAGCAGACATATAGACCAATGAAACAAAATGAAAGAACCAAATGATGGGAATTCATAGTTTTGGTTATCTAATATTTGACAAAGATGCCAAAAGCACCCAAGTGGAAAAGACTATCTTCAACAAATGCTGCTGAAAAAACTGATGTGCACATGCAAAAGAGTGAAATTAGAACTGCATCTGTCACCTTGTACATAAAATAACACCAAATGAATCAAATACCTCAATATGAAACCCGAAATGCTGAAACGGATTGAATAAAATATATGTCATACTTTTTCAAAGCATGTAACTATATGGTAGAGGGATTGGAAAAGACTTCCTGAATAGGACTCTCTTTGCTAAAACATTAAGGTCCACTGAGACTTCATTAAGCTAAAAACCTAAAGAAACAATAAATCTGGTAAAGAGCCGGCCCACAGAGTGAACCTAAATCCTTGCATCTGACATAAGAATAATGTCCAGAATATATAAAGAAAATAAAAACAAAGTCAAAAAACAAAACAAAACAGTAACAATAAATACCTCAATAAAGATAGACTGGAATATGAAGAGAGAGTTCTCAAAATAAAAAAGAAGAGAGAAAGAAAGAAAGGAGGGAGGGAGGGAGGGAAGAAAGGAAGGAAGGAAGTTTCTTTCTTTCTTTCTTTCTAAGAAAGAAAGAAAGAAAGAAAGAAAAGATGTAGCTAAGAAATACCTTAAAAAATGCTCATCATTCCTAGCAACTATGAAAATCCCAATAAAAACAACATTGGCATTTCTTTTCAACCCAGGCAGAATGGCTTGGCTATTGGCCATTCGGTTCTTTATTAGATCAACCACGGGTTTTAGACAGGCAAAGAAACTTAACTTCACAGAGTTAAACAAAAGCAACAAAAACACACATCTTTTCATCATTAAACAAATACTCCACAATAAATGTAGCATATCTTAAATTAATATTCCACAACAAAAAGGAAATCATCATCCACTATTGGTGGGAATGCAATATTGTCTAGCCACTATTGGATCAGGGTGAAGTCACCATAAGCTACAAATAGATATCCTATACAGTCTAGCTATTCCACTCATTGACATATGCCCGAAGGACTCAAAGTTCTATTTCACAGAGAGTTGCACAGCCATGTTCAGGACTGCTGGTTCTCAAGTCTAGGAAATGGAAACATCTCAATTGCTCTTAAACTGACACATAGATGTGGTATATATGCACTATAGAATACTAATCCTCTGAAAGGAATAAAAAAAGGAAATTTTCAGGTAGTTGGATAGAACTAGAAAAGACTGAGGTAGCACAAGCCAAGAAAGACAAACATTTTACGTTCTTTCTTATTGCGAATCCCAGCTCCAAATCACTAGATACGAGTACATTACTTAGAGTAACAACAACAACAACAACAAACAGGAAAGTAAAAAGGGGCTATTTCATCTATATTGATTTATAGAAGCACTACTGAGGGAAATATCAGGTTCTAATAGGTGTAAGTGAAAAATGAGAAAAAAAAGAAGGTACACTGATTACGGATTGTGGAGGGAGCTAAATACAGAGGGAGAGAGTAGGATAAAATAACAGTAAGCGTGTCTGAAAAAAAATCACAAAGAATCTTACTGTTGACTGTCTGCCCCCAAATACCTATAATACATATAAGTTCATACATATGCACATACACTTTAACATATCACATATACATGTGTATTCATAAGTATGTGTATATACATATACTTATAATATATTATACATATATGCTATATTTATATGTACAACACATATACATTCACACACACACACATATATATATATACATATATATATATTTGTATGTATAAATTTCCCCATCTGGGTGGGTAATGCTCCCTTCCTTTCTTGATCTAAAGACCATCTAACAAAAAAAATTCCTATATGAATTGGTAAGACTCTATTGCTGCATAGACCATGCACTTAGACACAGACCCCAGACGCATCTGATCCGGAATTCACCTGAACGCTGCCTCCATAAAGGCTAGCTTTCATGGTACTAGAAGTGATCATGAGACTTCTGAAAGAAGGACGTAACCAACACACCTACCTAGGTATGATGTTTATGAATTAAAATGATGTTATGATGACTCTAAAATACATGGCACAACTACCTTCATGACAATCAGTAGCTGCCTAATTGGATTTAGGTATGGTTCAGCAAAGAGGAATTTGCCTGTTACTGGAAATCCAGTCAATTCTCCAGAGCTAGTGAAGTCATGGGTTTTAGAGTAAATTTGCAGCAACCAGTTTACTAACTAAGCAGTATCTATAACTGTATTCTCAACATGTATGCTAATATCCACAGATATGTGTAGTTCTAACCCTCTCACCAAGGAAGCTTCTCTTTCGAAGAGACCAAGATCAGTACTGAAAAGCAAGCAGGGTGGCGAGACAGTTGACTGGCCTCAACCCTACAAAAAGAACTACTGCTCAGTCTGAATAACGTCATGTGTATATATTTCTCTAAGCAATGACCATGTAGTATGAAATAACTCGCTGAAGTTGAATTGCTTTACTCCAACTCTCAGTATTTCTTAGCTGCCTGCAGATTATTGTGCAATGAATACATTTACAAAATAACTCCTGTACCAATGGGTCAAGAATCACTGTGGAAGAGGACAAAAAAAATCAGTAAGTCAGATGATCTGGAAGTCTGTTGTGAAATTGCCTCCTAGAAATATAGGAAGCTACACACACTAAGTGTAACCGGCATGACTACATAAACATGAGGTGAAAAGGAATGACATCAACAGACATTCAACAGTGTTGGGAAAAGGTGTTGAGACCTCAATCCTACACAGAGAACTACTGGCAGCTAAGGAATGTTGAGACCTGGAGAAGAACATGCCAACTGGTCAACACCAATGCTCATTATTTAAACATATACATACGTGTGATATTATTCAGGCTCATCAGCTTGTACTTCTGTATTGAGGAATATGTATATATATATATATATATTCCTCAATACAGAATGGATATATATATATATATCCATTTAAGTATGTAACAATAGTAAATGAAAAAATAGGACATCAATTTAACAGCAAGGAAAGCATGTGACAGTGTTTGAAGGGAGGACAGGGAAGGGGGAATTGTGTAATTACATTATAATCTTAAAAAATATAAGGAATTATTTTTCAAAAGAAGAAGATGGAAATGCAGAGAAAATAGAGAGGGGGAGAAGAAGACAGAATAGGGCAGATCTGGTCATCTAAGTTGAAATTGGATATTAAACAAGGAAGGAATAGATGTGAAGAAGAGAAAGCTGGATGGAGTGTAGCGTTTGAATGTGGTCCCTTGCCTGTGTACTCATTGAAGCCTTGTCTTTTTCTGCACTCCTTCCCAGGCTCCCAGATACCTGTCCTACTCCTTGCATATACCTTTGCAAGATCATGAAGCTAGATCTAAACATGGTATTCTATTATATGTATGGTCACATATAGTGGTTACATATCTGGACAATCTGTTCTTGCCTTTGCCAGATCACGTCACAGTCAATATTCCCATCAGTGGGAATTCCTCTGTATGTCACACTGCAAACACTGATCATGCCTGTGGAGAGTTCTTCATAAAATGACTCAAGTACTGGTCCTATTTTTGAGATGTCATTTCTGATATTAGGTGTGTAATTTGAACTCAATTTTCTGTTTATCTGAAGACTGTCTCTGAACAGGCTTACACCTCACTGATGACTCCATGGTTTACTTCATTTGAAGTAAATAACAGAAAATTTAATCAGGCCTTGTCTTTGTAAATTGTCCAGAGAGCTAAATGTCTTTTAGGTCAGGGGAATAGAATCATTAGTGGGAAAGAAGCCTTGGTGGCAGGAACAAGAGGTAATGGTCACACTACAAGCACAACAGAGAAGCAGAAATTCTAACGAGACCAAACAGGAACATATAATCACTTGGTATGGTTTTCCCACTGATGAAGTGAAATTGTGATCCAGAAACAGTAGTAGAGAGGTAGTGAATAGAAAAGAAAATAGATGAGCGGTTTCACATCCTGTATTTGTAGAAAATGGGGGGTCATCTGAATGGAGATTCTGAAATTTTAACAGACCAAACTTGGATTAGGGAATGTAACTCTAATACTACTCATTCCCAAGCAAAATGCCTATGTGTACTTAATCATAATGAAATCTAGAGATGTCAGGATTCCCGATTCCACCAAGAAATGCTCAATGTCAAGTATCTACCAGGATTATTTGCTCTAGATTTTCATATCCTAATGTTATAGGTAATATAGGTCTGCATACATTCATTAAGGATTAAGTGAAGCATGCTTTGGGTACAAAATAGATGTGATGATTTTGTTGCTGAAGAGATTTAGGTACTTTTATGTTTACAATATCCCTACTAGAAGACTAATTAGTATTTTTAACTTACATTAGAATTTTATGAATAAAACTAGACAAATTGAAGAGTAATATGTCATACTTACGGTTGTTGAAATGAGTAATCACTGCTTCATGCAGACATGAAAATTTTCAGGTTTATCTTTGTGCCTTTCCACCTTTGAGAATGGAAACCTTGTCCTCAGGTGACAGCTGTAACATTCATGGTGACAGGAATTTCTTGCACTAATTTCTTGTCCAGGGCTTTATTAAGAGTTTTCGATGATATCTACTAGAATTCCCTTGATGCACTGGTAGACTATCCTATATATCACTCCTTAAGAATTACTCTTTCCTACGCAGCTGCCTTATTGTCACCAGGATTTAACTTTATGCTCATTCTTGGCTTAACAAATAGTTTCTCTTTGCTATGATTATTTCTAATTTACTTAAAGAATCTTACAACACTGTAGCTATACCTAGGTTTGCAAATTCAAATTCATTGTGCATTGGGTTTTCTTTAAGAAATCCAGTTACAAACTCTCTGAGGAGAGAGTGCATAATTTGTGCGCATTTATTTAATTTGCCTACATTCTCACCATGATTATCCATGCCTTTTATGGACCCACAGTAATTCATTATGAAATGAAAGTTTTAAAAGCTCAATGATTTTAAAAGCTAGCATGTACTTAAAATAATGAGTTTAAAATGAAATGATACAATTTAGCATCAATAAACCTGACAATAATTCAGGCTGAGGGCATTTCTATATACATACTGAATATTAAGACTCTTCAAAAAATGTTTCTCAATACAGTCAGAAATCCAAAACAAATGGATGTTTTCAGAGGAGTAAAATAATTGGTGAACTGCAAGCTTCAAAAGCTTGAACTCTCCCTGTAGGAAGGTCAAGTTCATTTGACTGCCTTGTTATGTTGCTCAGTTCACTGTTTAAAAGTAATGAGAAAATGCACACTTCAAAAACGTTGAATTCTGATTCCTCAACAATTACAAGGCTTAGGCTAATCATTCCAATATGCAAACTTAGCAGATGAACATTGGCTGTGTGTTGTACTCACAGACGACATTATTATCGCACCTGTCAATCACCTCTCAACCCTCTGTACCGGCTTTTAGAGCAGTCTCTGCAGGTGCTTGTCTTAGGGACCACTGGCATACAGATGAAGAGGTGCCAAACTCTTACCATTAAGCATGGTACAGACCTACAGGTTCAGTTAGGATCTTTCAGCAGGCTTTACACTCTACACTGTTTCAGTGTAAGCCGTGATGCAGATGAGCATAATTACCCACTTAGCACTTGAACAACTGCAACATTATGCAGGCATTAAATATATTTTCAAAAAGCATCATATGCAAATATAAAAATGATTTAGTTAAACAACAAAATCAGATATATCACACTGTTGTGGGTAAATGAGGTTTGACTTATATTGCCAAGAGAATTACAGATGCACTGTCCAGGAAGTGCTGTCAATAGATGCATAATTGCTCAGTAGTATTATGCTAAATTGTGCTAGGACATGCAATTCCAGGACAAAAGATTAATATTTGCACATTAATTATAATTAATTATGTAGTCCTTAAAATATTTTCAGAACAAATTAGGGATACTAGCATGTTTCTTTGGAATGGTGGAGGATATAATTATTATGAGTATCATCTGAAGTTGAGGATTAAAAACAATGGTTGAATACTTAAGCAGAGCTCTAGATCATAGTTATGAGACGTATAAATATTTTATCAATTAAGAACCATCTTGAGTAGCGCAATTCCTTTTATTCATTATGCTTAATTCTCATTGGAAGTGATTATATGATGAAGATACACATGATTTTTGCCAAGAATTTTAGTATTAAGTTTTGAACTTTGGTTTCATATCTTGGTCTTGATAAAATATAAGAACAAGCATTAGAGTCTTGCATTGTTCTTATGAAGATAACAATATATGAATAGCATTTCTCAAGGCCAAAACAATTGCTTAATATAAACATTAAAGGTGAACAAACTTAGGGTTTTAATGTGCTAAACTAGTGGTTTCATTTAATATCAAGTTTCAAACATTTTATTCTGATATGCCATCAAAATTGTCCTAAAATGGCTACATGATATACAATCATATTCACTGTGGAGTAGTAGAATCTTTCTGTAAAATTTCTTTCATTAAATTAATTCAGAGAGACTAGCTAGGCAAGGCACCTCGATGGGTAAAAGAGATTGCATGAAAGCATGAAAATTTAAATTGAATTTTCATGTAACTAAGGTAGAAAGAGAGAAACAACCCCCTAGAGTTGTTCTCTGACCTCCATAGTATGTCAGGGCAAATATTTGCCTGCACTCAAAAACACATTCACATACACGCGCACACACACACACACACACAAGTAAATGAATTAAACAACAGTTAATAAAGTAACTTAGAAAACATCTCCGCATCTGCACCATAATAATTATGGCATGCAAGTGATAGTTAAGAACAATCTAGATCAAGCATAAAATTTTTCATATGCTCCTGATACTTAAAACTATTTTCAATGTCAAAGTCAAATTAAATTAATTGTTTTGATTTTCCTTAATTTCTAAATGATAATATTAATATTTCTATATGTCAACATATTTCATTTTTAAATTTTGTATTTTTAAAATTTTTATTCATCTATATATATTTTATCTTGGAAACATTATCCCCCATACTCCTATCCCCTTTGCAGATATTTCTGCTGGCCCCTATTGTTCTCTAGAAACTTTTACTTCTATTTCCATGTTACATAAACACATGATTGAAACTTTCTATATAATATTTAGAAACCACAAATGAGAAAATGTAAAGTATTCTGAGGCTGACTTAATTTACTTGATGTAACTGTCTCCTGCTGCATCCATTTTCTAAGAAATGACAAAACTTTAGTTTTTTTATGACTTAAGAAATTGCATTGTAGGGGCTGGAGAGATGTCTCAGAGGATAAGAGCACTGACTCTTCATCCAGAGGTCCTGAGTTCAATTCCCAGCACCCACATGGTGGCTCACAGCCATCTGTGATGGGATCTGGTGCCCTCTTCTGGCCTGCAGGGATACATACAGACAGAATATTATATATATATATAATAAATAAATCTTTAAAAATTGCATTGCAGAGTTCTACAAATAAAATAAATTGTCATATTATGAATCTAGGAATTTAATGCAGAATATGTGCATGAAATGTAGTACATGTGAGTTGCTAAAGTTATAGATATACATGTTTTGAGCAGTAATATTGTATTAGGTCATGCATACCTTGATAGTGACACACACACATACATACATACACAACTATACAACTTCTCTGTAGATAATTCATACAAGGGTGTGTGTGTATTTATGTGGTAGGATACTGGCATATAAAATAAATTATATGATCACTCAAGCATTTATTGACAAATACAGGATTGTCTAATGAAGAAAGCACACAGATTAGTACAGTCCTATAGAATACAGAATGGTGATTACTTATGTCTCTAACAGATCATAGTTTATTTCTGTTTCATGATGCTACTTTGTATACTCACCAGTATTCTCCCCACATACTTTCATAGCACAATAGCACACACAGAATACACTTTGACATTGGATAATAAATCTCCCTTACTTATTTCATTTATGAAAATTTATCAAACCATAAAAATGGCATTACAAAAATTAATTAAATACATCGAACGTTCCCAAACAGTAAATTAAAAAAATCTGTAAACTTATTTTAATACTTAGTTCTGAGGAACAAGTTTCCCTGTCCTATATTGCTAACTATAAATCACAAGATGATAAGCATGCAAATATAAATATAAAAGTATGCAAGGAAGTTGTACATGTACTCTGAGTCCCTTATTTTTTCAGTTGGTTATTTAATGTGCTCCACAGTGCTTCATTGTACCTCATTTTAAAGTTGAAGGAAAACAATATTTACACTTATGAAATAAAATTGAAAACTAGTCTTGATTGAGCCCTCAAATGGCAATGGCCCAGCCTGTCATCAACCACCCTCCCTGTTCAAAGAACTTCTCTGCCTTGACACCCCACGACACAAATCTGGTTGCTGCTGGACATCTTTCAAATTCAGACTCAAGTAAGCAGTGGCAGATGTGTCTGTCTGCAGCTGAGATAGGAGCCATCTGGAGCTTGCACCTGGTGTTTTCCTGAGGCCAGGTGTGAATATAAAATCGGAAAGGGCAATTCCACAGCAAAACTAAAAAAGTGTTTTTCCCTCTCAGTATCTGTTTTGTGTTTCTCTTCCTTTTCTTCCACCTGCAGTCATCAAGCTGATGGGATAACAACCCCAGGCTAGCTTCAAGCAAATACCCTAAAACATTAATTACCGTAATTTTTACAACTATATTTGAAAATAGGAATATGAGGAAAGCAGATTTGAAAGCCAAAAGTGGGGGGAGGAGATAAATTATCCTCCAGGGTGGTTCTGCCTGGACTGTGTAGATTCATGTAGAAATAAGAAATATTTTGCTAACAGTACAAACTGAATTACTGTGTTATTGCATATGCGACATTTGTTTCTTTTATATTTTTTAAAAACATTCAATTAAATATACTTCAAATATACTTAATGCTAAGACATATTTCTTCTTTGGTCTTTGAATGTCTGATTGCAACTTAAAAAATGAATTCTCCTGGAGATCAGTGACTCACACACTTATTTTTATCTGTAGGTACTTTGGTATTGCTACAATTTACACACTAAGCACTATCTAGGACTGACTCTTGAATGTATAATATTTCAAATAATGTTTGTTCAAGAATCATCATTTAAATAGAAAGTTTGATAATATAGATGTAGTATCATTATGTAAAATATTTGAAAATATTTTGTAAACTGAAATAAGTTTGACAAACGAAACTAGGTGTTGAGATGGCCGGGGTTAGATTTTCATAGACAATTAATGTAGCAAGTTATATCAATGACAAATAAAATATAGTGAATGATGTTTATTCATTTCTAACAGTTTGTGTTTGTTTTCCATGTTTCTATTTAGAGAAGGCAGTTGACCTGAATTGTATAAATGCTACCTTCATTATCTTGGTGCCAGCTGTAGTGGATGGGTGAGCATCTGATTCTTCCTGAAAGCTATTTCCTGCCTGTCTTCCCCTTATTGTGAGCACATGTTTACAGGAAGTTCTTTAGTTTCTTTTGCTTTTTAAGAATAGATATTATAGTATATTTTTGAGGTTATCCTCTTTAATTTGCCTATTATGACAATTAATGAGCTGCTATTGAACACTCATTAGGAACACAATAGTGTCTTTATCTTTTCTAAACATATTTTCCTCTTATCTCTTTGCTTTATAGACTGGCAGTGTTGGCACCAACATGGGAATCCCAGGCTTCTCCCATCTAAGATAATTTTGGATCAATGCTTTATAGCTAGCTTCAAGTCCTTTGTAGATGGAGAGGGGATAAGTTGCAGGGCTCTGGATCAAAGCATATGTGCTAATAAATGTCTGGATATTATCCTTGACATATAATCATGTCTAAAGTTGGTGGGTGCTTCGATGACAGATATTTACCTCTTCACCTCAGAGCTATTAGGATTTTGAGATGATTCTTTGGAATTGGTAATTCAATAATTCTTCCCACTCGTTTATTTCTGAAGGACTCAGAACCCTCCATCTCAGACTGTAAGATGAAAATACAAAAGGACTGTATGCGGAATCGGGTTTACAGTGAGGGATGGAAATAAGAGAAATGAGAGGGAGCAGTTATAAAGAGTAGTAAAAATTCTAGATATATTTTACTCACTACTGACTTGATGACTTTTGGTACAAATTCTGAAACTATGTCATTTTGCCACAGTAATGTAATACTTAGCAGTCCAAATAATTTTTATCTGCAAACATTTCTACTTTCCCCTCTCACTGTATCAAAACCAAGCATAATATTATTGCTTTTATTTTCTATAAGCAGCATTTTTAGGTAATGGTGGGGAAAATGAGTCCTCTCATATCAAAGTGATATAATACATTTCTCTGCAAAACATATTAAATGAATCATTGTCTACATAAAGATTTAGAAGTCATTATGAAGTATTGTGCAAAATTTTAAACTGACAGTGAATAGGTACATTATGTTTAGGGACTTTTCAAGCTTGATTTCTAATGCAATACATCACATAACCTCATTGATGGGCTATTTTGTAATTCATAGATTATTTTAAGCATATTCACAGCCATCATGATGCTAATGGATAGTCACATTTAAATTATGAATCAAAATTACATTAAACCTAAATAAGCTGATCTTCATATCAGAAACATAAAACTAAATAAACTATAAAGAACTCTATATTTGAATGTTGCTCTATAGTAGTGTGGTTTTTAAATCACCATATGTTACAGGTACCATCACCTTGTGGGTTCTCATTTCCCCACACTTCTTCAGAGATAAGTAAAAATATTTGTCGGAGTATCTTACCTATCTTGTTTCATAATGTGTTGGGAAACAATCCCCACAATAATGGTAGAGTGAAATATAAGAGACAAATCCACAGTTGAGACTGGAGAGTCATTGGTGTGTAGACTCCTATGCTATGGCCAGGTATTCTGAAAGGTGGCCTGTTTTATAAGTTATAGTGCCAAATCTGCCATCCACGGGAGAGATGGCATTACTCTAAGGAAGTTCTTGGTCTCTTTCAACTTTTGTCCTTACTTTTATTAGATTTAATTATGTTGTTACATAGAATTTTCTCCTATTTATAGTTACAAAAACAAATTCTCTTAAACAACAGTAATTTCTGTCTCTTGATTGGATATAGTACACTCCAGAGACTTTGTACAGTAGGAGAGAAAAAGGAGAGAACAATTGCTCTAGATAGTAACTAGGAGTGGATGTGTGTGTGTGTGTGTGTGTGTGTGTGTGTGCGCGCGCGCGCGTGCATGCGCATGTGCATGTATGCTATTTAATCAAAACAAGAATCCTACCAAATACATATGATTACCCCAATATTACATATAACATACAGAGATTTAAATCTGAAACAGTTTTCAAAGACAAATGATTAACTGGATTCAAAATATTTCTCTTTTACTGAAACANTATATATATATATTCTTATTTTGTCAATGACTAAAAGAACTTACCTTAAAAAGCATAGGTCACATTTTTCTAAAATAAATAATGAATATCCTAGCTCATCTGTTTATTATCTCAGCAGAAATTAAAGTATTTTATGGTGTTTTATGCCAGATTTATAGGCCTTAATCTCTTGATCATTCATGCTTTTCCCAAATTGATACAATGTAGCTCTATTTCTATTTAAGTCAACAAGATTCAGAGGAAAAAATGGAAGCCAAGTAATAATTAACATATGTATTAATATTAATATCAGAAAAAATAATGGTTACTGCTAAAAATGTTGCATATGGCACAGTTACAGAGAAGATGCCCTTTGTTACTCTGCCTAAAACTCTCTGAAACCTTTTATTTTATTATTGATTTGGGAGGGGTTCTTTGGCATGCAAACAAACATATCTGCTTACATTAATTAGCACCAGGGCTTTAAGCAAGATATTTGTGTACTTGGTACATTCTTTCCACTTTTAACAAGGCTCTAAGGATCAAACTCAGGTTGTCAGTCTTGTTTGACAACTGGTTTTACATGAAGGTCTCTCAGTAGCTCTGCAACCACATCTAGACTGGATTGAGCTGCAACCAAGTTAGTATACTTATTATATCACTCTACATAGAATACTCTCATGTGCTAAGAAGTCTGTATCTGGGCTAGATATATAGTTCGTTGGTGGAGTACCTGCTCATTCTTCATGGACCCTTAAAAGAATCTGAATTAATTAAGAATTTACTTCCAGTCTACTTCTGTTTATAGGTATGACCATTCCTAGATACAAACACATTTAGTTCAGGGCAATATCCTGAAGAGAAAAGAGGATGCTCTTGGTTGTTCTCTTCCTCTTCCTAGATGGTATGAAGAGACAATAATCGGAGTCTGAGTGTTCTTCTTAGCTCAGGAGGCATGATGGAGGGGCTACTGTAGAAGAAAAAGGGGATCTAGAACGAAGCCATCTATCTCAGATTCACCTCAGAATGCTTGTCTTAGATAGACTTTCTGATAAAAATAAAATAAATTTGCTTGCCTGAATACCAGATAATCTTGCTATTCTTATTTGCAAAATTAAGTAAAATCTACAAGGATGAAATGTTTTATTTAGAAGTTTCACTATTTTTATTTTTCTGAAATTACCAAGGGGAAAATTACTGAGAATTACAGCTCCTGTTTATATCTATAAAAATACATAAAGCATTGCCTCAAGAGGGAAACAAAAGGCTACCAATTTATTCTGATAGAACCAACTGATAATGTCTCCTTGCTCACCATAACACCAGCCTTATAGAGAAAAGTGGTCATGTGACCTCTCCATTTCAAGACGACTTTTAGCAAAATAAGCAAAGTAACTAGATGTTAGTCACACTTTGCTTGATTTTTCCATACCTATGGATTCATAAAATTCACCCAATTATAGGTGCTATTTTATTACTAGCTGTATCAACAATTATCTCTGCTCTGTCATCCAGCTGAGAACAGCTGAGAATTGAATGGTGCCAGTGAGGCTCAGGGACTGAACAGATGAACATCAGAGAAGTAGAGCGTCTGATCTTGATATCTTGATGGAGTGAAGAATGGAAATATTCTGGTGTTTCAAGCATTGTGAATGAGAAATTGGAGAAAGAAGAGGAAGAGTGAGCCTCCTTTGGGATGTGTTTGAGACATGTGGCCACTGCATTTGCAATTCAAGTGAAAGGCAATACCCAACATAATAATATGCCTATGAAATTCAAATGAAAATTTTAGGCAGCAGATATAGATTTGTCTGTGCTATGGACTTTATGTTGAACAAGTGTGTACTCAATGACTTGTATGAATGTTGTAAGAGTGGTTCTGGATTTGGAAATGCTCAGCAGCAGTGGAACAAATGAAGAACACTGGTGATGCTTCCTTCAGGAGAAATAAATATGGTTTTTGTAAGACTTCAGTCACTTCCTGCAAAGCAAATTAATATAAAAGAAGGTGCAACAACTCACATATGTTACACATATATGGTTAATAGCAAATCTGGCTGCCAGCTTTTCTGGCTTTGTTTTACCATGTGATTTTGCCTTACAGTTCTGTTATGGTGCCATGCACTGTTATCTGATGGTATGATGGAGCCCTAATGAGAGCCAGCACTACTCTGTTTGGAATTGCATATTCTAAGAGACATTCTAAATGAGCCATTTGGGCAGGTTATTTACCTATGGTATTCTTCTACAGAAATGGAAATCACAATAATATCCGGTAATTGCTTGAAAGGTGTTTAGAAAAGCTAGGAATATAATGGAATGACCAAAGAGAATGTACAGACAGAAAAAAATGATAAAATAATTGCAGCAAGGTGGCTCAGTGGTTAAGAACACTGACCGGTCTTGCAAAGGAATCAAGTTCAATTCCCAGAACCCACATTGAGTGTTCCACCTCCACGGGCTGTTCTGCGTCTGGTCTCCACAGCTGACTGTACTCCCATGTACACATACAAGAACACACACAAAACAATACACACATAATATCTCAAAAAAGTTTTAATGAATGGGTGTAGATGGTAAAAGGTCAGGGAGATATTTGGTTGCTTCCTACATGGAATGACCTGAAATGTTGAAATGGATCTGGGAAACTTTAAGGCACAGGGCAAAAATAGCTGATAAAATCCTCACATAGGCAAAGAAAGAGCATACAGTTCAGAAATATTTTATAAAATGATTGAAATAAAAGATTCTTAGTCAAGAACTTAAAAAAAACATTTGTACTAAATATAACAGCTTTATTGTTAATGATGGTGTTTATTCATTCAATAGCTATTAATCAAACTTTTAATCCATTGATATTCTTAAAAACCTATATTAGCATACATTTAGTGTATGGAGTAGTGGAATTCATGATGATGTTTTTTCTGAAGTGTGTAGCATGAGTTCTAACAGGTCTAAATAATAGAAGCTGAGAGTCAGATATTGGGGAAAAGCTGAGAGAACAGAGAGAAGAAGGAGCAAAATCCTAGCAACCTTACCTCTCAAATTCTCAGCCAAAAAGAGACTGTGTTCTTGTTTTTTTTATCTTATCACTTCCTCTCTCTGCCCAGCATATCGCTTCCTGTCTGTCTGTATAGACCTCCAGATCTCTACAATTAGTGAGTAGCTAACTCCAACCTCTGACCTTCAGGCAAGCTTTATTTGTCCAAAAAGTTATGACCACATTAATATAGTGACATTTTGTTTGTGATATAACAAATAAAGCTTGCCTGAAAATCGGAATTCGAAGCTAGCCACAGCAGTCAGCCATACAAGCACGGAAATGCTGGTACACACCTTTAATCCCAGCAGTCACACTAGTTAACCATAGAGGCTGGACAGCGGTGGTACACACCTTTAATCCCAGCAGTCACACTAGTAAACTATAGAGGCTGGGCAGCGGTGGTACACACCTTTAATCCCAGCAGTCACACTAGTTAACCATAGAGACTGGGCAGCGGTGGTACACACCTTTAATCCCAGCAGTCACACTAGTAAACTATAGAGGCTGGGCAGCAGTGGTACACACCTTTAATCCCAGCAGTCACACTAGTAAACTATAGAGGCTGGGC
>LOEQ01000377.1:306051-316730 GCA_001685075.1 Bramus lutescens
GGTGCACACCTTTAATCCCAGCAGTCACACTAGTTAACCATAGAGGCTGGGCAGTGGTGGTACACACCTTTAATACCAGCACTAGGGAGGAATACAAGGAAGGATGAGAAAAGAACTCACTCTCTTTTCAGTCTGAAATTTTCATAGAGGTAAGGGCTCTCTAGTGGTTGGCTGCTTTGCTTCTCTGAGCTTTAGCTTGCACCCCAATATCAATCCCATGGTTTTTATTAGTTGTTCTACAGAGCCGGATCATGCACATGACCATATGCGCTTCCATTGCCCTTGACTGGCAGTTATCACTTTCCCAGCTCATTTCTGAAGAAGTCACCATTCCATTTTCCTATTATATATATTTAGCAAAACTTAGGTTACTTATGGATATGACATATATTTAAATATTTATATATTTCTATATCCTGGGTTGAAGTTTAACAATTTTAAAACTGACCATATTACTCACGAAATCTTGTATGTGTGTATGTGTGTGTGTTTAATGCATTTGTCTGTGTGTAAGAGAACATGAGTGTGCATATATGTGTGTGTTTGTCTGTGTATGTACATGTATACAAAGGACAGTAATACATAGAATTTGCCATCCACATGTAGAGTTGCCTTTATGAACCTTGATGGCACTCCTTGACATTAGAATGGTTCTTAAGGGAAGTTCCCCTTGCTCTTAAGTCATAAACCTATTCTTTGGAATGTCTGAGTCTATATAGCGTATGTTATCCAGGCAGCCAAGATCATAAAGACTGCTAAATTCAAATATATGTTTGTTGTAACACAGCTAACATTTAAAAGTCACAGAGAATGAAAGACACATTTTTTAGCAAGCAATAAATTTGGGGTTACCATATTTCTTCCTATGCCTTTTAAAGTAAGATGGCCAAGACACAATTCTTTTTTTCTCCTAACATACCTGTTATTCCATCTGGGCAGATAGTTACTGCTCTTGGTAACCATGTTCAGTCTGACCTTGTAGCCTTCTTAGCATCATTTTCTGTGTAAGATACAGTCATATAAATTATTTTCTTCATATACTTGGAACAAACAAAATACTATACCAAATCCTTTCTCAGTATGAAATATTGTAAGCACCATGGTATCGCACATTGTTATAGCTTTCATTTTCTTTCAATCAAATCCTTACCACTACCTGTAATTTTCAAGTTTGACCTTTCAGCATAAACTTGAATACAATGTCTGAGACTTACACTGGGGTCATTTGCCCCCCACTATTTTGACAAAATTAGAAGTTCTTGCTTCAGAAAAATAATATGTTAGCTCTTTGCTTCCTTCTAATTTTAATGATTCAAATGATGAGAGAGTGATTTGTCGTTGGCTTCATCAGCAGCTAGCCTTGCCAAGTGAGGTTGCTATCTCTTCTAAATGCAAATTAAAAGAAAAAAGAAGAACGTATTAGCCGACAGCAAAATGATATGGTACATGGCCAGCAAGGTAATGGCCTCTATTGCAAGCCAAGACTTCATATAAAGGGTTATCTTACAAAGAGTGGTGAACCGAAGACTCAGCTTCCATCATGTTGACATCTGGAAAGGTCAGGAGCAGGGATGGAAGGGGATATAAAGAAATCTAAGCCTTAAAAAAATCAGTATTATCTATTAACAGCTAGGGAAGTGGGGCTGTCTCAAGCCCTATGGAAATATCCATCGTTCAGGTTGTGAGGTTATGAACTAGGAAGCATATTTTCTGTATTTTTCTAAGAACAGGTTTGGTAACAAGTAAGAAGTAGCAGTGTCCTCTTCATCCCCGAAGGACAGTATGACTATATCTTATCCAATCTTCCATATTAGAAGAGCATCTCACCTATTTTTAGAGTTTTATTTCATGTTCTATAAAGCTTTCCAATTTTTCTCTTCCTGAAGAGTAACAGTTGAACAGAAACAGCTATCCCTCATCCCATTTCATTATAGAAACTCTCCTAACAGCACAGTTTTCTCCTATCAATAAATATGTTTGATGTTCCATAGAAGTTCTGTGTAATACATGCAGAACAATGGAGTCAGACTCAGAGATAAATTATTACCCAAACAACTTTAAGTGATGAGCTTGCCTCTGCTGCTTCCCTGCGGATGTGATATGGATGCTCACTGTGAGAGCAAGATGCACAATAAAGCCCACCAGTAATAATCATAAATCCCAAGCAGGCATTCCCCGTTCTAAAGACATTTTTAAACCCTTGAAAGAGGCTATAAGGTGCAATCTGCCTTGAGAGGCATTCTATTTCTCAATACATTTAGTTAAAGTGTGAAGTGGAGCATGCCTTTTCTGGGGTGAAAAGACACAGCACCCTTATGAAGAAGCTTCATCCAAACTGCAGTGTGAGGGCTGCTTCCTGTCCTGCTGACTGCTTTGATGAGGCCTGATTATAGGTTTTATTTAGGTTATAAAGTTATCATCTATCCCCCCCCCTCAGAGCTCACACAAACCTCTATGCAAAACAAGTGTCTCAAAATGCAGAATCCACATGGAGAGTCTTAGGGAATGATCGTAATTGGATAAGACTTGTTACTGAATTGGAAACAAAAAAAGAACCGATGTTTTCAAATGAGACTCTTAATACTGTGGTGGTATCGGTTTCTGATTCTAGCTGTTTAGTATCCAGTTAAAACAAAATGCAGATGCTGACTGCCAAGATCAATAATTTTATTTCTGTGCTGTGTATTTTCCCATGCAGTTGCAGATACCATGCAATCAAGCAGCCATTGGAGAACTAGCACGATGTGCAGAGACTGGCACTCTTCATATGTCTCTGGGAGCATTCTGGAGGACCTTTGTTAATGTGCAGAAAAATAGAATTTGTTCCCTTTTCTACTCAATTTTTGTATCTTTTACATAGTCTGTGACCCACAAAAGTACCTGAATTGTAAAACAAAGTATTAAACTATTTGTGATTTGTCAACTGAACCACCTTATAATCTATCCTTGCCTTTTGATATGCTGAATTTTCTATAATGCTTTTTGCAATATCTGTGGCCACTATCTTGATGAAGAAAATGTTGGAATTCTGCTTTTTAATTTTTTTCTTTTTTTTTTTTTCAGATAGGGTTGCTCTGGAGCTTTGAAGCCTGTTCTGGAACTAGCTCTTCTAGACTAGGCTATCCTCGATCTCAAAGAGATCTGCCTGCCTGGGATTAAAGGCCACTGCCGCCCAACGGAATGTCATTTTTTAAAGGTTTGGACTGTTTAATCTTAGTAAACTATATACTTTTGGTGACTAAATAATCATGGTAAAGTAAGTCAAGGGTCTTTTTAGGTCATACTACTCCAGAGTACACTTTATATGTAGACAAAAGGAACAACCTTGCTTATGATACTCAGAATGGAGGCCTTAATCATTTCAAACAGTTCTCTAAATTCTTGGTAGGTGCTAAATTTAAAACATAATCTCAAAGCCTACACAGAATATTTTTAGCTTAAAGGTTTAGATCCAACAGTCTTTTATATGAGGATATACAGATTGGTCTACTTCTATGTATATTTAAGAACCTGGATACCTGGGGGATTATTTTAAGACTGATTTAGTTTCCCCATTGTATTACTCTTAGTTTGTCAGTTGGCAGTTCTTGTCCATACTCTTGTCAATACATATTATATTCTCTTGACAATAAGACTGCTGGAATGCTTCAAGAATGAGAGGTTCAAAGAGGGAAGGATGGCAATCATCTACTAAACCATGCCAAATAAGGCAAGAAGGCTCGCCATTCCTATGAAGAAGAAGTATAAATTCTACTGCTTGAATATATGTTATCTGTCAAAATTCATCTAACTCCATTGACATGATGGTCATATGTTAGCAAAGATATTACTTTACATTTTGTATTGTGGGAATCTCCAAGGCACAGATCAAAAACCAGAGTGTTATCAAAAGCTGATGTTGCCTTAACAAGGAAACATCTCTTTGTAACAGATGAAGACCTTTAAAGAAAACTATAGTCAATCAGAATTCAGAGTTGTGAAGTCCACAGCCAGTGCATGTACCTACAAAACATTTTCAACACCTATGACTCAGGGAACAATGCAGAAGAGACCGAGGAAAGACTGGAAGAAACAGAGAATCATGGACTTCATTGTGACTTTTAGTTTCATAGTGATATCACGAATTACACCCATAAAAACTTATCAACTTGACTGCCCAAATATGATCTGCATAAGGATGATACCAATGAACAAGCCAAAATGGATGGGGAAAAGTCCTTGAACCTGAAGCCTACACAAAGAAACAGAGGCAATTGATCTGAGAACTGGAGAAGTGGCCTTTCCTACACAAGAATGCAATATCTGTTTGTCCAACGCTAAATGGTCATCCCTGAAAACATACATAGAGATATCAATATATGGACTGAATAGATTATGATTAAGAATACATATGCATATGCATATACATGTACACATCTTCCTGTGAGAACAATTACTAAGAAGAGCATGAATTTGAAAGAGAGGAGAAAAGGGTATATTACGGTGGTATTTTATTTCTGCTATAACAAATAAAGCTTGCCTGAGGATCAGAGTGTGGAGGGAACATCTAGTTAGCCATAGGAGGCCAGGAAGTGGTGGCACAGACCTTTAGTACCAATACTAGGGAGGCAGAGGCAGACTTATCTCTGGATCTCTGTGAACTCAAGGCCACCCTGGGCTACATTAGATTGCTCCAGTCTCAAAAAGAAACAGAGCCAGGCAGTGGTGGATCACACCTTAATTCCAGTATTTGAGGGTCATACACTTTTAATCCCAGGACTAGGAAGGCAGAGACCGAAAGGGATATGGCTGGCAGAGAGAGGAATAAGAGTCAATAGGAGGCAGGAACTCAAGGCATTCAGTCTGACAACATGTAGAGAGAGGATACCATATTCAGTCTGATGATTTCACAGAGGTAAGAAGAATTGACTGGCTGCTCTGCTTCTATGATCTCTCAGTTTTTACCCACAAATATCTGACTCTGAGTTTTATTATTAAAACCAATTAGAATTCGCATGACAGTATATGAAAGGCTATGAGAAAGGAAAATATTGCAATCAAACTATAATCTCAAAAATTGAAATTATTAAAGAAAAATAAAGAGCTGGGTTTGGTCTTTCAGATAAGGTTACACAAATATGATTTAGACTTGGGAATGAATCTCTTCTGAAGTTCCTGCCTATTACTACTTCAATGACAAATAAAACTTCAATGCAGCATTTCTACTTTATCATCTCCCTTCTTTGATTTCCTTTTTCTTTTCATGTATAGCATGGACCATATCACTGATATCCCTGATCTGTTGTGTTGCCCACGACAGGAAAAGTGTTTATTGAGGAATATTGTTTTGAAATAAGAGAGAAGAGAATGAATTCACCATATGTGTTAATACTTAATTTATCTATTAAATTCATTTTAAAATGAATACCCAGCATATATTATGCTGCACAAAGGGTACAATGATCAGTTATAAGGCTATTTCAGCTTGGCCAATGAATAGCCTGGTGTGGTATGGCTAACTGATACAAATTCAAATTCCTGAGTCCAATTGTATATTTAATGAGTAATAATCTCTATGTCTTATAGTTTAAAACATAACACACAAAGTTGAAAGTCTTGTAAAATTAAGGCAATAGTTCCTTTAACTGTCATATTTAAGGAGCCATATGTCTTAAAATTATTCTACAACATTTTTTCTAGTACAATTTCTTCAATTGGCCCAAGGTAAAATTTCAGTGGAGTAGTGAAAACTGAGAACATATATGTTCTATTTCGAAACACAAAATAGACTATCCTTGAGAACACATCCTTAGAAAAATCACTTAGATTCTGAGCATCAGATGGGGCTTACTAGTCCTATGGGGCCACATATCACATGACAGTTAGAGTCCTATCCAACTATAATTGCACATCAATTCCGAATTCGTAGTGGATAAACAATCCTCAGTTAATTTCTTTTCCTCATATCTTAAGTTTTTTGTGTCCTTAGCTTTTTATCTGTACCTTTGATTTTTCTGCTGATGTATCATTTCTAATTATATGGTCTAGTAACTAGTATTTTCTGACTACTATAAATGTCAATGTACATATTTGCGCATCCAAACCCATAGTCTAAAAGATTCAGTTATTTACTTTCTCAAACATGTTTCAGTGAGATCTATTTAGTACTCAAAGAGAGTCTGGTATCTGGAGGTCTGGTAGCACTCTCAGTTCCCAGATGTCTAGTCATGTTTTCTTAGGATCAGCTATCAAGGGACAAGTTATCTGTTTATAAACATAGGGATATCACAGTCAAAAGGGCATTGAGTCATATATGTTGGTTATAAAAAATGCAGCCTTGAGATACTTCAGTTCACTTTCTTCTAAAGTTTAGCCAGCTCCCAATTAAAGAATTGTTGTAAAGAATGAGGATAAATACTTGCTTTGTGGCTAATAATTAATATAAACAAACAGACTTTGAAATTCACTGTCACAACTTTTAGTTCTAACAGATTAATGGGAGTATAAACTATGTAAAAGAGACACAAACGACAACATGAATAGAATTCCCTCGTTGAAGGCAGAGGAAACCTGTTTTACTGGACAGTTTGATGTACACTTGACACAAGCTAAGGTCATCTTAAATAAGGGAACCATTGAGAAAATGTCCCCATAAGATCTAGCTGTAGGCAAAAAAAAAAAAGCCAGTGAAATGCTTTCCTTATTAGTGACCGATGTGGGGCTGTACAGATCATTGTAGATGGGACCACCTCTGGCCTGACGGTTCTAGTTTCTATAAGAAAGCAGATTGGGAAAGCCATAGGGATTGACCCAATAATCCTCCATGGCCTCTGCCCCAGCTCTTGCCTCAGACATTTAAGTTCTATCATAATTTTCCTCAATAGATTGTCTAAGGATATGTGTCAGAACATGGTCAAGAGAATGATGGATGGGGAACAATGTTTTGAGGAGATTGTGAGAGAAGTTCCAGGGACAAGGCAGACTACTTTTTTATCTCAGGCATTTTGTTCCCTGAATTGTGCTTGGGTATTGTTTCACACCTCCTGTGGTTAAATGTTTGGATTCAACTTATAAGACATGCTTATTCTTGCATGGTTGGACCATAGTTATAGAACCCAGTCTGGTGAAATGGCATTCTGAGTTCTGTCCTTACTGTTTTCTGAATCTATATGTTCTTGCTCAGATATAATTTGTAGTACATGCCAGGAAATTGTGTTTAAATTGGTCTGTTGTGAGAAAGCTCTGGGAAGGGGCTTCTCAGTCAACACTTAGAAGGTGCCTATTCTTGATTTTTTAATGTATTTTATTATCATATCTTTATAAACTCAAACAACCTTTTTTGATTTATTATTTCTTGGCTACATTCTTCTATTAAAGTACCTTGAAACTGAAGTAAAATTGTCTACAGCATTATAATGTAGTCTGCCCCATTCTTTAAGCTCTTCAAATCGCAGTCCCACAGACTGATCTCCATAGTTTGGCGAAGTTGACAGATATATAAGCCAAAAAACTTTCCTCCACAAGTTCCTTTTGCTCACAGTGTTTCATCACAGTAATCGGAACCCTAACTCACCCACCTTTGGACCAGTTTTGAGAGCCCTGTTCAAATTTCTGCAGAGCTCTTTCAGCCTGAACTGCCATAGATACTCAGAGCCGTCCAGGTACAGCAGCCACGGAGACTGTCAAGGCTTCTGTCATTTAACGAAATTCACAGCTAGACAGTGGTGGTGCACACCTTTAATACCAGCACTTGTGAGGCAGAGGCTGGCAGATCTCTGTGAGTTCGAGGCTAGGCTGGTCTACAGGAGCTAGTTCCATGACAGGCACTAAAGCTATGCAGAGAAACCCTGCCTTGAAACCCCCCAAACCAAGACAAAACCAAAAAGAAACAAACAAAAAACCTGAATACACATCCCATTTAGCCATGCCCAGATCCACAACTTTTGAGTAACATGTTAGTTTCTGAAAAATTGAGGCTGCAATTGTTGCTATTATTTGCCTGCCAGCCCGCACCATCCTTTGTGGCTATGGAGAAAAGAGAAAGAAATGACTGTTTTCCAAGTCTGAGATTGTTATAGTGTAGTGGTTTCAATGAGAGTGCCATTCCAAGGGCTCATATATTCAAAGTCTTGGTCCCCAGTTAGTGGAACTCTCTGGGAAAGCTGAGGAGGTGTGTCTTACTGGAGGAGGTGAGAACTTACACCCTTCACACTCAGCCTTCCCTACCTCATGACTGTATCTTAAGATGTGAGCTCTCAGCTACTGTTCCAAGATCATGCCTTCCTGACTGCTGCCATGTTCCCCACTATGATAGTCATGGACTTTAACCCTCTGAAACTCTAAGCACCAAATCATTTATTTCTTTTACAAGCTTCCTTGATCATGGTAATTGGTCTGTACAGTATAAAAGTAACTAAGGCACATAGGCTTAGGATAAAGAATTTTGGAAATGGCATGGATGTTATTTACACAGAGATACAACGAGCATACCAGGCAATGATGATGAATATCTGAAAATGAAAAAAGAGAATGGCTTATACTTTATGGATTATTAAAACAAAAAAGAACAGTAAACTATGGAGAGAAAGGTGCTTACTAAATATGCATTTAGATTTTAGAAAGATGACACAGGATGAATATTACTACAAAGATATTTCCCAATTAACAGAGGGTTACTCAGGGAAGGAAAAGAAATAATTTTGCTTTTGATGTTACTTTCTGTCTTTATAACATGATAAGCAACTGTAAATAATAGGTAAGCACATGAGTATGGGTGTGTTCAAGGACCAAAGCAGGCAGAGCTGGCTTAGATCTATGAGCCAGAGTTGGTGGATTCATGATTGAGAATACAAAATTCACAAAGAGAAAATTCTCACTCTACCTGAGCCTATGGTGATAGCTGAATTTGTCAGGGTCTATTGTGCAACTCAGAAAACAGCAGCCTGTGGCAATGCTATGCTTGAGTGTACACAGGATGCTTGTGTTACGCTAGCTCTATAATGATGCATGCAAAGCAGACTGAAAACCAGGGGTCTTTTTCTCATTTGGCTATTTCTTTTCACCAAACACAGTTCCTTATAACTCATGCAGTGTTTTTAATTTATAGTATGAGAGCCATTTGAACACAGGCAAATTCAAAGTTAATAAGTTCTGGGGAGATTACCTCAAAGGCTTTATAATGATCAGCATTGATGGTATAATTAAATTATTTGATTATAGGAACCTAAACTAGATAAAAGGAATAAAGAAAAAGCACAGAAAAGAGAAAGTAAATAAAAAAGGAAAGAAAGGACATTGAGCTAAACATACTTAATTAAGTATTCACAGTCAAACATGAATGATAATTGAATGGTTTGCCTATGACATCTAACATAAAGCTGAAATTATCTCTGAGTAGTGGGGACTCTGATTCCCATTGTAGATAGCAGGACAAATTTAAAAAAATCCTAAATGAGTTGTTCTCATTTAACTATCAATATTGACATAAATTACATATTCTTAAAAAAATCTGTTTCTATCACTGAGGAAGTCATATCTATATTGATTTGCAGTAGAAGGAGAAAAAGGAATTTGAGGAAGAAGAAAATTAACCAAAATTATCAACATTAAGTATTATCTAAATATTAATCTTGACACAGTTTAAGAATAATGTAAAGTAGCCAGAGAACTCTATTCCAATAGCAATGTTGTAGTTAGCTGTTTTTAGTTCATTTCTCTGCCTACCTTATTTATAGTCAATATGTAGACATTATTGTTCATTTGTTATTTGGTTAATGGAATGAGAGAGCAGTAAGCATACAAATCAATTTAGGTCTACTTCCTTTGCAAAAATAGGATTTCATAGCTTGTTCAGTTCTGCTCAGTAAGATGATTGTGGAGGGTGAAGCAACAGCTAGTGAAGTAGAAGGCACTCTTTACTAGCAGTTCCTTGCTATGATGATCAGTTCATATGCTTGTTGAGTGGCTGGACACCTTCAGCCTCATCCAGTGGGAAACATGAGGAGAGTGAGATTTGACAGAAAACTTAGTTTCACTATTAAAAATCACTTGAAATAAGTTCTTCCCATTGAAAAATATTGAATGGATTTGCCTCTATATGAAAGCTCTACTTTATACAAACTTAACTTGTATCTCTGAGTATTAGGCATCCTGTTAGATACTCCACATAGTTCATACGACACAGATTGGGCAAGCAAAAGGCATAAAGACATATTGAGTGAGGAGAGAAAAACAAACAATGACAAAGCAAAGGATGGTAATACATGCCCACTGAGTCATTCCGAAGAAGTTGGGTATTCCTGAAGAAATCATTCCAGTGGGTTAAGAAAATACACCCAGAGCTGGATCAGCTCAGCCATTGAGAGTATTTACTGCTACTGTAGAAGATGCAAGTTTGATTCCCAGCATTCACATATTGGCTCAAGAGCATCGGTAATTTCTGTTTCATGGAGTCAGGCAACCTTTTCTGTCTTTCATTGTATGAGACAGTCCCAAGATGTACATATAAACATTAGAGAAAACATTGAGATACATATAAAATAAGTAGCTTTTTTTAAAAAAAAGGAAAGAAGCAATTAAGACAGAATGAGATAGAAATGTTAAAATCCTAGAAGAGGAAGTCCACAAAGAGTACAGAGTGCATTTGCCATATCACCATAGAAACTTCATCTGGCGATGGATGGGGATAGAGACAGAGACCC
>LOEQ01000377.1:317003-333128 GCA_001685075.1 Bramus lutescens
TGATAATAATTAAAAAATTAATAAAAAGAAAGAAAAAAACAAGAAACCCCTGGCTAGTTCACACAGTTAGGTTGTTTCTCACTAGCCATCAGTCATCCCTTAGTAAATTACTAACTACATACAGGCCATAGCTCCCCCTCTGTCTTCATTATTATTCATAAGGCCCCTCTCTTCAATCCTAAGAACGTTACCTAGAACATGTTTATTAGTATCAAGTCTCATCCCAGAGCCGCTCTGAGAGTTTTCCCAAATTCTATTTTGTGTAATGGTGGCCAGTTTTACAATCCACTGTTCTCTGTTCCTCACTTCTGTCATTCACTGCTAAGGACTATCCTGAGAAGCAGTTCTGATCGCGTCTATTCACTCTGTAATTCCTGTCCCCCAGCTTGTCTTTAGGCATTGAGACATGCAAATCAATGACACACATTCAAAGTTCCTTGTCAATTTAAAATATTTCAATCCTCTTGGTAAAGGCTCTATTATCCTAAAAATCCTGTAGTGTGAAATATTTTTGAAAGAAAATATAAATGAAAAATATAATCACCCTCAGAAGAAACTCAAAAACAACTGTGACAATCTTTGCCTCCCAATCTGCAATCTAAGAGGTACATGGTGCTACCTGTTCACTATTCAGTCTAACTTTAACCATCTTGTACATGCTCAATGGATGTATGAAATTACTATACCTTTACATAAATAATTGAATTTTATATATCTAATGAATGCCTCATGTAATATGTGCATTTATATATAATAGTTCTATTCCTATGGAAATGTGCATACACAAGCACATAGAGCCCTGGAAATGTATGAATACACACAATATTTGTACATGTGACTGGGATTTATCTAACTTAACTGTGCCTCTGATTTACTTATTTCACTTTATGTGAGCACAAAGCATTGAAAACCTTTAAATACTATCTCTTTTTTTTTAAACCAGGATGATGATCTTGATGCTAGAAGGAAGAGTAGATGTTGCCTTTTTTTGAAGAGCATTCCTAAAAATGTAACATTGTCCTTAAAACAGGGTGTAAAGTAAAATTTGGAAGGATTTTTTTCAGACTTAAAGCATGGCTTAGAGATTCAAGGCATGTAGTCCATTACAATTTAATTTCAATACCCTCTGACCCTGAAGAGCAAACAAAAAGTCTGTGGAAAGAACTGGCTTTTAAACACAGCCCCCAACAAACTCCCTATTCCAGCTCCCCCTTCCAAGCCCACTGACAAAAAATATATGTAAAAGAAAGTTGTTTGGGGTGAGACAGGAATGAATTACTTCCTTTCATATCATGTTAGATATGAACATCTTAAGAGAATACTGCAGGCTTAAATGAAAGAGGAAGTGTTGTGTTTCCCTGAGGGCTCAGGTTATAGAAAGAAAGGTCATCTTTTCTCATATAGCCAAAATGTGGGAGAAAAAAAAAAGGACACTTTCTAAGACCTGAAGAAATGAAGATCTTCTAGTAAAGAGGAAGCTACACCTGTGTCTCTCTTCATTTCTAGTTCCTGTAAGGAATATTGCTTACAACTGTACAAGGAAGGTTTTAGAAGAAGGTGGGGACTGGAGGGACAGTGTTTCTAGGGCCACCGTAGTGAAGAGTGTGAGAGCACATGTTAGCAGAGCAAGCAGCTTCTCTAGAGGCAGTGTCCAGGTCTTTTTAGACTTTGGGCAATGGCTAAGAGGTAGCTGTCTTTAATGGGTTAGGCAATACATTACCACCATGTTTATTTGGAGAAACACACAACATGAAGGCATTCATTCCAGATGGCAAAGGAGAATACTTCATTTGCCAGCTATCTAATAAATTTCTTTGATGATATTTCCTCCCAAACTGAACCAAAATAAGAGGACAGAAGAAAGACAGTTTCTCAGATGGCCCCTATGCCCTGCCTTCCTTGCAGTGTTCACTTTATAACTGAAATTCTACACCTCCCCAACAGTGAGGACAGAGGGAGAACTGATAAAAATGATCCTCAAACATATTAAATAAATAGGGATTCAACTCAAATACTTGAATAAGAATTCTTTATGAAACCCCACTGAGGAGAGTTTAAGACATTTCAGCAAAATTCCTTTAAACATTATGGATGAATAGGGAGTCAGTCACTGTGGAACAGGGACAAGGACACACACACTAACGCCACACTCAGAATGTCAGAGGCTTTTTAATTTAATGATTTTATAATGTTCTCATTCTACATCATGGTCATCTGCAGACAAATAACTAAACTCTAGAAAAAGATTGAATTAATATTTTTAGATCAGATATTTAGACAATGGACAGTGTAAATAATATGGAATCAATGGTGTGTGTGGATATGTAAAGCATTAAATACCAACTGATTAAAAATAAGCAATTAACTAAAACAAATTTAAAGGCAACTGCAGAAACTAAAATGTAGAACTGTAAGTGGAGTGGCGCACAGATCCCTTTTTGACTACAATGATGTCAGTGAAAGAACAGCTTTTCCGCTATTTAAGAGTAAGAAAACAAGACCCAACTCCCCCAAAAGAAATGATGCTAAGAGCTAAAGACTTAGCTGGTTCTACACTTCTATGGCCCACTCCTCACTCTTTGTGTGTTCGTAGAGGAGGCATTTCATTCACTTGTTTTTAAAGTCTCTTCTAATCTCTCATTTTAATCACAGGCATGTAATTTACTAATCAATGAAATATGATGCAAATTGTAACTGAAGGGATAACACTAGTCAAAAATCTCTATCATTTAATCATTCAACTGGAGTTGGCCAGAATCTATAGTCACAGGTCTCTCATGAACTTGACTCACCTGGATAAAGAGAAAGTTGCAACCGTCTCCCACTGAGTTACCCATGCAGTTTCCTACTATGGTTTTCAAAATGGCATTTGCTTCAAGAATCTCTGTGACTTAAGCTGCAGTTGAACCAGGAGAATTGAACTCATCCGTACCCCAGTGCAAAGGCCAGGTTATACTGAAGGAGCACATTGTCATCCAAGTATTCCAAGTGCATCTCCCATCTGTGTTGATGCCACAAACACAGTGAAGCATAAAAAGCAATCCTTTAAAACTAGCAGGGAGCATAATTCCACTGCAGAAAAACAATCAGAGCCTCGTTTGTACCATGAAAACAAACAGCCGGATTCTGTCATTTGCTGGGTAGTTAGAGTAGACTTTAATTATTGGAAAATATAAGTAATTAGAAAAGACAAATCATTACCTCCATAAAAACACAATCTCTTTCAAAGCAGATCATCAAAATGGTGCAAGCATGGAGTTTGCTAACTCTTATGCCTAATCAGACATAGTTCAAAAATATTTCTCCTGTCGTAGCTCTTCTGTCTGTACTTGGCTGACTGCATTTGTAAAATGGACAGATAAGCCACAGTACCTAAGGTTCAAACAACATTGCGGGAGTGAGGATAATAAGAACCTAAGAACCAGAAGGCAGAGACACAAAGACATCTGTATAAGTCATGGCAGGAACTCTCATGGACACACTGTGTCTGTCCTTTTCTGCACAAGACTCAGATGAGATTGAGATCATTTACATTTTATCACAGATTGGAATGAAGGCCCAATCCGAAGGACTATTGAAAGTTAAGGGTTTTTGAGAGAGTGGTTCTTATTTTCTTCAGTGGTGTATCCAGAGATAAATTGCCCTTGTTCCAGAAAATAACCTCATAACCATGCTTGGTCAAGAAACTTTAAACTCAGTGAATCACACAAAATGGCATGGAAGCTTGACTGAGGGGGCGTTGTTGAGAAGAAGGAAGATGAGAGGGAAGGAAGGGGCTAACATGACTGACATTCACTATAAATGTTTGTAAAAGTGTCAAAAATACAAGTCTTTTTGCTAAAATCTAATACTCATTTGTCTATTTTTGTTTTCATGCTTTGTTTCAGGAACCAAATTAAACAAATTCTTCCCCATTTCCATGTCCTGAAGTATTTTCCCTTTTAATATTTTCATAATTTCTAGTTTTAAATTTAATCATGCAGTACATTTGAGTTGATTTTTATACATGATGAGAAACAAATTCATTTAATAATTGTTTTTCTTAACAGTATTAAAATCACTGTCTATTCCCCAATGTGTCTTTCAAATATTTTTGTTAATATAAGATGATAAAAATAAAAAACATAATTGCTGAGATTTTATATTATAGTAGAACCCATTATTTTGTACAACAAAAATATTCTATTAAAATGTTTTGAAAAGAATAATCAAAGATAATTGTTGGTGGGGATGACAAGGAGACCTTAAGCATCATTAGTGAGAATATGAAATTATGTAGGCATTGAGAAAACATTATAACAGTGTCCAAAAATTAAAAATTAAACTACATTGTGATTTATGAGTCTTAATACTGCTATATATTCATGATAAAAAATAATAATGCCAAGAACACATTTGAACTTCCATGTTCCAATATATAGAACCAACTTAGGCATCCATGGACAGAAGAATAAAAAGGAATGCACAAGGTACACTCCTATACATGTATATAATAAAATATTGTTCAGTAATAAAAATATTAAATGTTATAAACTTCAGTACCCATGAGAATCCTACAAAGCATTATATTGGATAAAATAAATAAGACCTCAAAAGTCTAACACTATGTTTCTTCACTTCAAAATGTAATCATTAAACATTGCTCAAAGAATTGGAATATAGATTAATTGTTACTAGAGACTTAGGATATGGAGAACTCAGTCAACAGGTATGTTCTCTTAAAGGTATATTAGAAAAGTAAGTTCTGATGAAGAGTAAGCAGATAAGGATTAACAATAATTTATTGAGTATTTCAAGGAAGCAGGAAGACATAAATTTGAGTGTATTGGTCCCAAATTGATAAATGTTAAATTTATAGATAGATAATTATTATGTCCCAATGGATTAATGCCATTCAAAATGCAAAATTATCATGTGCTAATCAAAGTTTTAGTGAAAATTTTTAAGGCTAACGTGAACTCCTCAGAAGCTGAAATCTTGGTTATTATAATCCAAATATTTAAATCAAAAAACAGTATTTGGACAAAAGACCGGAAGTAACTTCTTGGATTGCTTTATTTTTTATATTAAAGAAGTATTACTGGATCTTTCCACCTGCTATGAAGGCCATAAACTGTTGCCAACCATTTTGCAAGGAACTAAAAAAGATGTAAATATATAATTAGATAGAGATAGAAGATGACAGATGATAGATAGATAGATAGATAGATAGATAGATAGAGATGATAGATAGATTATAGTGATATTATTTATGTTTTAATGAACAAAGCTTGCTTGAACATCAGAGGGTAAAACTTTGCCATTAGATGCCAGGCAGTGAAGTCACACACCTCTAATTCCAGAATTTGGGACACAGAGGTGGATCTCTGTGAGTTCAAGACCACCCTGGGCTACCAAAGATCAATGTAGAAACAGATCCAGGTTTGGGTGGCTCACACCTTTAATTCCAGTACTAGGGAATCACACACTTTTCATCCCAGCACTGAAGGAGAATATAAGATGGGAGAGACAGAGACTCAGGGTTCAGTCTGCAGTTGTCCAGCTGTGGTAGAGGTAAGATTTCTGTATTGTCTTGGCTGTTTTGCTTTTCTGATCTTCAGCCTGAGACCCAATATCTGTCTCTGGGTTTTATTATTTGTGCTGCATTAGATAGGTAGGTAGATAGATATTTAGCTAGCTAGCTATATAGATAGATATGAATAGCAAGGCATATTATGTTTTAATACAGAATAGCTCATGGAGAAGAAAAAGAGCCAATGAATAGAGAATGTCTCTTGGAAGTGTAAAGACAAAATGAAAAAGGAAATTAAATAAAGGCTGAAATACAGAAGAATGTGTTACAGTCAGTGGGTAGAGAAATTTCCCATTATAATTGATGAGAAACTTGAAGTTTATTCTGTAGATAGCAGGCAATTGTCACATATCCCATCAAAACACAGTTCAAATACAATTCAATCCAGACTTTGGTGAATTACTTCAAAATCATATGTGTTAATTTCTTGCACTACTCTTTTGTATGGATTCAAGATGTAAGTTTAAAAGAGATTAAGATAGGCAGTTTAACTACCACATCTGAGGGTTCTAACCCCTTCTGAATGCCATATTTCAGCCTCTCTTTCTCAGCTCACTCTATTTTCTAAAATCTATATTCTAAAAGTATTACCTAACGATTCTTTAAGGTACACCTAGGTAAAGGAAGAGATTCAAAGACTTCATTGTTAACACAAATCTTACACTACTCAAATACATTTGTAAGTCATACCACCAATTTCAAATTCAGAAAATTGGTTTTGTTAGTGACTACTACAGAATAAGGTACACTATCTTCTTTAGTGCACATCATCTCAGCATGAAGAAATGCAGCTAAATGCAGATTATCCTACCCACACAACTGTATGCAGAAGTGCAACATGGAATTCTGAATTCTGCTTAATAACTTTCACCCTTTACTTGCAAGACAAACAGAAAACATGCTGCTTGTATATCAACTTTGTGACTTGAAAGAAATGAGATCTTGATTTTTTACTAATATTTTAACTTTGGCTATAAATAGCAGCACAAAATATGAAATACCTTATATGTTCATCTTGAGAAATCAATCTCAACCCTATGGCTAAAAATAAAAGTCCAAATCATCCCAATGGAATGCCCCTACTATTATAATTTACACATATCTTAACTACTTGAATAAGAACAAATAAGAAACCCAGGCATATTATGCTGTAATATAAATGGAATGTATAGTACTTAAAAACATCTGATGCTACATTTTCAATTAATAGTTCTTCAGTAAATGCTTTTACTTATTGGAATCTTAAAAGAGACTAATTGTAGAGTGAATGATTGATTGTGAAATTTAATTTCAGTGCTATAAATAACTGTAGGACCCCAGAAATACACTAGCTAAGTGTTGAGAATAAATATCTCTTCTGATTATTTATTACATTACAAGAGACAATATTGATATGGGCCATGTGTTTTGATGTTAAAATTTAAGTGATCTCTGTCAGAATTGTATGTCCCAGAGAGAAAGGAAATGTCTGGTTATATTCTTCCCAGGTAGCAGTCCTGTTTCATAACCCAACCACGAAAATTTGAAAGTACACAAAAACGATGTTTCTCACAGCAATGGTTTCTCATCAAAAAGTATGAGCCAAGAGGGAGCCAATTCTAGAAGCTCAAAACACCTGATATCTGATTCAAGTAGACTTCTGTGCATTCAGCATATGTACTTTCATTTGAATGAGAGCGGAGCTAAGTACATAACTTCACACTGTGTTAATGGGAAATCTAAGTATAGTTCCCACAGAGCAGGGATTATAAATTGCTTTTATGTGAAGTACTTGCGTTATTTCAAATGGTATCTACACTGTGGAGTAACCTGTTAGAGAGGGAAGACTTGTGTAAAGCTGGAGGATGAAGAAAAGAGATTAATTTGAAATAAGGAAATGAGAAACAGGTGAATGAATGGATTATAGGCCATTTGATCTTTACCAAGATGGTATTTGGTAGTTGAAAAAGTGAATACATTTTACGTTTTTGCAGGATAGAACCAACAGCTGTGGCTGAGGACACCTACAGCCTTACAAATTTGAATCGGTATAGAGGGATTTTATTATAAGATCATCTATAGAAAATGGGGGAAATCATATGCTTTAAAGCTTGCCAAAAGACTATTATGTATTACTTTTGCCTTTGAACTGTAAAGGTCTTGCAAACGGTGAAAAACCTTGTGCTCTATGAAGCTTCTGGTGGGTGGTACCTCAGGTTAGCCCTTTCTTTCCAATCATATTGCAAATTTAATTGCAACACCTGGTGCTGTGCTTCTAAACAACTCTGAGACAGTATCTTCTGATTCTGTTCCAGGAGCTGTGATAGACGGTTTGTGCTGTGATTCTACCTTGGAGGAAGGACAATCCTTTGAATTTGGAGGCATTGGTACATGCAACGAACACTTCTTTATCCTGGCAGCCTGATGCTACTCCTTTTTCTGATATTCCATTATTTCTTGATATATTCTCAACATAGCCTGGCATGCCAGTTTCTTCAGCAACCTGAAAGCCCATCAGTTGTCAGGTGTCATTAATTGCATGTTTATTCCTGGAATGTCCTCCCCCAAATATTTAATTCCTCTTTTAGGTATGAAAGTTCCTTCTATGCTGATGTCATATCAACCGATATTTCTACATTTTCACTCCCAAAAGTCACATCAAAGTTTATTTTAAGGTGGAAAATTTCTTCAACATTCTCTTCTGATTCATTCTGGTCCTATTCACTGCAGAAAGGGAGACATTAATGATTTTCCATTCTCTTAAAATATTATAAAATACATCACTGTCACCTGCAAGACTTTCCCCAACTTAATTATGTGAAAGTTGTTTTGTTCTGTGGTGGTTTGAAAGAAAATGGCTCCCTAATGGAATGTCACTATTAGGAGGTATGGCTGTGCTTGGGGAAGTGTGTCATTGTGGGGGCAGGCTTTTATGTCTCATACATGCTCAAGATATGCCCAGGGAGACAGTCTACTTTCTGCTGCCTGTGTATCAACACGTAGCAGCTTCTTCTCCAGCACATTTCTGCCTGCATGCCACCATGCTCCAAACCATGATGATAATGGACTAAGACCCCCACACTGTAATGTGCCAGCTCAATTAAATATTTTTCTTTATAAGAGTTGCTGTGTTCATATTTTCACAACAACAGAAGCCCTAAGACAGTTTTCTTAATTCTAGCCATAATAAATATTCTAGATTGTTTTCTGTTTTTCCTAGTGATAAGATGCTTCCTATCCCTGTATCTGTACATAAAATACTTTCTAAACACTTTGCCCATTCAAATCTTGCTCATTCTCATGATCTTGGCTAAGGATCTGCTAGAAATTCTTCCAGACACTGAATTTTTCCAGTAGACACTTGAACAGTTGCTCTAATACAAATACTTTTACAATCGTATTATTTATTTGTTGCTTTAACATATTGGTGCCCATGGTAGCTGTTTTGGTTGACACCACTAAAGTCATAGATCATTAGTTCAAAGCAAGCAGTGAGGCGTTTCCCTAACCTAACGATAGATTTAAGGGTACATATAGTTATAGATCTAGACACAGGCACACATTATCAGTATAGCCAACAAAATGCATGAAGGTATCTCATGCAGAATAGATTGGCTCTTCACTTCAATGAGAGAAAATGAAGACCAGATAGGCTTATATTTCCTCAGGACAGACTGTGTTTGAATATGGTTTAATTAAAAGACTATGATCAGCTAATACAAAGATTGGAGAATAGAGGGATAGGAATATTCCAAGTAGGCAGCAGTGTCATTTACTTTGCCTCAGTGTTACTGTAACAGCATATCACAGAGCAGATAACTATCTAAGACATTCTTTTCATATATTCTGCAGAACCAAAATACCATAATTGAGATAAAAGGGTCCAGTGGCATTGTATTCTATCTCTAAATTCTGTGAGTCTAGAAGCCTCTGCACTTTCATCTAGTAGGGGCAATACATCATCATTTTGTTTATGGCAGTTTGGATCAAGTTTTCTGTCACCTGAAGTAGAGCCTTCACTTCTACAAAGAATAAAAGCCTTTTTAATTATTAAATGTATTCACATAAAAGTCAAATCACTAGGAATCATAACACTGCTAATCAATAGAAAAAAATCGTATGCCACCATTAGACAAAGAGTAGAACACTTCTGAGTGTCAGAATGGCAATTGGTTTTGCTGATATCGAGGGAACCAGGAAGTGGGAAGTTAAGTTGTGATTGCAGGTAGCTCTCAGTCAAAAAGAAAGGCATTTTAAGGGGTTGCCTTTGGCATGAGGCCATTTGTCTGATTTAGTTATCGCTAAGAGGTTGCTGTAAATAATATATACTTAAGGAAAGTTTGCCAGGCTGTGCAGACACTAAGTGATTTGAATTGAGTGATCTTTTCTGAGTCAATGTAAGTGCAAATCCAACTGGCTTACTGCCAAAATAGCTCTCTACATGCCCAACAGGTTGTAATACTTCACATAGACAATGCTGGGTCAGCAAAAAATCACTAATGACTTTGGCAGCTGACTAGCTCAGTGAGGTAATAAGGAAGGCTACATCTTTAAATAGTGCAGTGGGAAAAGCAATTGGGGCAAAAGGGACCTGCAGTGGGATCCCTGCCCTGCTCTGTTGATGTTCCTGAGCAAATATAGCTCCTTGAGTTGTTTTCGTTTCATCAAAACCCTGATGCTCTTGAGTGTTGGCAAGGGAATATCCGGTAATGAGAGTGCAACGAACATGCCTTCCATCAGCTGAAATCCTTAATTGTAATTGCAGCATGTAATGGTTTAATTTGTCGTCTAAGTGACAGGATAGGCTCAAATCTTTCCTAACATTTTGTAAAAAGACCATTATGTTTCCACACCCCTCCCTTTCCATTTCAATGAGATGGCACACAGACAAACGCTGGAAGGGGGTTCATTTTTTATTAAAATTATTTATTTATTATGTATACAATATTCTGTCTGTGTGTATGCCTGCAGACCAGAAGAGGGCATCAGACCTCATTACAGATGGTTGTGAGCCACCATGTGGTTGCTGGGAATTGAACTCTGGACCTTTGGAAGACCAGGCAATGCTCTTAACCACTGAGCCATCTCTCCAGCCCAAGGGGTTTCATTTTTAAGACCACAAATACATCAACTCATAACTTGAAATTGTAAGGTACTATATGAATGTAGAGATTATTATTCAGACAAGTGATGCTTATATATACATAGAGAAAAAATGTAAGTACCATATTCTAAATGACTCAAGGTACATTTCTACCTAAACCATAGCTATAGCCTTGTAAATACACTATCATCGTTTCATGCACAAGGAAATTCGAACATTAAAAGTTTAAACAACATGTTTAGGGTCAAACAACTTTTTCTGCCTTTTTCCAAAGTTACCTGAGCCCTGAGGGAGGGAGTGAAGGAGATATCCTCTTTCATTCTCTGAATAATATCTGGCAGATGTTCTCTGATTGTGTTTCCATATACTGCAGGAGACAGCTTCTCTGATGATGGTTGAGTAAGGTTTTTTTTTTGTATGTTTGTGTGTGTTTTATTGAGTTTGGTTTTACTGTAGGTTCCTGAGCTATCTAGTTATATAGATTTCAGGTTCACAGTCATCCAAGAAGAGTCAACTTGTTATGGGTTCCCTCTTTTGGAGTTGGCCTAAAGTCAAATTAGATATTGGTTGGTTATTCCCATAAGATTTTTGTCAGCATCTCACTAACATATCTTGTTGGCAGAACATCACTGTTCATCAAAGGATTTGTGACTCGGTTGATGTTTGCATTTCTTCTTTCTTTCTTTTTTTGGTATTGTTCAGATTAACTACCTGTACCACAGATATTAGTACATAAAAATGAAAATCTATGTTGGTACCAGCTCAACTTCTCCATGTTCAGTAAATTCTATAGGTGCTGTCTTTTGTGGGCAATGCCATCAGTTTGTAGAGAGCAACCTATGGTCTTGGCAACAGTGTGCATTGTTTGAGGGTTCCCATGGAATACTTTTGGCCTATTAGATATAGTCCAATTCTGAAACTAGAAACATCAGTCGGTTACAAGAGATGGTCAGTTGGGTCTTTGCCTCACTCATTATTTGGAAATTTGAGTAAGATTGCCTTATATGTATGTATATATTTTAGGAAGCTTCTTCTATACTAGGCTTCCACACTACCCCAAAAATGACCTTTAATTTTATCTCTCTGTCCCTGTATTCCTTCCCTCTTCCTCCTCACATTATGCTTCCCTTCTCAACCCTACACATTTACCCATAACTATCTATTCTATTTCCCTTTTTAAACTAGATTTATCAATGATAGTCCCTTATTAAATGCTTAATTTCTGTGGTTCTATGAATTTTAACTTGATTATCATTGATCTAATAAAATTCACAGGCAAATGGATAGAACTGGAAAAGTATCATTCTGAATGAACTATCCCACATCCAGAAAGACAAATATGGTATGTGTTTATTTATATTAGCTGTTGAAACCTACTTTTCACAGTGTAAAAGCTACAGAAAGCATGGTTTCCTTTGTCTATGTTAATGTAACCCTGGATAAGTGTCAAATTAGACATTATATAAATTATAATTATGAGAAGCGCAGTTTCTTCTATCAAATATAAGACTACTTTCTTCCTAAAACTCCTCTCACGAGTTTCCCAACACAACAAATTCCACTTTTGTAAAAAAAAAAGATGTTTTATTTGAGAACTAATTATGCTTTCATCTTAAACATTGTCTGGTTTGTGCTCACTCATAAGTGGATTTTAGACATGGAGCAAAGGATAGCCAACCTATAGTTCACTATCTCAGAGAAGCTAGGTAGCAAAGAGATCCCTTAGAAAGATATGTGTGAATACCCCTGGGAAGAGGAAACAGACCAAACCTCCCGAGAAAATTATAAGGGTATGAGAATGGAAGATGGAAGGGGAAGGAGATGGGACCAGGGGAGGGTGGAAGAGAAGATGAGGAAATGTGGTGTTTAAGAATGGGGAAGGATAGTGAAGGAGAAAGAAAGGAAAAAAGATTTCTTGGTTGAGGGAGTTTCTTAAAGGGCTATCGAGAAACAGCACCAGGGATATTCCCCAAAATCCTAAAGACGACCCCAACTAAGACTCCAAGCAACAGTGGACAGGCTGCCTAAATTGGCCTCCCCCTGTAATAAGACTGATGACTACCTTAACTGTCATCATAGAACTTTTAGCCAGCAGCAGATACAGAGATCTACAGCAAAGCGCTGGGCTGAGCTACCTGAGACCAGTCCGATAGAGGGGAGAGCAATAATATGAGCAAAGGGGTCATGACCATGATGGTGAAACCCATAGAAACAGCTGACCTGAGCTACTGAGAGCTCCATGACTCTGGACTGATAGCAGGCAAACCTGCATAGGAGAAAATTGAGCCCACTGAATGAGGGTGACAATTGTGAGGCTTGGGCAGTCTATGGGGCCACAGACAGTAGGACCAGGATTTAATCCCTAGTACCTGAACTGGTATTTCGGAGCATTTTTTTTTCTTTTTTGAGGGATACCTTGCTTAGTCTAGATACAAGGGGCCTTAGTCTTGCCTTGAAGTGGTGTCAGACTTTGTTGACACCCCATGGGAAGCCTTACTTTTTCTGAAGAGTGGATGAGGAAGTGTGGTGGGGGAAGGTGGAGGAAGCAGGAGGAGAGGAGGAAGTGGGAATTGGAATAGCTGTCTAAAATGAGAAAAGATTGTATTTAAAAATCTTAGTAAAAATAAAAAATAAAAATAAAAGAATTCTGTCAGAAGAAAGCTAACATGTATTAAAAACTATTAACACATTGCAAATTTTATGGCCTGCTTGGTAATCACACCAAAGTCATTAATTTTAACAGTAAAATGTATCTATTGGAAGTGTATATCTTTCAAAATGCAGTTTCCTCAAGTCATTTTTTTCCTGAATGGGTGTGTTTTACTTTATTCCTGATTACGGTGCTTTTGATAAATGCATTTATTTATGGAACTAGCCATGTGGCTTTGATAGACCCTCCTGGAAGCATTAGACTCCATGTTGTTGCCATTTCTCCAAACTTCTTTACTTTGAGAACTCTCCTCCAGAAACCAGGGAGATTATCAGCTGTGAGAGCTGCTGGGGGTAGGAGGGACCAGCAAATCCTCGCTTTATCTGGGCTTCTCTGCCAGTTGATTTAAAGTAGCAGAGAACAGCCATCCAGTGTGCTTTCCGGGAGTGTCCATACAGTCCTTGCCATGTTTAGATTCTTCATTCTCAAAATAGTCTTTTCTAGTTACTTGGTTTGAATGAAGATTTGGGTTCTGGTTATGCTTTCTCAGTTTCTTACATCTCTACTGTCAGCAGAGGGAAATCAGAGTGAAGTTTTAGTCTTTATTTTATTTTATTTTTACTTTTTCAAGGTGATGTTTTCTGTATGACCACTGTGTGATGCTCTGTTGCAAGGCAGGGTGGATACTGTCAGAGTTTCCAGTTTCTCATACAATGGGGAGCAGAATGCCTATTCCTCAGACTTCTAGATTCTACATGATATAGACTTCCTAGAACAGCTTGCTTGTAGTGAACTCTTGTTCATTTTCTTTTCATTTAGGAGAATTAGTAGCTATTTAATATTTATTAATTATGGAAATCACAAAATGCACATTTTTCTCTTCGCTTTACTGAAATTTCAGGTAATCAAAACATTTCTCGTAACCTTTTGACCATTCTAACTCAAACGCCTCCAGCAGCTGACAGCATGAGTTGCTGTGCTTTGAAGGGTCTTCAAGCCAGAACTTGAGAATAAGACAAGTCCCCTTCTTGACTTGATGCTTTCTGTCTTTGGTTCCACTTCTTCTAATTCTCTGAAAATGAAAACCTCTCATTTTAACATCTTAGAGCTTAGCTTCACTGTTAAATATTGACAGTTTATCTGAACAAATAAGGATAATAGAATGTATGATTTTTTGTGTACTGATTCTCCCTAAATACCGTTTACAAACATTTGACCACACGTTCATCTACCCCATACTCGGACCTCCTGTGTAACAAACGTCTCAACATACTGCTGTTGTGTGTTTCAGAAGCCAGTTCATGTTCCCCTGTGTCTAAATATGTATTTACTTATCTTTACCTTCTCTGTTGCTCTCCATTTCCACCCACTGTCTGGGATCACATTTATTCGCATGAAACACATATTTGGAATTTCCCTTAATGTCTACAGATTGTAAGCAAAGCTTTTGCTTGTCTGCATCCTGCTGTGCTGTGATCTTGAAAAAGACGTGCGTGTCGGGGGGTGCTATGGTTAAGAATTAGGATTTAAGGGAACCACTAGTTGATGGTCCTTGTGCATAAGAGATTTAGGAGTTTCTTGATGACATGGAAAGATATCATGGTGAGGGATCTGAAAATAGTTTAGCATCACAGGCTAAGAAGGGGTCCTTTCTCACAGGTTCACAGATAGATCAGAGGCTCAAGCTATGTAGTTAATAGCCCATTACAAGTGCTTGCAATCAGCTCTCCCAAGATTCCCAAGAGGAAGGGTAAGGTTCCGTTCATCATTTAGTTTCATGGAGTTTTAAGTCACGTCATTGGTAAACTTCCTTTTGGAAAAGGGAGTTGCAGAATCACATCAGGGCAAGGCTCACTAAAAAGGGGGAGGGGCTTGGTTCTGCCTCAATTTGATGTGCCAGGCTTTTTTGACTCGCCATGGGAGGCCCTACCCTCTCTGAGAGTGAGGAGTGGATAGAAGATGGGCGAAGAAGGGAAGGAGGGGAAGAAAAGGGAACTGTAGCTGGTATGGAAAAATGAAAAAAAATCTTCTTTAAAATATGGTTTCACAGGCTGATGTTGGCTTATGAATAATGACTTTAATTTTTGTATCATTATTAATTTTTTATGATGATAAAATATCTTAAAGTAAATAGGCATAATGGCTACTGCCTTTTGTCCTTGCAGGTGGGAGGTCGAAGCAGTCATAACTCTGTGTTCAAAGGCAGACTGGTCTGTTCAGTGAGTTACAGGCAAGCTGGTGCTGCACAGTTGAGACCTTGTCTCAGAAAAGGGGAAGAGGCCTGGAGATTTCTATAAGATTTCTATAGCTCTTTCAGAGGACCTGAGTTCAAGTCCCAGAACTCAAACCAGTTTTCTCAGTACTGCCTGTAACTCTACCTCCAGAGGAATCTGACTCCTTGGGCCTCTTAGGGCAGCAGCACTCACAGACACATACCTACACACAGACACATAGACACAATTAAAAATAATAAAAACGGTTTTTAAATGTCTTAGTGGATTGTGAAAGAGAAAAAATAATATAATCTCTATTTTCTTTTAAAAAATACTTCAAAGAGGCTATACAGATTAGTGAGTTAAGAGTACTGGCTGCTCTTCAGAAGAATTGAGGTTTGATTCCCAATATTTACATGGCAGCTCACAACTCCCTATAACTCCAGATCTAGAGGATCCAGAGGTCACTTTTGGTCTCCTTGGAAACCAGGCATATACTTGGTACACATACATCCATGCAAGTAAAAAGTAAAAACAGGTAACACATGAATATCTCTCTCAGTCTGTTTGTGTCTGTCTCTCTCTCTCTCTCTCTCTCTCTCTCTCT
>LOEQ01000377.1:365368-403638 GCA_001685075.1 Bramus lutescens
TATATATTTTGAAGATCAGACCTTTGTCTGATGCAGGGTTGGTGAAGATCTTTTATAAGAGAGGAACTCAGTAAGAAAGAGGAAATGTGTCTTAGAGTTTCTGTTGCTGTGAAGAGACGCCATGACCACGACAACTCATAAAATACGCAGGTTTGCTTACAGTTTCAGAGGTTTAGTCAGTTATCATCATGGTGGGACATGGGTACAGCAGACATGATGTTAGAGAGGGAGCTAAGAGCTCCTTCTTGTTCTACAGGCAGCAGAAGAAACTGTGTGTCACTCTGGATTTAATTTGAGCATAGGACACCTCAAAACCTACAGTGACATACTTCCTTCAACAAGACCACAGCTACTCCAACACATCATAAGAGTGCCATTATCTATGGAGGCCATTTTCTTTCAAACCATGGCAAGATATGAAGGCAGTGTTTGCAGTGTTTCTGAAGAAGTTATTTAAAAAAAATAAAATAAAACTCAAAACACCAAAAAAACCCTATATAGTCTAGTGTAAAAAGCTTAAATGGCCACTGACATTTTTAGAACTTTATTTTATTTATAAATTTATTTGTTTATTTTTCAGACAGGGTTCCTTGTATCTTAGTCTGTCTTAGAGTTTGCTATAAGGCCAAGAATGATCTTGAACTTATGATCCTCCTGCCTTTACCACCTAAGGGCTGGATAACAGGCATGCCCCACCATGTCTGTTTGTTAAATACATAATAACAGGAATCCATAATGAAAAATAAAGCAGTATAAGTAAAAAATACATAATGATAGCTTATGATACATCTCAATAAAGTAGGTGCATTCATATATATATATATTCAGAACATATGATTGTATGTGTGTTCAGAAGATATATGATAAATGATAGAAAATTCAAAGATGTTCACTTTGATAGACTTTTCAAATTATAGACTATCTTTTAAGTTCTTGGCTATAGACTATTCTAACACTAATGGTTACTAATGACTACAGTATCCATGATCTAGATACAAGCACTCACAACAGTGATACCATTTCTATTCACCACTTTTCTATTGCTGTGATAATACACTATAGATAGCCAAGGCAACCTATAAAATAGTGTTTAATTGGTTTCATAGATTAAGAAGGCATGGTGAAAGGAACAGCTTAAGGATCACATCTCAAACCCACAAACAAAATACAGAGAGCACAGCGTGAATGGCACAGGTCTTCTGAAGCCTCAGAGTGACATACCTCCTCCAATGAGGCTATAGCTCCTAATGCTTCCAAACAGTGCCATAAACTGGAGATGAAGAATTCAAATATCAGAGTCTGAGGAGGCTATTTACATTCAAACCACCATACTGTTGAATGAAGAAAGCAAACTTTGAAAGTGACAATGAGGTACTATGATTTTAACATACACAACTCAGGTATCAGTACAAAAGCACATTTCACAGTCACCGAAGTTGAGGAAATCACTTACAATATTTAATAAGAAGTCAGTATGAACAATAACAAAACAATTCTTATTAGATGTGGTGAGTGTCATTTTTAAAAAACTTACAACAAATGACAAATATTTTGTGCCACACTAAGAATCAAGTTCTCTTTCAAATAACAAAGATACTTCATAATTAATTCTCTCACATTAAAACACTTTCCTTGCTTCCTGTTAAGCTAATTACCAGGGCACTGGACTATGTGTGATGTAATACTTTTTCTAATCTAGATCTTCTCAGTACAGGACATGTTTTTATGAATGAGATATTCAACTGGGCACTGGGAACAGCAACTTTTAGTTTCGTAGATCAGTTTAACTTGAAAAAAATACCTGTGGAAATTTCCTTAATTTTGTGAGTTTTATATGATCTAAATAAAATAAAGTGTTGGAAACTGTAAGTGTTCTCCAAGAGTTTCCCTCTCATATTTTATTAGTTTAACATTCATTTATTTTTACCATTTTAATATTCTCCCAGACATTGAGTACCAAAGGTCTGGAACTATTTAAAAACACAAACCAGATGAGTAAACATAGCAGTTTCAGAATTAACACAATGAAAACTATTTACAAAACTTTATACATTTGCTCATTTGTTGTATCCTTATCCACTACAGATGCGAAATAATTTCCTTTGAACCTGAAGATTACATCCCAAAATAAATTTTGCCTTTTATACCACCCCAGCATCATTTCTTTCTTTCTTGGAGTCTCCTAAAATGAACCTATGGTTATGATCAAGGTTAATTTAAAAATGACACAAAAGTCATCAAACAGTAAGGCCTGGATAAGAGTAAGGAAAAACATCACTAGAACACACTTTGTATTCACCACAGGGCAGAGAACATAAACTCTCATGCAATTCTGAATGAACTCTCTTTGTGTCTTCTCCTACGATAAATTTTTTCTCAGTGGGTGATAATATATTTCTAGCCTTTGAGACTCTTCTCTCACTAATAAAAAGTTAATTTTCCTCACAACAATTGAACAAATTTTACACCTTTCAATTTCCAGAGATATTTTACCCACCAGACACATTAAAAACAGGGTAAATTTGTATTTTATTTGCTTGTTGGCTTACCCTGAAAACTGATAGGAAGGCAGGTATATCATTGGTTAAATGACTGATAAAATCAGTTGGATATTGTATGCACATAGACACACACATACATTTCATTATACCCAAAGAAATCTGCAACGTTGCAATTACTGGATGTCCATTGTATACAAAAATATTAGTTTTTTAAATACAATGTAATGAAGTCTTACATGGTTAAATACATGTTATAAAATATAAATCATCTCTGTCATTTACTGCCTCAGTTCATTGTTACTATCATATAAGAATAACATGGTTTAAGATACCAATTATTTTCCCATGGATAATTTATGTTATCATTCTTTCTGTTTGTCATTCTTCACCTGAAAACTATAATACTGAATCACTCAGTAAAAATTAAATGCTACATATTCATTTATAAATATGTGTTATATGAATAATTCTTGAAAATATTTTTATTTAAAACAGAGTTGATGTCAAATGTATATTTAATACTTAAGAATATCCCTAGAAATGGCGACAGTAAGACATAGGTATTATAAAGGGGAAAGTGGGAAAAATCAGGAGTAGAGAGGGGAGGGAGTCATTACAGGGGAGAAAGAAAAAGAATGAAAACGTCACACTGAAACATTTTACTTTAAAAAACATATATTATATGGGTATATATACATATGTGTATACACACTCTACATGTGTGTGTGGTTATATTGTACTGAAATCATTTCTTTGTAAGGCATGGGGAGCCTCTCTTCCTCTTCTTTTTCAGGTGAGCACAGGAGCTCCTTAAAACAGTGCAAGCTGTTGCAGCTGCCTTAAATATGCTTTAGAGTTTGTAGCTACAACCATTTTGTTGAAGACTGCACACATTTCTGACTAAGGACCTAGAGAAATAGAGTCTGAATTGACTTGAAAACCTTCTCCTTGAGCTCTAGATGCAATAGTAACTGAAGATGCTAAGCAAGTTATGAAGAAAAGCAAACCAATCAATGACGCTACTCACCTCTAAAGCTTTTAAACAATAACAATGACCAACCCAGCAAGATATTGCCAAGGAGACAGTAGTGGCCCTTATCTCTTTATAGTAATCACCATCTGTCCAATTGGACTCAAGGCACACTCACTAGGAAGAAATTCCCGCCTAATAGTGTAAACCTAGCCAACTTCTCAGGCTGATGAGACTTTGAAACCTACCACCACTTCCTTTAGCTTGTAGGATTCATGACTACAGTGAAAATATTTATTTTCATTTGCTGCTGAAAACACTAAAAAGTGATAGACTAAAAATTTGAAATTTTTGCTTTGAGAAATTTGATTAATTAGGAAGCCAAAGGTAAAGAACGTCAATTTGTGATTCAATTTCAAACCACAAATTATTGTTTTAAAATGTATTATATTTTCTTTGCTTTGAGTTTATTAAAAAGTACAAATCAAAAAAATTATATAAATTGATACCTTACTGCTGTGCACTGTTGAATTTTAATAAAATATTTTATTGTCACTTTATTATATGTAATTTTCAGATACGTCCTTACTTTGGTCTNTATATGTCAAAAATCATTCATAATTGGGATTTATTTGGGTTTGAGCTGTGATTCTCTAGGCACTTTTTCTCATATTTACATTTTAGTGGTTATTTTTCCAAAACATGACCAAGAGTTGAATTTCTATCTTCCACATGCAACTTCTGAATTCAGTAAGCCTTAGAGGTTTTGTTGCTGTTTTGTGTCATTTTATTATCTTTGTTTTATATTGTAGTATAATTTAAACTATTTCCTGATAATTATGGTATAAATGTTTTGTTACTTTGTCTGAATTTTTAAAATCCTTTCACTTTGTCTTCAATAAAAATATGTTAGGATGTTGTGGATTCATGCATAATCTTTTATTTCTTCTGCTTTATTTTCCTTCATGGGAATAAAACACACGGAACTAAAGAACTGGGAATTTCGGATGCCCTTCTGGAACTGCCCTTTGCTGTTTGGAGTCTGCTTGCTTAGGAGAATGAGGGGGAGCTTTGTTTGTTTGTTTGTTTGTTTGTTTGTTTTTAACCACCTCAGTGCGTGTAAAGCTACAACAGCAGGGCTCCTATTGGCTAATAGCCTCTCATGCACCCCTACTTATTAGTGACTGATTAAGGTTTCAGTAGTTCAAAGTCATCCATTACCTACAACAAGAAACTAGATGACAGTAAATACAAATAACAACCTTAATTCAGAACCATTAAGCCATCTAGGAAAGGCTGCAACTTTTCCTGCTTCTTGTTAGATAAACTTGAATGAAAGTTTGATTCTACCAAGTGAGTGTCCTTCAAACTCACTGCTTCAAGGAAGTGAAGGTGTCCTGCTTTCTACTTTTAAAGAAATATTTGGGATTTGAACTTCTTCAAAAATGATATTCAAAACATAAAATTATTTATAAGAAAATTATGTCACATGTTCACCTAGGATAAATGTAACATCTCAGAAACATTGATGACCTTTTTTATTATGACTAATTTTTAAATTTTTTTTACTTTATTACATTATTTTATTTGGAAATATCAAATATTAACATGCAAGGGCAATTGTCTTATAATATGAAATGCTAATGTCCCTATACATTTTCATACTCTGTCACAGATCCTAACACAGATTACAACAGGAAAAGAGACTTGAGTTCACATAGAAGGAACAGAAAATATTTATGCAGCTATGTTGTTTTCCTGTAATATGGTTAATTCCTGTTTATTGAATTTAGATATACAAGGCATTCTATAGAACTTTGGAAACGTATATAAACTTACCTGTTGCTCTCAACATCTTCCATGTTTGTAGAGAAAATGAAGTGTTTACATAAGTAGAATGTAAAGTAGAAAGTAAAATAGTTATTAAATGAGGAAAAGTAAATAAATAAAGAGCAGGTCATTTCTACAAGGTGGAGAGAACATCAAGAAGGGAACACAGCTTCTGCAAGGACATAGAGAGGCGTGCATGCTCCCTCGTGATGGGTTAATGTGGGGTTTGACAGAGTTGAAGAGCAGAGATGCTGAGAAGTTAGAAGATAACACTCCAAAGTTAACTCAAGTAGTTATTTTAATATACTAAGTGGAATGGATAATTAAATTTTCCTTTTGAGAAATATAATCCTATAACAGGCTTTCTTTGGGCCACCAAGCAGCTCCCAACTCATGACATGGAACTTATTAATAGTTATGAATGGTCTGCCTTATCTCATACTTGTCCCACTAGATCTTATAACTGAAATTAACCAGTTTCTTTTCATCTGTGTTTGCCTTGGGCTTTTTACTTTTCTTTCATTCTGTAAGTACTACTCCATGTCTGGCTGGCTGGTGGCTGGTTGGCCCTGAGCATCTCCCTCTCTTCCTCCTTTATTCTCTTCTCCCTTCTTTTCCCACTTCTTCTCTCTGCCCACCAGCCCCACCTATCCCTATACTAACTATTGGCCATTCAGCTTTTTATTAGATTAATCAGGTACCTTAGGTAAGCAAGGTGAAACAGCAGCACATCTTTACATAATAAAACAAATGCAGCATAAACAAATGTAACATATTTTACCAAGTTAAAGTAATAATAGACAGCATAAACAACTGTAACACATCTTTATGTAGTCAAAGTAATATTCCACAACATAACCCTAACAATTGCAAGACATAGATAAAAAGAAAAGATACTACAGGGATACAAGGACCAGGTAGTTTTCAAACTGGGCACAGTCATCTGAGAACTATGGGTAGGACAGGTTCTATTATTTTGATGCTGTTTACAGTTTAAATGCTGTAGACATTTTAAATCTCCACACCCACACCTGGAATGCCTATTATACTTGGTGTTGGGAAACCACTCGTTAAAAATTTGCATTTTGCCAGCAACAGAATTTTGTATGATAGAAACAAGAGTAGGAAATGGCAGATATATGATAGACCTCTTTTAGGAGGAATAAATAAAACTTACATTGAGAGATTTCATGTTCTTGTTAATGAGAAAGGTGATTCTTTTAATGACATCTGGGAGTCTGTAAGTGAGCAAACTAGTGTTCCTTGCAGCATCTGTGTGGCCCCTAATCAGGTTCTTGGGGAGCTCAGATCGACCAAAGTATAAAGTTTACAGATATGAACTCAGCACGTTGACAAGTACACAAGAATCAACTTAAGTTCCCTCAGAAGGCAAAGGTGATCAGGTAGGGAATACTCAAGCTAAGAGAAGATGGAAGGATTGAAGTCCACAAGACAGAAGAGTTTCCTACATGAGCCCTATTCAAAACTCAGGACAGAGGTGAGAATGAAACAATTGCTTGAAGTCACTAAATTTATGGGCGGTTTGGTAAATAACGATATAAATGGATAGAATTCCTCAAGTGGCACGTTTTTGATGTGATACTCTTTCTTGTGCCTTTACCGTCTATTGGAATAAATAGGAGTCTATTTCAATGCTGAGTAGAGTGGATGATACCGAGCTAGAAAGCCAATCTACATACCCGGCTGAACCTTCAGTCTAGTGCTATTTAGTAAATATTCCCAGAATTGCCACTGACAGGTAATATTTCATAAGAGTTCCTTCATTCCTATGCTGGAGGTTTGTACCACTGGCTCACTGTAACTGAATTAGGATTCAAGAAGAAATCTGAAATGTAAAATTATATATTTCCAATTACGATTAGTTTAATTAGATGCAAAATTAAGCCAAGGAAGTATGCACAGGATAGAATCCAATATTTTGAAATATGATTATGCTGAAATCAAAAATTAAATTTCCCTTTCTGTATTAAATACTCTCAAGCGGCATTAATATGACATACAAAGAGTTTTTTCTATTTTATTTTACATTGGCCAAAAATGAGATAATCCCTATCTAAAATAGAAACTGCTGTCTTAAGCACTTGAGGGATTTGTTCTCCAGGGACTTAGAATATCATAATAAAATGATAATGGTAGTGTCTGCTGATTAAATTATCTTTTTGCTGCTAATGAGCAAGTTTTGTATTACAACATATTTTAAGAGAAATACAACTAACTGTACATATTAAAAGTTAATTACTGTCAGCAGTATGGTACATCCTAATACAAGGAAGACTGAAGTTTTATCTTTTTTTGGTCCCTGTAGAAGGGATTTTCAATTAACTGTTTTTATATCTCTGCCCTGTTGCTGAGGACAGCCTGATGGTAGATATAAGGCTACATTCATGCAGTCACTTTGAAGCTTTGCTATGTTCTCCAACAGCAATTTAAGCAACGTCCCTCAGTAGGAAGGCAGTTCTGAGCACAGACCTTGGTACCACAGGTCTTGAGTCAGCTGCTTCAGCACTTTCAATAGGACATTGTTCAGGTTCAAAAAGAGCACAGTAGCATCCTAAGCCACCACAGAGATTACGTTGAATCATCTAAGTGAAACACAGAGCAGCCACTGGCAAAATACTGAAACGTTGACACTGTTTTCTGTCGTGTTATTACTTTTTCTTTTAACTAGTCATATTTGGTTTTTGAAGACCTCTCTTATGCAGAAGAAATGTAGCTGCATTAGAAGAAAACCATATAACACTTCTTGAGATGACATTTCAGCATTTACTATATGCTTTTGGAAAAAAATCTCTCCAAGACATCAGGTAATTCTAAAGTATTTCATTCTGGGCATTATTGCCTAATTTCTTCCTATTTTCCTTCTAATATATCATCAGATGGCTTAAATGTAAGTATATTGTTATATATTAGCCATTTGGTAAATCCTAATAAAAATATACTTAGTAAATCCTAAAACTCTTCTGTCCATCTATTCAATATGCCATGTTGAATAATGAGAGCCTGTCAGAGCAGGAGGAAGTCAAACTAAAGTCATATGATGAATAGGACGAAACAATAACAAAATACACAATTAAAACTCAAGAAAATCTTCTAATCAAATGACCTTGAAGTCATAATGAGTAATTTGATATTAGGAATATTAAATGATTTGAAACAGCTAGAAATGAGAGATGAGAATGAAGAGATTACTTATCTACAATTAGAAAGATGAGGTCTAATTTTAGTCAAAAATACAATTGTTGAGAATAATGACATTTATACATTTGAGGAACACTTCTGAAATAGCATAAAGAAATTTGTGTGTAAATCTGTAATTTTTCCCATGCACAATATATGCATGCATTATCCAATATTTTAGAACAATAGTGAATGTCATATATGTATATATGAGAGATATTCTGAAAATTGAAACCATTCTACTGCCAAGATGGACTCAGCATGCTCCTGGTGGCCACACAACGCTGCAGCCTGTGGAGGTCACAACATACTTCTAACAAACCCTCACTTTCTCAAGTCACAGATCATCATACCATGGATAGACACAATACCTTTTATTTTTAATCAATTTCTAATTGCATTTCATGGAGTGAAGTAGACAAGAGTGTCTGCCAAACAGATACTGGTGTGTGTGTGTGTGTGTGTATGTGTTGTGTGTGTGTGTTATACTTCTAGAAGCTAGTCCTTCCATCATTGCTGACAAACTAATCAGAGCAGCGTGCCATCACTGTGTGATCCACTATACATTACGCCATATCACAAATAGCTCAATAACCAAGATGTTTCTGACATCCTCACTGAAAGAGACTTTTGTCTTTTAATTGTAGATTTTTTCCCCTTTAAAAATACTTATGCTTTTGAGAGGCTGTTCTCACTGTATTTGCTTCATTTCAAATCCTTACTATCTACAGACTTATTACCACAACTTAGAAGCCTGATCATTTTGTGGTGTGCCTCTTTTTGTGGCGACATGAGAGACAGTTCCACGCATCTGATGATTCGCTGAACAGAAAGTTAAAGTGGATTTCTAATTAAGGAAATTGTTCTTTTTAGTTAAGGTTGATGCTTACTTCCTTTAGAGTGGCAAAGATGACCTGAAATGCTACATTTATACAAAATTCTGGACTTACTGGGTCAAATTGTAATAATTTGGGGACACTCCTGTTGCATTCAAATATGAGCTTTCCTCTATATTTTACTATCCATTGCTATCCGATTTTTCCCTCAAAATGGCAATTGTGTTCTTCCTACCTTTCTGATGAGGTCACACAGCATAGGTAACAAGGAAAGTAGCAGCTTATTTTTATCGTTAATTATTGATCAATGCAAATTTATTTAATGATTTGTTTGAAAGGTGCATTAAAATATTTTTCAAAATATCTATTATAGATTGTGAGAGGAAATGTCTATCTTCTTTATTTTGGTGTTTCTTTGATACCTCACTGAAATTTTAATAATCAAATCATGTTGAAAACAAAATTCCATTACAGAAAATTGTTTTTCTCTTCTTGGCAGTAGCAGATCTTTGCTGGCATAACTCCAGGTTGAATTCTGTACCATCAGCTACACAAGAATTGCAGCAGAATACCAATTGCTTCCTCAAATTTGTAGCCATTGCCTGATGAAAATTCCCTTGCTCTGAATACAATGGAATATCACTTGGAATTGATAACTTACAATTAGACTGAATAAGACTCTCAAGCTAAGAAATATTTTCCCATTAATGTTTAACATTCTCATATAACTGCAAGGACCATAGCTATGTTTGAATTCATCTTTTAGGTTGTATTGTGTTCTGAGGACTGTTTTACTTGGCCACACAGATAATCTAAATATATTTAACCAAATGTTTTTGATAAAACATAAACCATCAACTACAGTGACATCCTCCTACTCCCTCAATCAGCTCTATGCCACGCTTCAAATGACAAGATGCTGCATTCTCGCTCTTCTGCTCTGTTAGCGATGCACAAGTAACAGCTCTCTACCAAGAAACCAACCACAGGTAGTTAATGATAGGTCTGCACAGTAAAGAACTGGAAATAAAACTGATAAATTACTATTAAACAAGAAATATAAAATTAACAGCTTTGATTTATGGTATTCATTTCCACTTCACATAAGCAATCTATCTTAATACACACTACAAAACTGTGCATCTGTTTATTAAGTAGTACATCTCACATTCGGCTGTTCCGAAAGAGAAAGGCAGGCTGGGGGTAATGTAGCACAGCATTCCTGTCTACCAGAAGGGATCCAAGACATTTAAAGGGGCAGAAATAAAAGCAGTGTGTTCTAAGTTATTGACCAAAGTGCTGCTATCAACATTTGCAGAGGTGGCAGAAAGTAATGCTTCCAGAGAGCTGGAAATACTTCACTGTTGGATGAATTCTCCAAGTTCACCCATGCATGAGAAAGCTTGCTAAAGAATCTTGCTTAAAAGAATCCAATTAGTATTTCTCTCTGTTTGGCTTGCATGTATAAGGCTATCTACTTACCTGGGATGACTCCATGTTAGTGAGAAGAAATCAAAATGATCACATCCAGAGAGCATCAGCTTTCTCTTATAAACACAAACTTTGCTTCTTACGGTGTAAAAACTTTAGTTCTTTCTTATCACCTTTGTGACTGCCAGGCTAATCAGGAGAAAACATCCAGGAGAGAGCTGAGTTTATCTGGAAAGCAAATATATCTTGAAACTCCTATTTGATCATTATCTAGGGCTCTTCCCACAAATGTCAATTATTCTAGGAAAGATGTCTTGATATTTACCAGAAATTCAGGAAAGAAAAATATTTGCATAGTAAAAACTGTCTCTATAATATAAGATAGACATTTGATGATTTTGTTTGTTTCTAGGATGCAGGAAGAAACTCAAAACAATTTGAAATACTGACTCGGGTACTCCTAACTTCATTTAATGATAGCATACTCTCAGTTCTAATAAGACTTTCCATTTTTCATGTATAAATTCCAAAGATTCATGAAATTATAATATTCTCTTCTCTGTGAAGAAAAGCTATATACATTCTCTTATTACTTTGAAATCTGTCTTTCAAATTAAAATGCTGAGGCTATAGCGATGGTTCAGTTAGTAAAATGTCGGCCACACACTGGTGTGAAGGTGTGAATCTGGAGCCATAGCCCCTTGGACAGACTATGGTTTAGATAAGTTCTAGTGCAGGGTGAATGGTAACAGGAATATTCCATGGTTTCTTTGCCAACCAGTTTTTCAAATTGATCAGTATCAGCTTTTGTGAGGGGCCTTGTTTCAAAAATACAGGTGGAGAGTATTGAAGGAATCTCTGGCCTAAAAAATATGTCTTTGCCAACATGCAAGCAAAAACATATGAACTTGCATGTTCATCACACAAACATATATTTAAAACAAACCCAAGTACTATACTATTTTCTTTTGTTTTACATGAAAGCACCCAGATGGTTGTCTATTCATGTTATCATGAATAACAGGAATTATTATCATCAATGGGTATCAGAGAACAGGCAGATATATTACATGTATGTGCATATACATATACATACACATACTATATATGGATGTATACAAACATATACTAGCTGATAATACATATGTTGTTGGTATTTATTTTGTATGTATTTGTACATAAAACATTGACAAAAATCAATGTAAACAAAGGAAAGATAAAATTATGTGCCAAATAACAGCCTACACATTGTCTTGTTTTAGTGACTGACTCACAGGGATAACATACTGAGAGTCTCTGTAAGGATTACATCCAGGTACCCAGATCCCAGTGGTTCTCAACAAAAGGCTATTTATCCTGTATGTGGTGACATTGAAAATGTCTAAAACCACGAACAAAATGGTTGAAAAACGCAAGGTGCTAGTCCATGCAGTCCTTACAAGTAACAAAGCTGCCCCCCCACACACACACAACACAGGGCAGCTGAAATGTCAGCCAAGTGAAGATTAAGGAAGTCACACTATTTAAACAAGTCTTTTATTGTGGATTACGAATGAGAGGGGTTCACATGACCTACAGAATTAGGCATATCTGCAGCAGACTCACAGAATGGCTTCCAAACTTCACAGCTATATCCACCTGCATAAAGGGAACATCAGTAAAAAGGTAAACCAGAAAGGAGGTTCCAGAGCACAAACCCGTCATTTTGATGCAAGAAGGCACACGGTGGTTTACATTTGTACTCACTCTAGCATTAGTGCTGTGGGACCTGACCACAAGCTAACAAAATTCAAAGCTCAAACAAGCTTTTTATTGATTTTAACCTGCAGACTTTAATTCTCAGTTTCCATGGAATTGGATACCAAATATAGAGTAATAGTAGTAAAAAATATTTATTGAGATTTTCTTTAACACTTAATTTCAAATTTCTTTATTAGTCAATGTGAAAATTATTACCATCTGGACTGCAAATGGAAATAATAACATTTCTCATTCCTAAAAGAAATCAGTAATAACTATAAGTGCAAAGAAGAAAAATTCATCAAATTTTCTTCCTATTGTTTGAGCCTAGGGACATACTGACAGGCTGACAAGTCTGAGATATGAACACAAATTTGATTGTGATTTAATAAAAAAGCCATTTTATTTTGCCTTTTACTTCAGTTCATTAATATTTTTAATTTGCACGCTGCCAAAAGCATGATGCTCTGTTTCAGTCAGAAACAAATTAAACCCTCAGGGAAGGAGCAATACTGTCCCATGAGAAAAGCTTCCCTCCTCAGCTTGTCAAAAAAGGTGCTGAACTACCAGACTGGTTGACAGAAATGCCAGGTAGCACAACCACAGTGTGCTGCTCAGCTCTTCCGAGGTACAAGGGACACTTTACAGCCTATATGGTCGATTTTACAAATTGGGTGACAAAAGCTTTCCTGGGTCTAAAGAATAAAACAAATTTTTGTAATTACTATGAATAATTGAAACCTGGAGAATGTTTGTAAAGTAGTGTATTTTCAAATATAGCTTTAAGAAGTTCAAAAATACCATCTAAATGGTAGTTATTATATTCAGTAGCAGGATATATGAATGTTCAACTAACAGAAAAACTGGAGTAATGATGCCTATGGGGATGAGAAAGATAAAAAGGTTATGAAAACTTCAATTTGTGGTGTTACCTTTCAGCCATTTAAACTTTACATGCTGTAACATCTAATGAACATTTCTAAACCACAGTATGTTTAAGTCATGTTCACTTTCTTTTAGGTCAAATGATTGTGAACGTCTAAGACTGTTCTACTATACATTGCCAAGTGCTCTGATATCCATATTTAGCTCTTTTAAGATGAAATAGTAAAGCTTATTTCTAATCAGGTAAATTCATTTGTTTATTAATATTTTATGTTTGTCTTAGAATAAACCTCTAAAGTATATTAATTTCTATATTTTGTCAGAATATGACTAAGAAAAATATTAATCAATGACTAAAGAAATGAGTAAAATAGGATGACAATGAATCTGACCAGTCAGAAAAGTCAGATGAAATCTAGGAAGAAAGTTATTCATCCTTTCTTGTTTCTGGTCCAGGATTATGAATGACATCAAAATGTGCTAACTATACACCAGATTTTCACTGTTGTCGGTTATCAGGGGGAATTATCAGAATCTAGAAAAAAAGTCAGATAATACCAAGTGAGCAATATAATATTCAAATCTTAAATTCATAATAGTAAGGCCTTAAGAGACTTTGGGATATTTTCATCACAGAGAGCCCCAAACCAAGCTGGCCTTTGAAATGTAGATAGATTTTTAAAAGCTAGATGCAGAGCCTCCAGAATCACCCATGTTAATAGAAACCATATAATATTAAACAGTCCATATAGGAGTCTTTCATCATAGTGCAGAGAAGAGAACACGCTGAGAAGAACACATTTCCATCAAAGTTTAGAGAACTACAGCTAATTGCCCAACTTCATAAAGTGAGGTTTAAGATCATTGCCCTCCCAACTGTCACAGCATTTCTATCTGTAGGCCTGTATCCATGACAGTGTAAGTATTGAGATGTCTGCAAGGAATTTTCAGGAAGGTTGATCATCCTACCTGCTTCTAGCCACCAGCAAGTTGAGTCTACCTACAAACAACAGCATTGTGCCTGAAGTAGTTTATGCTGACGCATAAATAGTATAATGGCCCAAACGCGTCTTTAAAATAGATGATAATGTGAGCAAATGAAGAATGACAGCAAATTAGCATACTCAAGTAAGGAACACAGATTGCCCCCATGAAGAATCCTGTCTGGACTAAGCCATCATGAAATCACATTTACAGTCTTTCTCTTTCTTTTCTGAGTCGTTCTTAGAACTGAGATCAGGACTTCACACACGTTCATCACACATTTTGTCTTGAGCCACATCTATCACTTTTTTTCTATGGACTGATAACCGATATTTGTGCTGCTTTTACAGTGGAGCTAAAACAGATTTGTCATATAGCCATTTGTCAGTTTAAGAAGACGAAAGTCACATCGTGCTCCAATGCAGACAGGGCAACTCATTCCACGATATCACACCAGCCCTGACACTGCCACATGGGCCTCTCCAAACACTCACATAGTTCCTGCTCACAGGGACTCTGCAAAGTGAGCTCAGCAACTTCCTAGAGCTGGGGTGGCAAATGCCTCAGCCTGAGCTAAGTTTTCAGGGAACCAATGGGGAGGAACCACCCACTGGAGAGTCCTGGAGACTAGTAGGGATATTTAAGGTTTGTCTCCTGGTCAGAGAAAGCTGCAGTCCTGCAGTAAAGTGGTCCAGGGTAGAGGGTATGGTGAGCTTTTAAATCAATACAGTAAAATAAAAAAAATGGGTATAGATAGTTGAAGAAAAAATAGTTCAGAAATAATAAAGTCTTTAAAGAGAAAGTAAAGAAACAAAAAACATATCATGTAAGGATAGGAAATTCACAGGACACCTGAATTCTGTACAGTGCTTTGTTAACTTTGAATTTTTTTAAATGCTATTGAACAAAAAATCAAAAGCTGCTGAGAGACATTTTGTTATGGAAGCTGTTAAATTAAACCAACCTGTATATTTTTTAAATGTCTTAACTTCAAAATTGGAAGTCAGAAAATGAGTTATGTTGCAGGGGTGTATTCCTTTGTTTCCAAAAGAAACAAAAAGTTGCTGTTCTTTTTAAAATTAATAAATATCAGCAATTGATTGGAGGAAACTGCCTGAGGATCTTGACTTACAGACATGAGTTAAAAAGTTCAGAAAGACTACAGGATAGGTGCCATATATGCTGATCCTGTCCAATGGAACCAGGTCTGATACTGGATAAAACATGAGAAATGTTGTTGGCTACAGAGTTCTCAGGACTTATTATTACATGCCATCTTTTCATATGGCATGGATAGAGATTTATGTTACATTTTGGTTTTACAGTCCAAACAGACTTACAAAGTTAACAAGTGGCTTTTACCTGTTCAAACATGAAACAACAAAAAAATCATCTTCTGTTGACTTATACACACTACCCTCTCCATACTTGTGTTCACACACACACACACACACACACACACATAAACGTTACCTTTAAACGTTTATGTGTTTTCAGGAGAAAAGGATAAGACACCAATAAAGATTTGTTTCTACTGCATGTACTGGCTTTTGGGGATCCTAGTCTGTTTTGATGCACACCTTCCTAGGCCTGGATGGAGCAAGAGGGCCTTGGACTTCCCACAGGGCAGGGAACCCTGACTGCTCTCAGGACTGGAGGGGGAGGGGAGAGGGTGAGTGGGGGAGCCGGAGGGAAATGGGAGGAGTTAGAAATTTTGAATGGTATTATTTATAAAGCAATGAAAAAGAAGACCAGTAAACAATCATTAAACTCCAAAAAAAAAAATAAATATAAAGATTTATCCCAGGTGATCTAGCCTCTCAAAATGCCTCCATTAGTTTCCTCAAAATTCCACATCCAGAACAAAGTCAAAGGTGGTAACTGAGATGATATAGCCTCACAGACTTCACCAGTTAGATTTCAGATAAGCTCTACAATTTCCTATCACACAGACTAAAGAAAATTACAGCTCTCCAAGGACTTGATCACTATCCCAAGATTTTTTAGGGTTCTCTAGAGATGTTATTGCCTTCAGACAACAGGAAATAGTCTAGAAAATACAACACCCACATTCCCAAGAGTTTGGGTAGGTTGTTTTGGTCATAGGGTGGGTTATGGACCTTTTCCTTATTTACGGGGGTTGGTTACATGCTGTTATTGGTCATGGTCAGGAAAACTGCTGGACAAAGGATATTAGATTCAGAAATATTTTCTGATGGGAAAAGAGGAGCATATAGTATAGAAATGATGGGATAAAGGTGTGGCTATTTGAGTCTACTTTTGGACAACTACCAGTCTCAAATATTTTACATGGATAAGAATTTTTGTATATTGATATAAATGTAAAGTTATTTTTCTTATAATGTATATATGTTTCTACTCCTGTTTAAGATATTATTTAATTTATTGTTTAAGGTATGGCAGATCATTTAAAAATGTAATGGAAAGTTCTATTCCTTGAAAGATATTTAGGATAATAAAGAAATACAGGTTAGTAGTAAGTTATCTATAACAATCAAACTTATACTCATGTTAGATTTGCTATTAAGGTTAACAGAGATATGCTATAAATAGTTAGATGGTATTCAACCACTTTAAAGGTTTATAGAATGTGGCATTTAAATGTTTTAATGACTGTAAATAGACTTTGAGTGGCCAGTAATGATAGAGAGACTTACTATTAATTAAGAAAACTTGTCTTTAGCTGAGGCTTGTTCCACTAGCTCTTTTAACTTTAATTAATCTATTTTTATTAATGCACATATTACTTTGTGGCTTCTTATCTTTCTTTTATTCTGTATGTCCTTCTTCCTCCATGTCTCATTTGCATCTCCTGTGCCTTGATTATCTCCTCCTATGTCTTCATTCCACAAGGTCTTCCTATGTCTACTACATAGCTATTGCCCAAACACCTCTTTATTTAAACCAATCACAGCAATGTATCTTCTCTCAGTGTACAAATATCCCATATTTCCTCCTTTTAATCTCAATAAAAAGGAAAGGTTTTTAACTCTAACATAGTAGAATTATATATAATAAAAACAATTATCAAGTTAGAATTGCACTAACAATGTTTAGTTCATATGTATTTGGCAATTTCAAAGAGAATATTGCATTATCTATACTTTCATAGTGAGTACAAAGTTTTATACCTAAACGATTTTTATTATAATTTGAATTACAATTCCCAAAAATAACTTTTTAGACCTAAAGACATCTTCTTATATAAACAACTTAAGCTTTTATATTTCTATTTTTGTTAGGGTTTCTATTTCCCTGGTGAAACACCATGACCAAAAGGCAAGTAAAGGAGGAAAGAAATTTGGCACACTTCAGCATTTCTGTTCATCACTGTAGGAAGTCAGAACAGAAACTCAAATGGGGAAGGATCCTGGAGTCAGGAACTGAAGCAGAGGCTACAGTGGGGAGCTGCTTACAGGCTTGTTTACCACAGCTCACTCAACCCAACTTCTTATAGAACCCAGGACCAGGACCCCAGCATTGATACCACCCAACACCATGTGCTGAGTTCTCCCTCACTGATCACTAAATGTAAAATTTCCTTACAGCTAGATTTCACCAAGGCATTTCCTCAACTAAGGATCTTTGCTCTGATGACTCTGACTTGTGTCAAGTTCACACACACACACACACACACACACACACACACAAAGACAGTCATAGTTTCTTAACCTTATAAACTTTACATCTTTTATTTTGAATAATAGCAGAAACAAATTTTCTGTCAAAACTTTGGAAATTAGATATTAATGTGACGATAACCTGAAACTTTCAAGGTTTGACTGAAGCCTTTTCAGAGTCACATAATTCTGGGAAGAGATAAGAACATTTGAATAAATGTTCTCAAATAGAATGTATTTTGACATAGAAATATAAAAATGAGCAATATAATGACACAGGAACATTAGTTTCTTAGTTGAAGTCAGAATAAAATATTGATTATCCAGTAATGCAATTGGGACCATTTGTTAGGTTTCTGCCAATAAAATGAAACCATGTTTCTTTGTCATACCTTGAAGCAAAATTGATTAATTAGAAAAAATGAAATTTAAAAACGCACTCTAAAATTACCATGGGAAGGGAATCAGATACATTGTTTGGGGAAGGGAGTATAATCGAAATGCATTACATATATTTATGTGTGTGTGTGTGTGTAACTGTGTGTGTGAAGTTGTGAAGTGATGAATAATGTTTGAAGACAAAAGAAAAATGTAGTAATCTTGGAACCTTGAAATGCATGAAATTACTTTAAACATTATATGAAAATCAGACACTATAAATGATTAGATAACAAACTCAACTACATGAAAAATTCTCAGTGCAAAAAAATAAGTACATTTGAAAAATAAGAGGAAAAAATACCCTGAATGTTCTTAAATATGCATAGTTGAGTGTATAATACCTTCCACAATTCAATAAGAATTTTCATAATTTCTACTGAAGGCAGACCAAGGCTAAGGATGCTGATGATACCTATACACACAGCTTCACCTCCGTAATTACAGCCTTCTACTAAGTTGTTTTTTTTTCTCAAACTCTAAAAGAATGTTTTTAGCTTCCTGTTTATTCCATTTTTAACTTCTCTCTAGAAGACTAAGAACTTTATAGGGGAAACCTGATTCTCCAGAGAACTGTATAATGTTGATGAGGGAGGAACAGGGATGGAAGACAAGGATTGTTTTGTTTACAGTATATGTGATTTTCATTGATGGTCTAGATCTATGGCCATTATGCTTTCTCTTGTCAAAAGAAAGGAGGATACCAGCAAAAACAAATCACTTCATAGAGCCCTTAGGTGTGAATCAGAAAATAAGTTAGTAAGTCAGTTTCATGGGTCCTTCCATCATAAGATCTGTTGACTATGGGGAAACTGTTATTTATGAACTCCAAATACTTTAGAAGTGAAGCGGGATGTGACCTGTGAGCACCTGTGGTATTGTAATTAATTACTGTTGTTCCTGCTATACAGGGGGCAACTTAAAGGGAAGCAGGATAATTTATAATGCCAAGTCCCTTAGGGATGGACACCAGCACATCATGACTGCTCTATAACGATTTGCTGAATTCTATTCATTAGCTGACATTTTGAATCGACAATGATACAGTACTCATATTCCTTCCTGAAGGGAGGAGGAAGGCCCCTGAGATGTAAGGAAACCAATTCAGCAAGCCCAGGAATGTCATGAAAGGAACAAGATTCACAAAGTTCCCATGCCCCCTAGATAAACACCCTCTATAACTACAGAAAAGAGGAAATTCTCCATGGGCATGGACATTATTTGGCAAGTTGCCTGCAAATTGGGTAGAGATCTTCAGGGATTCATGTTTCATAAGTTATCTCCCATGCTGAAAGGGGCTTCTCAGTGTGTACCTGCTGAAGTAGCCCATGATCCTCTAAGTAATCACTCATTTATATACCGATAAACAATCCTAAATGTTGGCTCACTGACAAGAGTTGGGTAGAATTGTCTCGTTGGTCTGTTACCCTTTCTGGGTTGAACAAACACTTCTAATCATGTCTTTAAAACATCACATAGCTACCTCTTTATCGTTTGATAGTATGTGTCATTAGCAATCACTTCAGTTCTTTGATTTGAACTGAGAAATGAAAGAAAGAGGAAAAAGTCCAATTCAAATTTAAGGAAACAGAAGAAAATCAACAAATACTAAAGGATAGCATGTAATAATTAAATTTGTGCAAAACCTTAACATCAAGAATAATCTAGAAGCTGGTCGCCCATGCCACATGCAACCCCTCCACCGAGACAGACCCTGTACATCTTTCTCTATTGTCTCGCCAGGAAAATCATCCTACTCCTACCCTTTGAAACTCCCCTAACCCAAGAACTAAGCAAGTTCCAAATTCAGTGCCTCTGCCTAGTCTAGCCACCCCTGCCTGAAAAGCTACCTACTTCTAGTATTCTACCAGTATGTGCACGATCTATCCTCAACTGATTGGTCCCGATCAAGCCATATCCAATCACTCCACCCAGCCATATTATACACATTCTTCTTCAGGGTCTAGTGCAATGAGTCAGCCTAATGAACCCCTACTCAATTCCCAGATAAGGTGCCAAATTCCAGACTAGAACAATATGCACATCCTTCACACTAGGCTAGTCAGCACTATTCGCTTGACTTCATTTCATCTCAGCCAGACCCAATGTCTAGGCTCAACCTGAGGTGTATAGAGTCCCTTCAGCCCCAAACTGATCTGTCCATAATGAGACACAAAACAAACAAAAGAAGTTCCTCATATGCAGACATCATTTCAAAAATACAAACACTATAAAAGAGTATCTGCTTCATCTCCAAAAACACCACCATTCCTGTCAAAATGGCTGCCAGTGAGAATTAACCAGATGATCCCTTGATCACAGAATTTAAAAAAAATCATAAACTTCAAATAATTAAATCAACTTGAATAAAACACAAATAATTCAATGTATTTAACAAGAAATAAATTTAAAGAGAATAAATCATATTATCCTATTATTCCACAAAATATATACATATATTCTATTATATATGTATATATACATATGTGTGTGTTTAATGGAAATGACAAAGACAATCCAAGATTTGAAAACAGAGTTAAATAACAAGATAGAAACATTTGAGGCATCTTAAGCTGAAATTATGATAGAATTTGAAAAACCCAATCCCCCAAGTATAAAAATGAAAGGAAAGTCAAAAAAAAAGAATGAATCTGGCCTTTGTAAGATAGAATGTCAGCACTCAAGGAAAAGATTCCATTTATACTCAAAAAATAAAACCTAACTAAAATTCAGGAAGCAATATTTGGGACTGAAGAAAGGAGTGAACATAGGCAAGAAACTTGAGGAAGAAATATGAAGCTATAATTAGTAAAACACAAAGCACCAGTGAGACCACAAATAAATAATACAACCAAAAATAAAACACAGAAAAAGACTACAATTCAGATTCTTTTCAATAATTTTAAATATTATTAGACTACATTCTTCAAACAAAAAACATACAATTTATGTTTCAACAAATAAAATCTATCTTTTTGTTGTGTATAAGCAACATAGCTTTAAAAGATGTCACTATTTTAAAGTAAAAGGATCAACAAAAGTACTCCAGTGGAATGTGACCAGTTAATTTCAACAGTTAGGAAAGAAGATACTACTATCTAGACATATATGCACTAAACTAAGATGAATCTAATTTCATTTACCAAAATGCATCACTGAAATTAAAGGCACAGATTAATATCAATGTATTAATAGTAAATTCAAATGATTATTTTCTCCAATAGATGGGTCAACAATGTAAAATAAGCAGCAAAACATCAGAATTAAATGATATCAAATACCAAATAAACTTAACAGATATCTGCAAAATATTGTTCCCAAGAACTAAAAACTATGCAATCTCTACTCAACAATTATGAAGAAACTGCCCTAAAATAGAACACATCTTGTGAAAAGAAATCTGTAAAAATTTAGAAAGATTGAAACAATTCCATGATTTCCATCTGACTATAATGTAATAAAGCTTATATTTAACACCAAAATTTTAATAAGCACATTTAACTCACAGATATTATACAACTAACTAACAAATGATGAATGAATCAAAGAAGAAATAAAGAAAATTTACAAATTTCTTTAACTATATGGACTATACATTTTAGAGAAGTCAGAAAATTAATAAAAATATAATTGAAAGACTTTTAAACCATATTTTACCAAGATTTATTTGTTTTTATTTTTATGTGAATGGGTATTTTGTCTGCATGTTCATCTGTGCACTACCTGTGCATAGTGCTCAAGGAAGCTATAACGATAATATAGCCATCTAAGCTAGTTGATAACTGCCATGTGGGTGCTGGGAACAAAATCTAGATTCTTTGGAAGGACAGTAAGTGTTCTAAATAACTGACCATCTCTCTTTTCCTTTGAAAATAAGCACAAATTACCAAAAAATGACTTCTTAAAACATTATGTTTAATTATGGTGAACTGAACATTGAGGCTAATTGTGGCTAGTTTAAAGGTGCTTGTTCTTTTCTATTGCACAGGAAAAGGGAGAGAAGAAAATGTTTATACGAGGTCCATGAAGCACTTGGTTTCCAGAGTAAGAATAAGCAAAACAGTAGATAGCTGAGGTATCTTTTAATATTCCGTTTAAGAACATAACTAGCTATTTTCTTTTGAACGATAAATAGGACATGGCATGTATGAATTTTAGGCCACAGCAGAAACATTTGACAAAAGCCATCACACTGTAATAAGTAACATATACATCAGATCTTTTGTGAAATTTAATGAGAATGTCAGTCAATATCCCATTTACCAAAATACCAACAGAGGAAAGGGGTAAGACTTTTCATCTAAAAGATATCCCCATCATTGGGAATAAATTTTGCATACTGCTTATTTTACAGATGACAAATCAGAGACACAACGATATTAAAAATTTCACTGAAAATTCTAGAAGCAACCATTTGGTATACCTCGTCACAACTAAATCTCAAGATTTATTAAGAAGTTTCTATATCTTCACTTCAGCTTTTTTAATGCATAAACAAATAAAAAATCATTTCATATTCATAAAATACCAATACCTTAAGGGCATGAAAGGGAAATATGAAATCAGGACACAGTTTTTAAAGTTTGGGGATGTACTGGACATATGTAGAATGACTGTTCTCTGCTATGAATTGAAATTTATCACAGTAATTTTAAATGCTAAACACAATGTCCACACACAAATTTCTACCATGTAAATCATCCCTACTGAGAAAATCTGACTTCATTTGCTGTACTGTAACAGTGGAGAATCCTAAGCATATGGAATTTGCGAGGGAGGATTAGGGAATAGCTTTAGTTTGATTCTACTTCATGTGCTGACTGTGTGGGCGCCTAGACTGTTTGGATGCTCACCTTCCTAGACCACGATGGAGGGGGGAGGACTTTGGAATTCCCACAGGACATGGAACCCTGACTGCTCTTTGGATTGGAGAGGGAGGGGGAGGGGAGGGAATTGGGAGGAGGGGAGGAGATGGAAATTTTAATAATAATAATAATAATTGATGTCTGAGATTTTATTTCATAAAATTATCCACTAAATAGAAAAAAAGAAAAATAATGATAACATAAATTAGATGCCTTAAGATTATGCTTTTCAATAGGGCAAATAAAAAAGGATTCTGGATCATATAAATAAAATTATGAGAAAATTCATTCTAAATAACTATCGATCAGAACAAGATCATGATGCAATTAACTTGAAATATAGAACTTTACTTTCAAGAAGTAAATGATAACCAGCTAGAGATTTGATTTCTTTTCACTATCACAGCTGATTTTTTTTTTAACATCATATATCACACTTGGCAAGTGGAAAGAGGAAACACTTATTTTTCCTTAAATGCAGTGATGCTACCAGGAAAGTGAACAGGACAACTTCGTTAATGTCTGTACCAGTCTGACATCAGGATCCTAAAATGATGATGTCATGCTTTGTAATATTCCCTGTAGAAAAATAAAAGTAAGGATATTGATGCAGCATGAATCCTTACCACATTCTCAATTATCTGATGCGAAGTCATCGTTATGCCCCGTCTTGAGGTGAACATTAATAAAATTACTAGTAAAATGTTGTTATTAATCACTTTAAGGATCTCAAATGCTGAATGAAGACACTAGCTAGACAGGTAATAACAAAAATCTGATATCTCATGTAACCCTTTGAAGTTTGCATGCCAGGCAAGATTTAAACAAATAATTTAGAAGTATCTTACTTATTAATAAAGTGAGGCATGCAAAGTCTCCAGGAGGTACCTTGAAATGGCCTGAAGTTTAAAGTTTAAAATATTTGCTTTACACAATATTTTTATTTCACTTCAAAAGTCATTAATATTCATAATTATCCATCTACATGTTGATAGATTGATAAAAATATCCATGGAGTATTTTACATTAGAAAAAGAACTATTTGAGAAGATTTTACTAGTAAATATTTTTAAAAATTTTTTATTGCAAACATCACTTCAAGGATCTTTGGTATATTTTTATAGATTTATTTATTTATTATGTATACAGTGCTCTGCAGAAGAAGGTGCTAGATATCATCATAGGTGGTTGTGAACCACAATGTAGGTGCTTGGACTTGAACTCAGGACCTCTGGAAGAGCAGTCAGTGCTCTTAACTGATAAGCCATTTCTCAAGTTTTGGTACATTTCATAAAAGATAATAACTCATTTAAAATGATAATAAGGTTAAAAACTATCCTATCTCCTATAGTTGTAACTTTTGCTAAACCTGTTCTTGTAGGAGACGTATTTCAGGAATGCAGACATATTCAAGAGAATTTCATATGAGTTGAGTCAGAAGCTTGACATTCCATGCCTGTCAAAGAATAGTCTCTCCTTTGATTTTGTAGGAACTAGATGTGGAAAAGTTTCCACTGTGCTTTGTGGGTAGTGTGCGTGGCTATTGAATAAAGCACTGATGTATCATATAATGCCAAGATCTATTGTTTTTCAGCTTTCTTAAAATCCCCATATCCACCTTCACTGTACCCACAGAGACCTGATTTTCAGGTATACACAATGACGAAATTACTGTCTTTCAAGTGCCTTCCATCTCTAGGTACCAGCACAAATTTCCAAGCTACAGGAAGATCTTAGAAACGTGGAGAAAGTGCCAAGTGAGGCTCCACTTCTGTTGGCAGCAGCCATAAGCAGGGAAATGTTAAATCCTCCGTTAGGTAAGGCAACCTCCAGTCACTTGTGGTTGAGGATAGCTTATGAATGAAGGCCCCTACAAAACTCCAAACTTACTCTACTCAAACCACAAGACACTGTTTGAGTGACTATAGCTCTCAAATGTGAACTTTATGAAATAATGTCTTGTTGCTATATCAAATGATCAGCTACCCTGTGCACTTCCCTGGAAGCTCATCCTAACTACCTAACCTGTCATTCTTTGGTTACATCTCCAGGAAGATGCTATAATATTCTATAAGTTTTTTCATTAATCATAATTTAAATAATCTACATATCCTATTATTAATATAATTAATATGAGATCATATGATAAAGTGAGCTAAGTATGTAACTCATGGAGGCCCTGGGTTTCATTCCCAACCTTACAAAATATTAAATAAAATTCTAATGAAAAATAAATCCAAAATGGAGACGACGGTCTTGGAACCTTCTCAAGACCAACAGGAAGGTAGTTAGAAGTTTACAAGAATACAAGCTACAAATTGCAGAGATTTTCTAGTATGTGTAACATATGAGAAGTCTTGGACAACGGTCTGGCACAGAAAGGACTTAATGAGGAAGGGGTGCCATAACAAGCAGACAAGAACAAGCAAAGCCACTTGAGATTTTCAAAGCAAAGTTATTAGGAGAATTTTTCTGGTCTTCTGAACGCTTAGAAATGATTGGCATGATTTCACACAGAAAGTAAAAAAAAAAAAATCACAGGGGATTCCAAGTTCAATTTACCACAGATCTTTCCTTCAGTTTATTAGCAGTATGCAAGTAACATTTACAGGTTTATTAAAACTATTCTTCTAGTAAAACTGTTCTTTAGTATTCTATGTCAAAAGGTGAAATTATAAAAATAGTTTCACTTTGCACAGAAAGGACACGCTGATATCACTCAAATATTGGCATGCTTCAAATGCAGCTTGAATATTTACTAAGTGTGTATGTATGTCTATACCATCCTGAAGGGCAAAGCACTGGCATAGAGCAAGGCTTGTCCAGTACCTGGGAGGTCTATTCACAGGCTACCGTCTTGCCTAAACGGAATGTTCTGCCTTGGGGAACATTTCTAGATTCCACCCAGAAGGTGAAATTGGGTTAACAACAATGCAGATGCTCCCTGGATGGTTTTTCTTGTGGGGATGTGACATCTTCGTCAGAGTAAAACCCTGATGCAACGGCTTTGTTTATTAAAGAGGAAGAAGCACCAGAGAGGTAGCTTTTAACATTCCTTGACTGCGACAGCAGATGCTAATGATTGACATGAAGCTTTATGAGGCATAATTTGTTGTGCCCCTTCCTTAGCAATAAATTTAAATCTTTCAATTCCAGGTAATTGTATACAATTATTTTTGATCTCCAGACCTATGTGTGAAGGAAAGAGGTTATGTTTAACTAATTTTCTGTTGTAGAAGTGACACTCTTTGGACATGTTGGTGGCATTTAAATTAGTATGGCTCTTTAAAACAGTACAGAGAGATTTCCACTATAAAAAGCAAAGTGCTAAACACATATGAGGTTGTGTCTTGGCAGGTCATTTGAATAATCAAGGTAGATGTTGAGCACAGTGAGCTGAGCAATGCACGGAAACCATGCATCCAGGAAGGTTGTCTCTTTAACTGAGGAAATGACTGCTAGATTCCTTTAGCACTGTTACTTTATGATATTTAAATAGGTGAACTAAAAGTATTATTACCAAAAGAAGGTTTTTTTAATAAGAAACAGATCATTTTTTCATTAGAGATGAGTCCATGTTTCCTATTTCACATGTCCCCTCTGGTGAGGACTAATGCAGAATTTTCTTTAACAGTTTTGTTGAGGGTTTTAAACTAAGTGCTCTGACTCCAAATATATATANTATATATATATATACATACATATATAGTACCCCAAAAATTTTGGTGAGGATCAATAAAACAATTGCTTTAACACCAAAGCAGAATTGTAAAACAGTTTCTCGGGTAACAGCTTTCTCTACCCCAGAGTTACGGCAATGCTGTAGTGACCATCACTCTAGTTCTCTTTGATTAGCGTCAGCAAGCTATACACTGCTGACAAAGGCAAATCAAGCAAAGGCAGCTTCCTTTGTCCTGGCTCTTAATGTTGGCTCTGGAAGTGGGACTCTCTATAGCAACTGCCTTCCATCTCTTCCAGTGGCTGTGGCATCTCAAACTAATATGTCTCTATAAGCTCCAGTGTGGCAGAGGACACTACACTGTTGCCTCCCCTGTTTGCACACAAATGATGAGATGAACTTCATGTCCATTTTCATTTGGCAATGTGTTATCCCATCACTCACCAATCTGCAAGGTGTAAAACAAATGTAATTGTTTGAATATCGAAAAATAAAGGAGAAGTGCTATGCAGACCCTCCCACTCACCAAAAGAGAAGTTTTGGCTCAGTCTCTACATTCCAGAGAGAAAGGAAGTGAACTAGGGCCTGTGTGATCGCAACATTATGATTCGCAGTAACCTGCTACCTTAGCAAAGAACTCCACAAAATGTACATGGAAAGTATTCATAATTTTACTAGCTAGAAATTAAAATATATTTAATTGGGGGGAGAATGATGGCTTAGTGTTTTCCCTAGGAACTAGGTCCAATTTCCAGTACTTACTGGCTTCATGATGTGTATCTTCAGTTTCTGGGGATAGTATTCCCTATTTTAGTCTATTCAGGCACCAGGCACACACATTTTGCAGAAATACATGCAGATAAAATACCCAGACATTTAAAAAGTAAGTTAAATTATAAAATATTAATAAACAAGTAAAATAATAAAATTATACAGAAGACATAAAGGACCATAAAGATAGGGTCATCCCTAGTATACTTTTAAATAGTTTTCCCAACCTCTATCAGATTATTTGTACAAATAATTATTAAATATAGTTTGAAAACATGAGAAAATCCATGCATACATACTGAGGTGACTCTTCCCTTTGTTCTAAATACATGGTCTATACTCATAGAATGGATATTTGCATCAAGATCACATACTAACTAATGAAAAAAATTGTTAATTAAATTATCCTAAGTATTTCCAGATCTGTGTCCACTCACAACTGTGAAGTGGGCCTAGTTGGTTCATTTCTTCTAATCTGTACACCCCCCCCACACACACACATTTGAAAAGACAGGGGAACTTAACACCACACTTTTAGTTTATCTTATTCCTACAGTCTTGGGATTTGAACTCAGGGCTCAAATTGAGAGAATTGCTTGGAAGTGAAAGCTACAATATCTAGAGAGTTAAGTTTTTAAAGGAAGAATTCTCTAAAACATCAATGCATTGCAGCCTAAGGAAAGGTATCTTATTTCAAACTCTTAAATGAGAGACAATAGTCAATTCTAGAAAAATGCAATGTTACAAATGAATAGTTCATTTGATTTGAAAGAAATTTCATGACTAATTCTAACCATATGGATGTGGTTTGAAAATTGCCAGTAATACTGTAACATAAATGACAACAAAAGAGCAAGATGGCCAAACTTACATAAAGTTTACGTATAAATCTGAGAGTTTGAATGGGAAAGAGAAGCTTCTATTAATTCCTGCTGTTTGTCTCTGAAAGGATTGTGTTGTGATGGGTTTTATTCGGCAGACTATGTTGATTAGGCCTATGCTTTATATACACAGAGCACATAGAGCTGTGTTTCAAAACCTGAGAGAACTGTGGCAATGCTAGCTGGATTTAAAAATAGTTGCCCCAATTTGTAAGCACAGTGAATGTCCAGAGAGCGCAATTTCTCTTTAATCAATCATTTTCTAGCTTTCTCAAGGCTTGCAGATCAGGGCTGCTTCTGAGGCACTTTGAGGATTAGATTTACTGAGAGCCCAAGAGAGGTGCATCTTCTTAGTCCTTGGAATCAGGACTCAGATTGAATTTCTGCATCTTAATCCATCACCCCTGTGACTGAAACAAATAATGGATCCTTCCCAGTTTTCCCTTCCCCCTCACAAAGACAGTACAAAACATGCTGCTGTCAAAATTATACTAGAAGGTGCACCAACCAGCGAGGTCTTAAAAAATCCACTCAGCTGTACACCACTGTGCATGTTATCATTTTGACCTCTTTAAAGGTTCAGTCTCCAGGTGCAGAAAATAAAATTGATGAATTGGAACAAATTACTGCAACCACACACAAAGACATGAAATCAGTGAATCATAAGCATTAAGTACCTTACCTTACATAAATGAATTGTGAAATGAATATATTTTGCTGATGGTTGGTCCCAGAGTACCGATTATTCTTTAGCGTGAGGACTATACAGCCAGACCAGAGTTTATTCTAATGTACCTAATTTGTATTATTACTTTCCAGATTCTCACATGTATCCCAGAACTACTGAGGTTTGTACTTTACAGGTAAGGCCGTCCGTCTTCACTGGCTTCATGTTGCTACTGGCTTTGCTAGTCATAACTGTACTGAAGCAAACGTAATGGAAATGAAAGTTTATGGATATGAAAATTTAATCTTGATGTTTAAAAGAAGTTAGTCAACTTATAATTTTTTGAGTAGCCACTAAGCATAGAACAATGAGTTCAAGTGTACTGCAGTTAGCAAACAGTATGTGATAGTAACTTACTTATCAATTTTGTGAACTTGTTATGAAGGAATTGTGCATACAATTCAACACTCTAGAATCAGTAGTAGTTGATTTAGATGAAGTGGTAAACTTTGTATTCCTGAAAATAAAAAGTATCAGAAGAGGGATGAGACTACAATATTTAAAACTATCAAGTCACCCAGGGGAAATGGGAATACCATTTGCCTTTCATCATGCATTTCATAATGAATAAGAATGGCTATAGTACAGACATGGAAGACAGCACTATAAATAGAAGTAAAATTACTAAAGTGAGGGAAGAAATGAAATATATGACTAACTTTTAAGGTTCGCGGCATGTACTGAAGGAAGATTACCTGTAAATAAGAAGGATAATACTGAATATCAAGCAATACCCTGGTAGGGAAATGCTGCAGGAAACGTGATGGGAAAGCATGTGAATTATAGCTGTGTGGGCTCTCAGTTTTATTAAAAGAGGATTAATTAAGACAAATGAGGTAAAAGAAGAAAATCCAGAATAATTCTCATTTTGACCTAGCAACTTCAGAACATCTGCATTACCTAAATGGAGGTGCGGAACTCAGAAGAAGGAACATTATATGTCCCAGCTCTAATTCTTGTGACCTACAAAAGGTTTAGAGAAAAAAAATTAAAAAAAAACCCAAGGATTCTCTTACTTGACATGATGGGAAGAGGAAAACAAAACTTTCTCTTGTCTGTAAAAGTTGAAATAGACTTTCTATTTGTAGGGAAAGTAAGATGTGACTCTTCATCCTCGTCCTGGGTAGGGAGTGGTACCAGGACATTGAAAATTTGGTAAAAAATTATATTAACTTATTCTTTTTGATATATGCTTCTAATAACTCCAGACTTTTCATTATTCATTTTTCTTTTAACAATTTTCCAAATAATCCTAACGAAAGGGCATTCAGATTCTACAAATGACCAGTAAATATTGGCAGACTGACAATCTGCTATGTGTAGCAACGACCAGCATATCTTTGTTGTCGACAAAATGAAATGCAGAAAGATTCTTAATGATAATTTGTCTATTAATCTCATGAGGTTCAGAGACAGGAGAAAAAGAGGATAGAAATAATTCAAAGCAGGATCTCCAAGGAAAGGATGATTACAATGCTATAGCCATGCACAGGTATAAAAAAGGATGTTACTAGCAGCATGATTTGTAATAGCCAGAACCTGGAAACAACCTAGAAAACCCTTTACTGAAGGGATAAAAAGAATGTGGCATCTTGAGATTTTCAGGCAAATGGATGGATCTACTAAAAAACATTGAGTGAGGTAACCCAGACCCAGAAAAACAAATATAATATGTGACCTACTCGTTAGTGGCTTTTAGACATAAAGCAAAGAAAACCCAGCCTAAGTCCACAACCCCAGATAACCTAGACAATAAAGAGAGACATACATGGATCTACCTAAGAAGAAGAAAAATAAGATCTCCTGAGTAAATTGGGAGCATGGATGTCACAGGAGAGGGTTGAAGGGGAAAGGTGGAGGAAGGGAGTGGAGTGGAGAAAAATGTTGAGCTCAATGAATACAATAAGAGGAGTGAGAAATCACAGTTCCCTTTGGGAAGGTATGATCCAAAAGCTCTTAGAAGTGACGTGATCTCCCACATTACTTGAAATATCTCTGTTCATTGTAATTCTCTTTCTTTTACCACAAGTGGTGTGTGCTCAACAAGGCTGTCTCAGTGCTTGGGTGGACTGTGAAGACTGGAAACACCATAGAAAAGAAATGGCTAGGTGACTATCTAGATGAACACATAATAGGTGTTCATCTAGAAAGCCTAGAACCTACTCTGAATAAAAAATAAAGGACCACCACAAAGAGATTGGCCTCCCAGACTTCTCACTGAAAATCAGTTCCTAGAGGGACAGAGCTTATCTCTACAATCCAATTGGAAATGCTCCTGAAATTTGACTCAGTATTTCACGAAATGGCCTTGCAAAAGTGACGAGAAAGAAGGACTCTAGAGCACACAGATTCTGAACCATAAAGATTTAAGAATACCAATAATATACAATACAATATTTTATAATACAATAATATTAAACAAGTTCAAAGTATGGCAAGATCTGAGTATATATTTGAATGAGAATATTATTTCAAAAGGCTGACTGGGGTCAATGCAAATATCAAGTAGTTATACAGATATGCAGATAAATATCTAACTATATAAAAAATCTTTTGCAGTAATTCCATTTTTGATGAAACAGAACACCTCTACTTGCCTTTAATTGATTCGGTAGGTAAATGTTATAAGAATTTCAAGAATTTCAGTGCAGAAAAGCATAGTGCATTCAGTATTTTACAACTCTAATATGGAAAACATTTTTAAAGTTTGGTTATTGCATCACCTTTTCTGTGGCTGTATCTTTTTAAATTAATTTGAGCTATCTTAAAATTTTAAGCATATCATGCATAATATTGATCCCTAGTTGAGCCCTCTCCAATCAAAGACTCTCAATTTTGTGTTCCATTGCTGCCCTTGACTGGGATGCTCTCCTGACCCATGAGGTTAACTGCCAAGCACCAATATTAAGCACATCACAGGACCTTTAATACTCAATTGACTTTGGCCTTATAAGACTAAATCTCAGTAAATAAAAATCTGAAAAACTTTTTTTTTTAAGTGATTGAAGCTTAAGTGAGAAGAAAAACATCTTCTAAAGAAGACTGGAAAGTAATTAAAATATGAGAAGTTTTCCAGAAGCAGCAGCAAAACAGAGCAGAACAGAACAAAACTCACCAAACAGTTGAAGTCAGCAGACAGTCCAGGAGTCCAAGCCTGATGTAAGGAAAACAAAGACAGGGAAAACAAGGGGTTTTAATAGTCTGTTTTTAAAAGAAATTCAATGTTATAATTCCACATCAGCTTCACAAATACTGCAAACTAAAGGAGTAACTTTGGAAATCATTTGCTTGATAAAAATAAGTTTTCACTTAAAACATAATTAACCTCCTCTTGTCCAATTCTAGTCAGCAGCGTAAGAACGTAGTCTAGTTAGGGAAAACATTTTCCAATTATTCAAATGACCACAAAACCATCAGGTAAATGATCTTATTCTCAAAAAATAGCAAGATTGTTATTACAGTTATTTTACACTTGTCAATATTTAGCATACACATTTAATTTCTTGAGTGTGAAACACACCAAGACTCTACTTTCTAGTTTCTCACATTTCCAGGCCTTTGCTGACTATAGGACAGTAATTAGTTATAGCACTGATTCATCTAGGCAGAGCAAATCCAAGGAAGGCATTTTAACAAAATAAAAGAAAAGGCCTTAAATTTTCAACTGGTATTTAAATCAGCCTTTATTTTTCAAAGGTGTTTGAAGTACAAATAAAAGGCAGTATCCAGACAGAAGAAATTCCCCGGAGAAGGCCTTGCACCTGGTGTGGGTGCAAAGGTTTTATCAATGTTTTCTTGTGTGAAGGAAACGGCAAACAGAGAGGCCTTTTGTAAATATGGCTTCCTGCCTCGGTGTTTGAGAAGAAATATTGAACTTCCAGCCATTATTATTACAAAACACAGGAGCTCATTTTTAAAACATTTGATGGGAGCCTTTTCATTTTGCCTTGGAAATCAGTTTAAGCTTAGATATTGAATATTAAGAAAACATATCTGTGAAAGAGAATGGAGGATACAATGTATGTGACAAGATGTTAACACTGTTTTGCCTGGTTGCATATGTATAAATGAACATATGTCTATAGCTTATCAACAGCAAGGTAAACTAAGATTATTTCTGTTTTGTCAGGATAACTATCAGAATGCTAGATAGCTAAATGGTGGCAAAGTGAAGCTTTCGAGACTTTCTTCAAACTCACTAGTATGTTCATATACAGGCTCCTGGATTATACCTGGGCTCACTGAAGGTTTGGTTTCAATGGTATAAAATAGACAGTCTATATCATACAAAAAAACATGTAGAATATCAGGATTTTTGTTTGCTTCTCATATTTTCAGTTAGTTATTTTTGTTAATTCCAAGTTGTAATAGAGTAACATCTATGTAATATATATATGTAAGTAATCACAAAGTGGGTATCCATAACCACCTCCCATGCAATCTGGAAAGGGGCCAACACAGAAGCCTATGGATGGCTCTGTGATAATGGAACCAGATACAGTACATATAGTGGGTTTGAATGACTTAGATGCACATGACCACTTTAGTTTCACATGACAAATAGACTATTTACTGCCAAGTAGTGGCAAAACTTAGAATATATCATATAACATCACATAGTTATGCAATAGACCATAGATACTGTCAATAGACCATAGATAACATGTTGATTTGTGTTTTCATAATTTTTCTGCCCTAGTTTTGATCTCCAAGTGATTAAAACCAAAGTGTTAACCCAAGGCTGAATCTCTGCCTTAGGATATTTGTGAAATATATTAGACCTTGAGCTCCACTGACCTGTTCCATGAGTGATTATCAAAAACCTATAAATTGCTCTATATTGGTAAAAGTAGGAATTATTTTAGTTTTTGTTGTGAACTAATGCGGACCAGCACATTTTTTCTTTGTTTTGTTTTAGTTTTCTTTTTAAATTTGTTTATTATGTATACAGTATTGTGCTTGCATTTATGCCTGAACACCAGAAGAGGACACAAGATCTCATTATAGTTGTGAGCCACCATGTGGTTACTGGGAATTGAATTCAGGACCTATGGAAGTGTAGCCAGTGCTCTTAACCTCTGAGCCATCTCTCCAGCCTTAAGCAGCATGTTTTTATTATGCATTCCTGTTAGACATTCCCAGGAGAGTTTGTGACAAGACAGCAGGATCCTGGGAAACATACCAGTTGTGTCCTTCTTGTGCCTGATTTTAGAAATCGGGTCCAATGAGTATTTTTGGTTTAGATTTTCTCGCTGTTGCAGCAGGTTTTCATATATTTTTTAATTATGTTTAATTGAAAAATACTTTTCCTTTTTTTCTATTTCCTGGTTTTCTCATTGATTTTTAGATGTATATTCTGGAACTGCCTGAGGACTCTATTGGTTTTATGTCTTGAATTCCGTGTCCCATACCATAGCTTGCTCCTTTACTCAACATTTTAACCCTTAAAGTTTTGAACCATCTTTTTAAAAAAAAAAAATTCTTGTAGTATAGTAAAATAATCACATAGATATTCCCTATTTCTACTATAAGAAAAAACACAAAACATGCTAAATTCTTTTCCCTTTCATATGTAATCCAGTCTACCTGACAATTATGTTTTGAATACTGTGAGTTGGGGTGAAGTTTTATTATATTTTATCTGGAAAAACAAAATTCTCTCAAAATGCTGAATTGTTGATTTTCCAAAATCAAATGCCCATGAACGCTGGGCTCTGTTCCTAGACCTCTTTACATGCTATTATCCTGAATTTTACCATTTTACAAAATATAATTTTGAAATATCTCCATATTTAACAAAACCAGGCTTATATTTTGCAATTTTCTTCATCAAGACATGTGATTTTTATTGTGATATATTTTATGTACTATAATTCATCATTCAGACAAGTTGTTTGTAGTATGGTCACCATGTTGTGCACAGAACACTATAAATTCCACAATGTTCTTCAAACTTCACAAAAAAATGTGCTGATTGGAAGTGGACTCGTGCCCTTTCCTCTATTACTGCCTCTAAGAGTCCCTGAGATTTGTGTCTGGCTCACTCCATGGCACAAGGATTACAGGATCTGTCAATGGTAGTATGCAGTGAAACTTTGTTTCTTTTATGGTTAAAGAATATCCCACCGACTATTACTGTACCTTTGCTTTTCCATCATTAGAAGAGGACATTTTGATTGTTTTTACTCTGGAGCTATTATGAATATAGCAACTATGAATAAGATTTCTCTATGTTCAGAATTTTAGTACCCTTGCATATAAGCTTATGATACCATTTAACTATTTGAGGAAAAGGCAAACTCTTCTGCAGTAAGTACATGCTTTCAATTTTTACTAGCAATTCATAAAGGATGCCATTTCTCTACTTTATCTAGCACCTGTGTCTTTTTAAAAGATGTGTATATTATATACATCGTAGTACACATAGCATACCTATATCATTGATTTCATTTTAACTTTTCCTAAAATAAAGTGATATTGAACAATTTTTCTATTTATTTTTATATATTTCTTAGAGAAATTTGTACACAAATATATTGTTGACTCAGAATTTCTGATCATTTTTGGTTTACATTGTTTAGATATGTAGAGCATTGAGCTCTTGCCAGACATGACTTTGAGTATCTCTCCATGACTTGCCTTTCACTGTTCATCACTCAATGTATCCCAGCAATGTAGTAGAATGTTCTATATGGAGATTTTTTAGTTTTCAGTGTATTCATTCTCATGTGAAGTATCATTTATGTCATCAAGCATTACATTTTTATTTTCTGTTTCTCATTGATACATAAAATGCCATTAATTTTCTATTGTTCAATACTGTGTCCATGATAAAATTATGTATTAAAGTTTTATTTTTAATATTTAGTTATTTGTTTATCTTTACAGCCACACCACTATTTCCTCTCCCTCTTCTCCCCAAGTCCTTCCCAACCACCTCCCTTCTGCCTCCCTCAACCCATCTACTCCTCCTTCATTTGTTCTCAGAAAAGGGGGATAACTATGGTTATCAACCAAACATGGTACCTCCACATGTATTAAGTCTGGTCAAAGCAACCCAGTATGAGGACCAGGGTCCCAAAAGCCAGGAGAGAAGTCATCAATGGCTACTGTACCCACTGGTAGGTGTTTCACGAGAAGACCAAGCTACACAACTGTCACATATGTGTATGGCTGAATCAAGTTCTCCCACGTCTACTGTTCACGCACGTGATTATTTGTGTTAGTGTTTAGGATTGGACACAGTACCTCAAAGATGAAGCCAAGTGATCAGCTGTAGAACTGCATCCCTGTACAGAATGCACTGCAGGTTCTCTAGAACATATTTCATTTTGTTACTGACTGGGTTTGATATTGCTTTTCTTTTTCTGTGCTTTAGTTACATGCATTGTGTTCTCGGTAACTTCTTGAGACTCATGGTCATATTGAGTTTCTGCCTCCTTTGTTCCACAACTGTGTGCACGAAGCTCAGGTTCTCTCTCACAATGACTTTATGCTCATGGAACACTGCATTTAAATTTGCGTGTATCTCTAAATATTGTCAGGTTGGTGTCTGAAAACTTCTCCCTGTCTCAGAGCTTTTTAGCATAAGTTAGTTTTTATATAATACTCAGTGGTCAATTTTCTGAAGCATTTTGAAATTGGTTTATAACCTGGCATTGGTCAATTTTATAAGATATCAATGTACATTTAAAGAATACAAATAGCCTAAAACTATATATTTTTTTTCTAGAGACGTAAATTTTATTAAATGTGTTTATCATGTTCAGGAGGCTATTAAAAGTGAGCTGCAAGCTGTCAAATCCTATTATTACTCACTGTTTTCTTTATTTTTTTTCTGTTGGACTCAGTCTTTGAAATTTCTGTAAGGCTCTGATAAACACACAGAAATTTGGACTTTTTGTGGTCTCTTATCCAATGGAAACTGTTACCTGGAAGTGATTGCATTTTTCCTCTAGCAATTAGCACCTTTGTTTCTAGGTTGCTTTTATTTGAAGTTAATGGAACTGCACCACTGTTTCATTATTGTTGGAAACATAAGAATAAATAATTATACCACGAACAAAGAAATGCATGGGCCGTAATCTCACTAGTACAAATTCTTGGCTTTCTCAGAGAAAATCATGTACTTCTTCCTATGAAGAATGTCCATCCCATACAGGGTAAGTCACAGGTACCACCATGGGCATATGCCATCCACCTTCTACAAATTTATGCTGTAAAAAATATGAACACCTGAGAAACCACCACCAGGTCAACTGAAAAAGTTTGATTTTTTTTTATCCTGAGAAATTTGAAGACATGGAAGAAAATAAATTCTCCAATAAGGGTGGTGATGTTGTTAATTTAGGAAAAACCTTCTTAGAATTTGGTAGGGCAATTTGAAGAAATTATTGCTTCTATGGGTCAAGTGCAGTCACCAAGCCATATACATTTGGAGCTCAATAGAAAGCTGAGACTATAGAAATGGATTTATCACTCTTCATTCTTGAAAGCAAAATTGTAGACAAAGCATGGGGGAGTAAAAGTACTACCCTTTCACAAACACACAGGGGATCAGCTACATCTAATGAATAGATTTTCAAGAAAACATAATAAGCAAACCTCATTGGGAATTTAAAAAAGAAGCAAAGTCGGAGACTACAAGAAAGTGTCACACATAATCAATGTTCTTCATTCTGCTCCGTTCTGATGCAAAGAGAAACACAAATTCACCATGGTCATTAGCAAAGGACAGCAGCCAATGCCTAGGTATGCCTGCTGTGAGTGGTTAAAAGAAAATTAGATATTTAAGTCGACCAATGGAATTGAATAGAAGACCCGGGTATTAACCCACAAACCTATGAACACCTGATTTTTGACAAAGGAGCTAAAAGGATACAATGGAAGAAAG
>LOEQ01000377.1:407003-425336 GCA_001685075.1 Bramus lutescens
CTGTCTCTCTGTCTCTCTCTCTGTCTCTGTCTCTCTCTCTCTCTCTCTCTCTCTAATTGCCATGAGAAATAATGATGGTTTCTAACTTCATAATCTGAAGATAAAACAATTCAGGTGATTTATTCTTTGACAAAATTCCAAGTTGTATAAAGTTTGTTGTTTTGTTTTGTCTTTTACAATCTATATTTTGGTAGTGATCACATCATCATCTTCCTGGTTTGTTTCATTGCTTTTTAAATAACATTAATAATCTATTCTACTTACTTCCTTCTGAGGCATGTTTAGTTTTGTTTCAGGGAAACAGTGTGAAAAATCCCTTAAACATGCAGTTCTGTGCCCATGTTTCTCTAGGCAATTCCATCTGCTGCATGTCTAACACTTCACCCTAAGGCTGTTAGCAACATTGGTGGATTTCACAGTGTATTTGTACTGAGCTAAGTCCCTTAGCACCTGGTATAAAACAGTGCCCATGTTATATGGAAAATAATGAGAAAGAGAGTACTCTTGTATTCAGTTTCTACATATTTCATCGAGAATACACATTGGGGAAACGAGTAAGTTTTTTTTTCCAACCTCTGTGGATAGAGTTCTTGAAAAATTCAATGTTTTTATCTCTATGAAAAGTAGGAATGCAGGTGTCTGGAAGAACTAGATATACAGAGAAAAAAAATCATGAAGCTCTTGTTGTTCAAAGCTAGTCCTGTGCACAGTGTTGTACATAGTAACTCATAGATACCTAACTGAGGTACAAACACTTTTCAGTGAGGTGATATTGCTGGAGACAGTCCTGGCAGATGAAGAAGCATTAATATCGCTCCAAATGATAATGTTTTACATTTGAAGTTTTAACCCACTGTTCTCATGAGTGAGTCCATAGGAGAAAATGTTTTAGTTTCTGATTTCAAAATAAGTAAACATAACCAGTGAGATTCATTGTGTTTTTTTCTTTATTCATGGGAGATTCTAAAAGTAATGCAATTAGGCAGTGGTGGCTCATGCCTTTAATCCAAGCACTTGTGAAGCAGAGGCAGGCAGATCTCTGTGGGTTCGAGGCTAGCATGGTCTACAAGAGCTAGTTCCAGGACAGGCACCAAAGCTACAGAGACACCCTGTCTTGGAAATAATAATGATAATAATAATAATAGTAATAATAATAATGCAAAAAGACTTCAGACACATCCTGAAATAAGAAAAAAAATGTTTTTTGCATTCAAAGTGTCCTGTTCCTTGCCATGGTTAGCCCTAGGAATTAAGTGCTATGAGGTAGTAAATTGTTGAGTAGAAGGCTATACAATTCTACCTTTCTGGCTACAAAGTATTATCAGTGATTGTTATGGGATCAATTTTTTAAAAATTGCTTAATAAACCAGGTTTTATGATAATTGCAATGAATCAAATATTTTTATTTTTTAATTTTCTATTACCTGACTTCACTGAGTAAAGCAATAAAACAAACCCACTCTGTTTTATAATCAGATTTTACACTATTATTACCAGTGCCCATTTATAGAAAGGGCCCAAAATAAAACACTGAGCTGTTGAATAATGTATTTATAGTCACACAGATAGCATGTGACAGCATGTGGATTTCAACCCAGGGCCCCTACTTTCAATCATGATGTAATTAACTTTCCTCATGTACTCTAATAAAAAAAAGAGCAAGGGAGGCAACATTGTATTGTATCTGTCATTTGAATACAGAGATGGACACCTGAGCAACACGATGGAAATAGTTTCTAAAGAACATTAGCTACTTCTGTCACCACCATGAATGCTAGACCAGGTACAATTTAGGGCAGTGGAGATGTAGGCAGGCTCAAGTTTGAGGGTGTAGTCTGTCAAGGTGAGGAAGGCCCAACTCCAAGAACAGTTCAAGGCTTGGACATAGAAGCTAGAGGCTGCTTGCTCACACCCAGAGGTGTGAACCAAAAAACAACAACAATGCAGGAGGTGGAACTAGCTTTGAACTTCAAGGCTTGCTTCCCAGTGAGCCACTCCCCAAGCTAGATCCTACCTTCTGTAAGTTACACATACTATTAAAATAGCACAATCTGCAGGAGACAGAGTGTACATGAGTCTGTGAGGAACATTTGGTTTACACATTATAACATATAGGTTTCCCATGGAAACATTTAGATTTGCCCTTATTAGAGCTTAGAGTGCTGAACTAGACCATGGTTCCCATTGGTTGCCTAAAACTTAGCCTGGAAGCATCATTTTCTTTCTAAGTAAATATTTATTTTCTCAACTGGTTACACAAATCACACAATGCTTAACATCTTCCATTCTGCTTCAGACAAAGTGATTTCCTGGCCCATTTTCTCCATACCATTGATGAGTAAATTGTTCTACTATGTATTTAATGCAACAAGTGGATTAAGGACATATCATTCTTGCCCCTATGAATGACAAACTGGTTTATCAAACAAGGTATTAGTTTATACAGGGTCACACAGAATGGAGGCAGACTCAGATTTTCCAGTCCAGTGGCATGACTCTGTTGAGAATCCGCCTAGATAATGGTGAGAGCCTAGGCTGACATTTCCTAGTTAAATCTTTCTTTGCTTTGGAAGCCTCTTCACCTCTTCAGTGGAGCACTTGCACCATGTATGATACTTCATTTGGTTTTACAAAGATTTGGCGTGAGTAGGTCTTATAACTGAAAATCTTGAAAGTACTCTTTTTATATTAACTCATTTATTTCTTATTAAAATTAGCATACATGGCATTAGTATTAGCTTTTTTTGTTTCTCCTTCCCCTTCTCTTCCATCCCCCAATCTCCTGTTCATCCATGCATCCTCAAACAACCCAATTTCCACATTCGTTTAATGTACATTCTTTAGCCCTCCCCCACTTACCCAACATCTCTTTTTCCCCTATTGTGGTTCCTGTTCTAGTCTCATAGCTATTTCCACACTCTCCCCCATATATAGATAGATAGATAGATAGATAGATAGATAGATAGATAGATAGATATAGATATATAGATAGGATAAGATAGAATTGGCATACTAGTGTAAACATGTTGTAGAAATACTTATGTTAGCAAAAGCAGTATACAGAATTAATATTAATTCCAATGGCACTTTTTCACAAACTAGACAAAATAATTCAAAATTCACATGGAAACACAGGAGATCACAGAGAGAAAAAGAAATTCACTGGTAAAAGAACACTATCATTTTGACTGACAGAAATAATGTCAGTGACTGTCAAGAAAAAAAAATCCACTGATAGTGTACACTAGAAGAACAGAAAGCACATAAATTAGAATGGAAAGAAAAAAATCTACATTTCCTATCTAGATGTCACTCTTTAGATACCACTTTTTCTTGATAGATTCATATGTCAGAGCTTGGTTCTCAGTGAAGTTCAAGGACTTTTAAGAATTGGGGACTAGTAAAACATTACTAAGTCCTTAAGAGTGCTATTTAGTAGAGCAATTAAAGCCATTCTATGGGACCACTGATTTATATTATCACAGATTTTGACTGCTGGGTCAGTTTCTAATTCTTCTGTGATGACAATATCACCTACTCTTGAACACACTCCTACATTATTGCTAGAAAGTGTTCATCAGAGTTGAACTAATGCTGGCAACATACCCAAATGCCCAGAGTTGTAAGCTAAGTTAGCTTTTGTATCCATCGGGAATTACATGTTATCTGTGAGAAACAAGTTAACAGACACTGTGATAGACTATATATGGGTGGAATACATTTTCTTGAAGTACATTTCCATAATCAACAAGCGAACCAAAATTCAATTAAATAAACTATGTAGAAAGAAACAATTTAAATGACCAAAGAAAAGTAGATTGTCAAAATGATTTTAACATGAAAAAGCACTTGATTATTAAAACTTTTAAAAACAACCCAAAAAATGGAGATTTATTAAAATTTGAATGTTTTAAAACAATCAAAATTTACCACATTTGAGCTTCTTAAGCAATTGCTCTAACAAAACTGTACTTAGTACCTCTCACTGTGGTGTAGTACAGAACCAATCAAATGCTACACAAAGAGCCAGTTATAAACTTATTTTGAAAAATGAATTTGGTAATTCTGCTTATTTAGTTCATAATCTGTGTCCTTTCTAGCGGTTAAACAAGGAGTACATTTTTATCTGAAAAGGTAAATAGGGCAAGAAACATTTCCTCCCTTCCATAAACATAATGGAGAACATGATATGGGAACTCGGGAAAAATCATTCTGTTCTATTTCCCCATTCTTACTGGCTGTCTCTACCTAAAACATTTTGATGGAGTCTGAATTCCTGAGCAATATCTGGATATAATCAATGTGGATGAGAAAAAATGTACAAAGACAATGCCAAAGCTATGCATCAATCCTTTCCTGTGGTTTCGAAGCAGGAAGAGGCAACTGAGTGTTCTCTTGGGTTAGACGGCCATAATCTTTATCACAATTCATATAAGCAAAACTTGTTAGGTCTCATTTCCCCAGTAAATGTTTGGAAAATTCTAATCCTAACAGCAGAGTGTTGATCTTTCCCACAGGTCACAGTGTGTTCTCTGTCTACTTTTCAGGCTTCAGCTTCATTAGACACATCTTTGATCTATAAGACATCCTCTCTTATTAAAATTTACAATGTCTCTCTTTTCTATGCACAATAGTTTTCATAGATTGTGATGAGGTTGTTCAAGGATTCCTTCTCTGTGAGGTGGGGTGCCAATCAACCTGACACATCTAGAATCATCTGGGACATGGGTCTCTGGCCTTGGCTGCAGAGGATTATATTGATTATGCCCATGGAAGTGGGAAGAAGGGCTCCTGCTAAGTGGGACTACTACAAGACTGAGATCAAGAACTGCATAAATGGAAAGGGAGCTGAGCAACATGTATGCATTGACTTCGCTGTTTCTTGATGCTGGCTAATGCGACTGGTTACTTCAACTTCCCACTGTATTATCTTACCCCTATATTGGGCCGTACCTTGAACTGTGAGCTAAAATGAACTATATTATCTCTTAAGTTGTTTTCTTCTGGATATTTTATCATAACAATAAGAAGAGAGACTAAGACACTATCTCTCCCACATCTTATTCTGCTAAGCAGCCTTTAAAGAAAAAAAACTGTGAAAGTCAAACATTTTTATTAGATTATGTGTCAGCTTAACTGAGCCTTTATCATTCAGTTGGAGTGTAAATTATATTTGGATTTGTGAATCAAAGATCAAGAGAATAACTTTAACCACAGTATACTATGTTTTAATCGTGATGAAACAAATTAAAATGTAGATACTCATAAAAATAAGTCATCTTCTTTGATTGAGGGAGAAAATAGAAACCAAAAGATTATACAATTTTTAAAGAAGCTTCAAGCATGAATACTTTGTTATGAGACATTAAATTCACTCTGAGGATCTAAAAGAATGTCTGGCATTTTTGAACTAGGCCTCCAAATGAGACTGAGAATGTGGGTGAAAAGAAAGAAGATGAATTAAGCAAGAAGTCAAAGGTTTTCTAAATAGAGAAGCTGTGATCTTAAAGAGTAAATTAGCAAACAAAAATTGAAACAACAAGTATCCCCAGGCCAAGCATATCTTTAACTGATTTTAAGTAGAAGACCAATGGAATTGTTACCAGTCCTTAAAATTGTTTGTGTTCAACTGAAGCATAGTACAAGGGTCTCAAACCGAACACATGGTAGAGGCCCCAGGACAGGTGCAGGTATGTCAAGGCAGGAAAAATAAGCTCATTGGGAAAAATACCTCGGTACTCAGAGCAGAAGTCACATCCAGAATCTGGAAAGAACTGAAAGGGAAACAGGAAGAACAGCAGAGACTTTAAAAATTTTCATCATCTGAGCATCATAAATTGGCATTGTCTCATCGTGGTACTTTATAAAATGCTTAACTCAACTATAAGAAACTGAAATGTTGAATGAGACACTGGGTAAGAGATGTCTTGGGAGAAGCAGAGGAACAGCACAATACATAAGATCTAACTGCCAGCCGTGTACAACAGGAAGCTGCAACTATGGGCACAATACAGCTCTGAATATGAAAATAGACAAGGTGTCCTTGAAAGTATCTTTTTTCTGACAGATGTAGTGTGCATTTATCTTCTAACTGTCAGAAGAAACTTCTAGAGAAGCACTCTGCCAAAACAAATGTCTAAAGCACAGCGCAAGTTAGGAGACAAAGAAAATACCACAGTCATAACCTCTAATCTGTCTTGTTTCTTTTCTTCTGCTGGAGAGGTCTAATCGGTTAAATAGCTAAACATTCAATTTTAGGCCTCCGAGCTGTCAATAGGGGAATAAGAGTATGAAAGAGAACACCGGGGTCATATCTATCGCTCGGAGAAACAAGAAATAAAGACATTTCTGATGGCACTAATGGAGTATCAAGAAAAGAAGGAAAGAACATTCTGAAGATCTCACAGTCTACCTGGGACTTCACATATAAAACTATCAACAGCTGATGTCCAGACTCATGATGCTTTCAAAGAAGTAAACCAAGAGTTCAAGGAAGAACTGTGTTAGAATGCATGTTCCTGTACTTATACACCCCTAGATTTAGAGTTAGAGAGTTCAGCCAATGTAACACAGAGCATAATATACACACAGGCTGATGCCATACCATGACATAGGTTGCCTATTCAACACACCCATGCCATGAGATATTATGCCTATTCAATACGGCACTGGGGTTAAAAGACACTAAACATACCACAAGTTATTTAAAAAAACAAACAAACAAACAAAAACTACAGACTAGATTAAATCTGTGACTGAATCTATCATTCATCTACCTATTTCTAAGGTTAGTGCAGTGGTTCAAATATTACAAAACAATGGTCTTTGAGAAGAGAGAATATGCGTGGTTTTGTTTCCCCTAAGACTTAGTCAAAAGAGCTGTGATTGACTACAATACAAGGGCTATTGCTTGGATTCACAACTGGAGTTCACAGATTAGCATGTACTGCCTGACATCTCAGGATGTCTGCCGAGGAATATCTTCTTTCTAGCACTCATTGCTGAATCTAGGCTTTATTGAAGAACATAGAGGAGTATTATGGTTTCTAAACTTGAGTTGGTGAACATAGTATGTTAATAAAGATGCATTTGCTCTCACCATTACGCTTTAAAACCTGGGGTCTAGAGAGATGGCTTAACAACTGAGAACATGTTGTATGTTGTACTGCATTCTCTGGGAACCTGAGTTTCGTTCTATGCATTCACATTTGGCAGTTCACACCACCTGTATATAACTCCAGTTCCAGGGTTATTGAATTCCTCAACTAACTCCCTCACATAGACATCATTTAAAATAAAGTAATATTAAAATCTTTAAAAATGGACCCTGATACTTGGCCACTAGTGTTTTAGATATCACCTAGAAGTTGGTGGAGGTACTCAAAAGTCCCTACCCCTTGCTGAAATTCTCAAAGAATAAATCAGATTGTAATTTTAAAATATAAAACCTATATAGACTAAATAATATTGTAAATTTGCACGAATGTTCACAAACAACCATTATGACTAAAAATCAATTTTAAAAGAACAAAGCATCATAAAGTTAAGTAAATTGTATCATATTCTGACAGCAAGATATAGCAATAGGTATTAATGTGGATGCTTAGAACTGAGGCAGTCAAACTCCAGAGCAGAAATAGGAGCTAGAAAGGGAGAAGAAGAAATGAACATCTCAGATGGCATCCAACATATTTTATGATGATATGGTAAATGAGGTGTGTGTGTGTGTGTGTGTGTGTGTGTGTGTGTGTGAATAAAGAAACTACAAAAGAAATCAGGTGGTGTTTACCTCAGTAGAGTGGAGCTTTGAGACATTGAGCATGGAAGACTCACAACATTTTCACTGAGAGACAACTCCTAACTTACCTGTTATCATCAGTAACCAGTGTAGATACCCAGCTGGCCATATAAGCAAACATACATTAATTTTGAAGTATAAAATCGTTTGAATCTAATTAGGAAATTTTACCTTAAGGTTAATTGTGTTTTATATAGGAAGGCAAGTCAAAGTGAGGATTTTAATAAAATTATGCAGTTCATAGACTTTTTTATCTTAGCCCTATTTATTTATGTATCATATTTTATCATAATTGACAACATGGACAGGACTAACTTTCGACAGGAGAAATTAATACTGTGTTAAGTCCTAACAAGCTAAGAAATCTCTAGCCAGAAGACCGTGAGCAGAATCATCCATCTGCTCATTCTTTTATCATTTTCCCATTAGGATCTTCATTAGAATAGCATGCCTGGCCTTTCTCAGGTTCCTCCAAGTCAGAGACTGGCAGAGTCCCTGAGCTCATCCAGGTCCACACCCTCTGACTCTCAGTGCCTTCCAGACCTCATTTCTCTGTCAGTACTACTGATACCTTTCAGCAAAGGGACAGACTCAGTGCTGCTAGACAGATGTTCAGCTACACTGATGACTAGGCTGGGCACTTTGCTTACCTCACAGATGAAGCATTATGTCATAGTACCCACATTTCTGAATCTGTATTTTTCAATAATCTTTATAATAAAACTACCTATTTGGTGGCCTTCTGGGTCTTAATACTGAATTGATTCCAAGTTCACAAAGGGAAAAATGTGGATTTATTTATTGATCCCTTAAACTTTGAGAGCAGTGACTATAATATAATCCAACAGTGGATGTCATTATCAGATGTTATTATCAGATAAATCATTGTTTAATAGTATTGATTTCTCTATGAATCTATAGCAAAGCAATGGCCTGCATAGAATCTCAAGTATACATGGGGCAGCAGAGAATGTCTGACCTTCTAATAAATCATTTCCTTGTTTTATAATTTATTCCAAGCAATGTAGGCCTCAGAAAGGATCCTGCATTAACACTCTGATACTGATTGGAAATCTTATAAGACAGCAGCTAAGAGTGTTACCTCTCTGAATAGCTCTAGAGTGACTACTTGCTTCCCTGATTCCCCCTTGTCCACTAGAGAAAAAAGAAGACATAAATAAGGAGGTGCATTTAGTTGGCATTAGAAAAAGCTAAGAGAAATTCAAGTAACAAGCAAATATATCTCACTGCCTATATGAAATAAAATATACTCATATGTTATCTCACATATGTGAAACTATTTACACAAAATTTCATAGACAATAGCTCCATGGATTTAGAAATGGGATATCTAATTGGCAAAATCAGGCCTTATATGATTAAATAGAAAACTGATTTAGCAATATTACCCTGTTTTACCAACTGTTAATACAATTTGCAAAGTTTTACTAACATGTCATATCTCTTATTCCTCTCCCTAAGGCATACTCTAAATGAAATCAAAAAGTGATGATCATTGAAAAGTGTAATTTTACTCCTACAATTATGCACACATGTACCTATCATTTCAATGCTCAAAAACAAAAGAATATAAATGACAATCACTGTAAAAAAGAAGATTTTTGTTTGCTTTACTTCATCAGAAAACAAATTAAAATATAGTTGCAAATACTGAGATTAAGCTTCTATCCTATGGATTCATTAGAAGAAAACTAATAGTCTCCTGTGTCAGATGTAAACAAATCATGATCTTACCAAAACTCTGCTCAGGAAACCTAGTTCCAAGCTCTCCTCTCTGTGTACCCTGTCCTGAAACAAATACTCCCCTGCAGGCATTCTAGCAAATCTTGGTGAGGAATTGCTAAATCAGAGCATAAACAAAACTGACTTTCCATAATCTATGTACTGTAAAGCCCAAAGATTTCCCGCAGACATTGGTATTTTAATCATATGTTTATCAAATACAGTGTTGTCTAGAAAAGTTTTGAGAATATTGAATTTGGGACATTTCTGACCATCCAATAGAAATCTTAAGATGAGGAAAACTATTAGGAAGGAAAGATCATTTGTTAGCACCGAAGGACATGTGGGACTCAGGGATCGATGGAGCATTCCCATTAGTTCCATTTTTTAAACATCCATCCCTTGTTCCATCTCCTCTCTCCAAAATCCAAGTTTCTCCTTTATTCTACCATCACCCAATATATTAAATAGAAATTCCTTTTTATTTTTATTAATTATATTAATATTAATATATTAAATGAAGATATATTAAATAAAGTTAAGCCTGATTGATGAACAGGTAGTCATTGTCTCTGAGGACACTAAGAAGGAAGGTTAAAGAAACATGACAATAGCTTTAGAGACAGAGTCCTAGGAAACATGCTACTTGTTACGAGGGAGGTTGCAGCTCAGTTATTGTATGACTTCAGAGTGCTGTGTTCTCTCTCTCTAAATGTAGTAGAATGACTCACTCTTGAATGAAAATAAAAAAACACATATACTTATAGCCACAGAGTAAAGCAATCAAAACAATGCTTGCTGGAGCTGTTATTAAACCAATATTAATAGGAAAACACTGAATTATAAACCAAAAAAAACACAAAAGAACAAAACAAAAATATCCTCTTTACAGAGATACTCTATAATTGGACTTTCAAAGAATATATATATAACATACATTACAATGTGTATTACTTATATACTATATATTTCACAGGAATTGCATGCATAAATCAATATATTATTTCCAAGGTGATTTTGATGTCTAGGTCAGTTTCTCTTTTCTGTTAATTTTTGAATTCATGCCATCCTTTGTATACCCTTTAAAATGTTCATGGTTTTAAAATAATGTGTTAGATGTCAATAGGAAACTTTTCAGCTAAGTATGTTTTTGTTATTTCCAACTAGCACCACTGTTTCTTGCCTCCCCCACACCCAGAAACTATTCGGGTTTTATAACCCATGTATTCTTTTGCCTGGCTATCATCCTTTATCACCTAATATTACGTTCTCTTGGTCTCCTTTCTAGAATTTTATATTTAACTTACACTTATATCTGTGTAAGTGTGTGTGTGTGTGTGTGTATAATTTCTTCTGACTTTTGTAATTAGTTTAGATGCCTTTCATGATTCTAAGATGTTACTCAGTGTTGTTGAGTATAATATATCATTAAATTGATCGAGCACATTTTGTTCTGTGTTCCAAGTCTAAGTAGTCTGATGTCACATGTTTTTGTTGCTGTTTTTTTTTTCGTTGTTCCAAGATAATCCACTAAGCAACACATGGAGTCATTCATTTACTTTGTGGATATGAAATCCAATTCTGCATGATTGTTTTTTTGACTTTAGGTAAATCAATTCCCTAAACAAACAGTTTGCTTTGTGGGAAATTTGAAAATAATAATGATTTGTTGTAGATTAGATTGCATCCCTCCCATAAAGGTGTAATTCAAGTCCTAACCTACTTGGAACCATATTTGGAAATAAAATCTTACATCAATATATTAAAATGGGATGTACTGAGTGAGGAAAGCATCATACTGAATGAGGGGAGGCCACACTTAAATAGGGTAGGGGTCATACTGAAAGAGTGTGGTATGATACTTTGGTCATACCAAAGGAGGATGGGCTCAGTCCATCCTCAGTCCAACATAACTGCTATTTTCTGCCATTAATACCATGAGAATAAGAGAATACAACAGGAACATTAAAACAGTCATTAGAATGAGGCATCTATAAATGAGAGAGTCCCACAGATTGCCAGTAAGACACTAGTAACTGGAAGAGACTTGAGACTCACACCTTCTGAGACCTGAGAAAATGTACACTGCTCAGCAGCTCACACTGAGCTCGAGTCTCTACGACTTCTCAATGCATTGTTGTTCTATAAGCCTCTCAGTGAGGTGCAGTGGGTTACAGCATCCTTGAGAAACTATATTCACCTCACAGGGTTTAGGTAAAGTGATTATTAAAGTATGTGACATAAGATCATAAACATCAATATTAATAACAGTGATAGAACGTTTTAAAGACAACCTGTTGGCTATGCATAAACTTCACTTGTTTAGTTTCTCATCTCTATTTTTTAAAATTGTTATGTTGAAATATCCAGGCAGTGAGACGGTAGAAACAGGACAAATTATAAAGGAGATAAATCTCATGTGAGCCAGTGTCTACTAATTGTTTGTATCCCCTGCAAATGGTTTGGCAGTGGAGGATTTTGGAACACTCAGCTAAATTGAAATTTGGGATTTTCTATGAATTTAAAGTATACATGCCATTTTGGCCCCTATTAGCACAAATAATTGAAGGGAAAATCTTGCCAGTTATGCTTTCTGTAAGGCTTAATGCATGCTTCAATATTTAAGTAACTCATTAGCAGTCTTAAATGGTACCATGGACCAACATTAACGGACATAAGAGATAGCTCTGACCTTCATTTTAGAGATGAGGAAATTGAGGCCTATAAAGTTTACAATGGACTCAAGATTATACCGTTTATATTGGAAAAGCTGACACTAAATCCTTTTGTTGCCTCATTTTCTGCAAGTAGCAGGCATGCTTGTCAGGATTTGGCATTACTTTGAGAATTCGGGGGAACCGTCCCAGTCAGCAGACCCACACCTCTGCACATAAAATTGAAGAGCAAACTTAGTAGGAATCTAGATCTGAGAGAAAATCACACCGTTACTAAAGAGTTTCAATAAAGACATCTCAAGAGCTTGCATTTGGGGAAGGGGACAGTAGTGGAATAAAGGGCGATTATTTTCGCCGTCAAATTATTAGCTGCATAACACATTTGGAAAAATCTTTTTACGCTGTTTATAAGATCCATTAAGTGTGACCTGGAAGAACCTTTCTGGAACAAGTCATCAAAGCCCTGGATGAGCTTGGCAATGAGGGTCCCTTCAGACTGAATTCATTTGCATGGTATTTAAAGCCATGGAACACTCTGGGCAGCAAGGTCACTGGGGTGGCTGATCTCTGGCATTACACATGATTTTTTGCAAACAGAGAGTGTTCTCATCTCCCACTTAACAGCTGACCCCACTTATATAGAAGCCAGCAGCCTCCTTCACCTCTGGGTGCACAGCGCTAAGTAAGCCTTGTGGGAAGAAGTATTAGACTTTTAATACAACAAACTTTGTTTCGTTCCATTTGCTTCCTTCACTTTAGCTGCTTTTGTAAAGGACATTTCCATGTTGCCTGCCTTAAGGACATCCCTACTGTAATTGAGGGACCAACTTCAAATTTGTCCGGAAAGAATCATTCGCGTTCATTTTGTGACTCCATAGCCTGGAACCAGAACTTTTTAAAAGACACTCAATAACACCAGTGCAGGGACCCCTCTGGATAACATATCAATTTGTATTATGAAGTGAATTATGTCTGGACCCACCAGAGCTGTTATAGTTAAATGTCTGTCAGTGTTTCCATTATATTTTGAGGGTTTTCTACTCAGTTGCAAAAAAAATACCCTTTAGGCTGAACTGTATCAGGCCAATTTAGGAGACGACTGTTCCCTCTGTGTAGTTTTAGTGTTTTAAAATGTTAGCGACCTTTATATTTGCTTGCCTACATTTCAAAAAAAAAGTTTAAGTATTGAAGTTTATGAGCTCCAAACTGATGGAAGATTTAGTGAGGGAGCTCACAGGATTCAAGATCATACGTTTGAATCGGATCCACTGTTCACCTTGAGGTAACAAAAATTTTAAAATAGTGGTCCAGTTATGGACATTTCTGTCTTCCACGGGAAAGAGACTTAGAACTCCTTTGAGCATGCTCCTATCTGTGCTTTGAATTCATGTCAATTATGCTCATCACTCAAAAATAAATCTTGTTCAAATCTCCCATCTTCTGAGAAGGCACTCTGCATTCTCACAGACAGAGTCTAAGGACACAGGCAATCTTCTCCTCACCTTGCTTTCCACACAAGTCTAATACAGAATTATCATGCTATACAATTTTTCTGTCTTTATGTTCCTTTAACATACTACAGAGATTGAGGACAAAGATTGTGCTTTGTTTAGTCTCACAGGCTCAGTAGAGATCTATTATATACATGAATAGATCGATGGATTAAATACTAGTTATGAAATAAGAATACTGGAAAGAAGCTTGAAGAACAAGAAAAATCATTTTAAAAAAACACAGAATTCAGTTAGGTGTGTCATACTTTGTATCGCAGCAGCATAAAAACAGATGCAGGAAGATCTTTGTTAGTTTGAAGCCATTCTCGTCTACATAACACTTTCATGGCTAGCATAAATCACATATTAAGAAATGACGGAGAAAGGGGTGGGGGTATTTTGTAACATAATTATACATTATATTTTTAACTCTCTAGTATTCAAACATATTGTTCTTCCCATAATAAATTTCACAGCAAATTTTATAGCTTGCATACTCTTCAAAGAAGAGATAATGGAAGCAAAATAAATAGAATCTCTGATTATAGTTGAAAAACTTAGAGATCAAGGAGCTGGTTGATGAAGTGTTTGTGCTGACTGACGTACTGACTCTGTGATCCTTTTCAAGATACTTAATGTCCCCATGATTCAGTCTCTCTGCAAATAAGTAGTATCAGCTCCTGTGTGCTTCTCAGGGGTGTTTTGAGAGAAATCAGTTAGAAAGACAAAGGGACAGTCACAGATACAAACCTAAACTATGTTCTATATAATTAAACATCACTGTGTTGTTGCCCTCTGTATGCTGAATTACTATTTACTGCTTGCAGCTCTATTTGTGAAAAAAACTATGGTAATATTGTGAAATATAAATGGTACAGTTAATTCACCTTGTTATGTGAATTCGGTATCTACTTTATATATAAAAGTAATGAAACAATGTTTGCTCAGCCATTCTGCATCTGGTATTTGGGATGATCCCTATGATTAACATGATGTGCTGAATTAAAACTCCTGGAAAGAAGCTGTGTCTGCAGAGGTCAACTGAGGAAACACAGTACTGATGTGCAGAAGTTGCACTGTTGCAGGTCCAGAGGCTGATTAGCTTTATCTTGGGCCAGCTTTAGTCCCCTGAATAGCTATCCATTGCCCAGCTCTGTAGTATAACTAACATCCTGCAGCTGCTAGACTAAAAACCTCCTGAAATCTGCTAATTTAGCAGACTGCTAGCTTTCACCTAGCCAATAGTTGAGAATGCCATGAGCTAGCTTCTTGGGATAACAGAGCATATTCCCTCATTTTGTTGTAGCTGTCTCCCTGAGATACCCACCAATGAACTTTAAACTTGCCTTGATTTATGATTCTCATTGTTCCATAAAACTGTAAAACTCCATGAAATTGCTTCCACATTGGAACATGGAATCTTGGGTAAACTAAATATGTGTTCCCAGACCATAGTAGACCAAAATATTTCCAGAATAAATTATCTCTTACTCTCTTTAAGATAAGGACACTGTTATCTGCATTGACCATGAATAAGCTGTTGTACCCCACCATAATCTTTGAACACATTATCAAGGAAATATACTAAAATGTAAAACTGGAAGAAACTGGTTGGATGAAATTTGCTTGCCATAATTGAAAGTATGCATAACAGGAATTGAGGACGCTGACATGTTCCGTGCCTCTCTATCAGTCATCTGCAGCAGTATAACCAAAAAAAAAAAACAAACAAACAAACAAACAAAAAAACAGAAATGTAGTGTCACGAATTCCATATGGATTTAACAACTAAACTTCCATTGGGAGATAGCTTAAGGGGTAAGAAATGTTGAGTTCTAAACAAGACCTTCAGATATTTCTGTGAAGAATCAGGCATGAAAAAAAGAACTGTAGAATTTTGCAAGCTGAGCCAGCAAAAAACTGAAGAAGACTAAGAGCAATTAACTGATTACCCAGTGTGCATAGCTGAAGGTCTTGGGCTTCAGGGTTCCGTTACTGCCATGAAAGCAACATCATCAGGTTCATGAGGGTAAATAGAGTTTTCCTACTATTATGTTCAGAGAAAGGGAATTTCTCACAATATGTGGGTTAATCAACCAAAGTATATGCTACACATGCTCACAATGGGTTGTTCTTATTCCTTGGCAACAGAGCAACAGTTCCGTCCTTCAGTTAACGTTTGCTGACTACACAGGATATCCCACTGCATCCCCCATTGTATGTAGCCTAAGCTCACAGACTCTTAATGTGTACCTGCTGTTTCTTTATGGCATGTGTGAGGGATGAGAACATGGCTGCCTCAGTGGCTGCCAACACAAACTTACACCAAAGGGTGCTTACCTTTCCTCTCCTTTTAACAATAATGATTATGTTACATTTGGCAAAGAGTATGAGAATTAGAAATGAATCATTATTGTTTCAAAGGGGAAAAGAAAGCTTAGGCAAACAGGGGCAGATTTAAATAAAAAGCTCCGAGAAAGGTAGTAACAGCTGGAATTTGCTGAGCATCAGCTCAAAAGTCATTTATATCTACAACAGAATATTGTGGAGCTGTTTTGTTCTTTTTTTCTCCAATTTTGCTTTTTTTTGACAAAAAATCAACTTGCATTTTTCTTACTGAAATTATAAAAAAATATCTAATAATAGGTTGCTATTGTCCTATTTATCTCTTGTCAATAAAAACAGCCTCCTTGTTTTGCTTAGGGTATGCATTATCATCTAATCATGTGGAAACTTGAAGAATAATAAAAAGAATAGAGAAGCAAATGAAAACCCTTTGGATTCTCAGCATCACAATTACTGATCCCATTTTAATGGATGCTTTTCCAGAGCTATACATTTGCTATAGAATTCTTACATTTATTAATACTTGCAATTAAATTTACATATACTTACGTAAGTAAATATGAAAATGCACTTACCGTTTCTGTGTTATACTTTACATTTTGTTACTTGCTCATCCATGTCAATGACACTTTTTTAAAACCTTGTCATCTTGAATACTAAGGCATCAACTGGAAAAAAAACTAGACCTCTCCTACAGCAGCTCAGCCATCTGCCTGCCATTTAGCTCCTTTATTCTCACCTGGAAGAAATGCATCTCCCTCATAGTATCTGAACCCCTCTTAGTTTTGGAACAGGGGCACCTAGGATAATATTTTCTCCACTCGAATTCTACCTGTTCTGAATCTTAATGTCAATAAGTAACTTTCCCCAAAATCACTACATCTAGATAAACTCAGATAAACTTGTTTCTCTCTGTGAGATTTCTGGTGTCAAGGAGATACCATGTAGCGACCAGGAAATCAAGATGTGAGATAACAAGCCACGAGCCTCATGGTAAAATATAAACTAATACAAATGTGTTAATTTATGGTTAGAGCTAGCAAGTAAGACACCTAAGCCACTGTCCAAATAATTATAATATACATATAGCCTCTGAGTGGTGACTGGCAAACAGGCAGGCAAAGAGAAACTGGTACAGAAAATTCTCTGTTTACATATTGTACCCAACATGGGGCTAACATGTATGGCCAACCACCCACTTTCTTCCAGGTACTTGTATGTCCCCTCAGAGTCAGGAGGAAAGTAGCTGAGAGTGTACCTGTAACTCAGCATTCCCTGAATGGTCAGGTCTTCTGGACATACAAGGGCAGGAGAGCAGGGCAGATTCCCACCATGATACAAGGGAACATTTCCAGGTTGCAGTGTGCTGCATCAGATTTTGCTTTTACTCAGGCTATAAAGGGTTTATGTGCTGCATGGTGCCTCCCAGTGTTGAGGTGGTGGGCATGACTCCCATCCTATGGCCCCAGAGGTGGCAGTGAATAGTGAACATTACTGGGCCTTATTGAAAGGCTGAGGAAGGCAGAAGGTGGAGTGAGCATCCAGGGCCACTGTGCTCACGATGCTTACCCTGGTCAGAAAAGGATTTCAAATACACAATAGGACAGATTCAGACACAAAAGACTTCTGAACAGGTCACAGCATGTTTCATAAATGTTCATAGGTTTGGGAAAGAGAAAAGAAGGAATACAAACAGTCGTAGATTAAAATAGTGATCTAAAAATCCTTAAAAGGGAATAGAGTAAAAATTATATGCATAAAGATGAAAAATATAGAGTCTGAATTATGTATATTATTGTGTTTCCTTTGAATTTTCTAACTACAGAGAAACATTTGATTCTTAGGGATGCTAACCTAAACCAACATATATATTTTAAAGGCATTTTGACTTCAATATTTGAGTCTAAGGATATGTTACTTTGGAAAAGAAGTTCTGCATTTGTCTCCATAGAGGACAGAAAGCTGTAAATTCCTTACCAGCTAATATGTTATTTAATCAAATAAGATGTCCTGAAGTGATGACACAGGTGGTCCAGCACTAATGACAGCTTCAGGACTGCTGGGTGGGATGGAACAAGCACACAGGATACCACATCAAAGACCTGATTAACAGTGCACCACCCAGCACAAAGTAGTCTAAAAAACGACTTCCAAAATTCCCAAATATTTTATAGATGTTTGTTTTCATTTAAAGGGGGTTGGCTATAAAGGGGGTTGGTTTATCCTCGATAGATAGATAGATAGATAGATAGATAGATAGATAGATAGATAGATAGAT
>LOEQ01000377.1:436499-454940 GCA_001685075.1 Bramus lutescens
CAGGGCAGGGAACCCTGACTGCTCTTTGGACTGGAGAGGGAGAGGGAGGGGGAGCAGGGGGAGGGAAATCGGAGGAGAGAAGGAGGGGGAATTTTTTTAATAAAAAATAAATAAATAAAGTCAGAGATTGTGATGCAAAAAAAGAACCTGTGTTCTTTTATGTCTTAAGCATTTTTTGCTTCAAGAAGTGTAGACACAGATTTTGATTCAAAATTCTGTTAACTTTATGCCAATAGTCACACTTCACACTTTTCAAATATGCTATATAATTTACCTTCAGAATAACTGAAAGAAGAAATAGGTCAAGCAGATTGAATTATAATAAAAGCCTGACAACATTTGCTCATCAAAAAGTGGCAGTGGAGACCAATTAAAGCTAACTGTGAGTCATTAGCATGGTAATAATGCATCCAAGTTTCTCAATGAATCTGGAATAAATGCACAAATAATAGCTTTGAATGTGTTGTTTAAATGAACTTGAGCACTTTAAAAATCAAAAGATGAAATGGAACCAAATGTCCTCATTTTAATTTTATTATTCTATTACATTTCTAATTTTCAAATATTTTCAAAGACATATTCCATAAAAGCACATGTCTAAATCTGAGGACTTTGTTGACACATGTGTTGTAGCAATTATAAGATCTTAAGTGGAATGTAAAAAGAATCAAAGAAACACATTATTTCATTCATGTTTGGGAGACTTATTAACTTATCAATGCAGATGTAAAAACAGTAAGGAAAGAAAAAATTAAAGCATCAGAACACAATATTCTTTGTTATCTATACCAGTATATTCAAGTGAAAATTTTACACTGAATGATAAATAACAACCATACAAAGAAATAAATAAAATTTCTTTTACATTTAATTGTTTAACAAAACCCTCATAAGACTTTGTTGTTACAGGTACCTATGTGGATAATCAAGTCAACTGAATTTAAATAGTAAATTAGGGGATATAAATTTCTGTATAGAAATGATGCAGAATTTTCTCACAGTGGAAGGAAATCGCAACAGTGAGCTTTCTCGAGTAAGGGCAATGTAGTCAAACTGAAGATACATAGAAAAGTATAGACATGTATGTGTGCACAGACATGAACACACACAAGTGCACACACACAGGTGGACATGTACAGGTGCACACACACACCCATTTAGCAGTTTGTCACAACAGGGATAATAAGAGGATTAAGAATANNNAGAGAGAGAGAGAGAGAGAGAGAGAGAAGAATACTTTACATGAATTTCTTTGGTTCATAGTGAAAAATTGAATTGGATGGTTTCTGGATTTGAATCTTTACTTTTTGTTTTATCAGGCACTTTCAGTTTTATGCAATCTATATGTCATTCTTTGAAACTCTCCTTTCACAGTGAGTTGTTTATAAATGTAAAATTACTTATCAAAATAAATTGCTTAGAATAATTTGTGGAACACAAGAAATGGCCAAAAAGTACCATTTCTGAAAAACTACAAAATGTTGATAAGTCATAATAACCCCCAAATGTTTTGCATTTAGATTTCTTGATGTACCTTCATCCTCACGTTGCTACTCTACTTTTCATTTTCATGGTGAAATTGCTGTTTGCTACATTTCTTTCTGTTTTTTTTCCCAAAATGCCTAAGGAACACAGACTCAAAGGACAAGCTTGTATTTAGAGAAACTAAAGTAAAAATGTCAGTGCTTTTCACTTCTTTTGTTTTGTCGGAATGAAGTTTTAAAATGGAACTTATTAGATGTAATTCTAGGTTCAGTTTATGTAGGCTCTGGCATGACTAGAGGAACAGAAAATCTCTTTAAATGGTAGAGATACATTTAATATTCTCCAAGGTAAAGAAGAACAAGAATCCAAAAGTCTAATGCCTGTGGCTGTGGGAGTGAGACAGCAGGATTGTATAAAATCGTGGAGGTCAGCATCACTACCAAGCTAAAATAAATTATCATGGAAACACATAGCACCACAATGTCAGAGATGATCTCAGAAAGGAAGCATTTAACCATCCTTTAAACACATCTGTTTGGTTACAGGAATAGTCACCACATTAGAAATTGTACTAAAGTTACTGGTCTGGTATTTATGATGGGTAGATAAACCTGTGATGGGAACATTTTATATTAGGAAAGCAAACATTATTTTTTTTCTTCCTAAAGACCAGTTTATTTGAAATGAAAACAAGCTAAAACTGGGTGAATAAAAGTCTTCAAAGATTAAGAAACAAGAAGGAAACATGAGAAAGACTCAATAGAAGGACCACAACCTCAGCAAGAATGGTTCTAAATTTCACACTGAAATGCAGACCCTTGTTAACTAGCTGTTTGCATTCTTAGGTAGCAGGGAAGTTCCTTACCAAGGGACTCTCTACCAAAACTTATTATTTTCCTCTCCTCCATCACTAAACATTTATCAAATTTTGGGTATAGTTTTGCTTATCACATAACTGAGTTGATGTATTATTGCTATACAGTGTGGCAATGGGGAACCTGCAAAGTTCTATACAATGAATTTGATGAATAGGAAAGAGAAATTCAGCCCAGAGTAATCGTGTGGTAGTCCAAAGGGACTGACTCTAACAGATGTGTGGTGACAGCTTACTTCTCAGCAAGATTTGCATAAATCTTCTAAAATTGTGAGAGCCTAACAGTTACTTATAATGAGTCTTCCTTGGGTAAGCATCTGGACAAAGTATGTTTCAGTTGTTAATCTATTTCAGCTTGAAGCGCATGATTTTTCCCTGCCAGAGGTAAAAATGGTATTATTAAGCTAAACCTCTTCCAAAGTGACCAATACCCTTAAAGAGGTTAGACCACAGACACAAGGTGATGGAAAAGGCTCTTATTGCTTTTCCTATTGTGGTTGGAAAGGAAAATCCAAGAAAGTTCAAAATGGTCATGTGGATAATAATCATCCCATAGGACCCACAAACTGGTCCTATTTCTTGACCACAGTGAGATGTGTTCTAACAGAAAGAGATTAAGTGACTATTTTTTCACCTCAGTATAATCACTAGTTCACTCAAAATGAATTTTCATCACAAGAATCAGTGGCCCCAATTGCTTTATATTTAGCATCGCTCTAGCTTTACTCTTATATGCCACATATGTCATCACATTACTTTGATGCTAATGTTCTTATTAAAGTGTCTGCCACCTGACTACCACCCAGGAGCCCTGTGAGGGGTCATGTTGATTTACTTAGGTAGAACCATTTATAGGCTTGGGTCTTTGACCAGACAGGAAGGAGGAAGTAGGCTGAAAACTAGAGACCATGATTTCTTGCTTTGAGACATTTGATGCAATATGAACAGCAGTTCAAACCCTGTGTTTGTGACATCTTCACTACGACAGACTAACATTGACCTGTGAGCCAAAATGAACCATGCTGCTGGATGACCTCATCTTGCAAAGAAAATACAATAATTTTGTGTGTGGTAAGCTATGCCCCCGAGACAATTTAATTGTAGGTGGATATTTAGTGATTTTACAGTTGTGAGTAAAGAAATAAAAGTGAAGGAATTCCTTTGACTCTGCCAAAATCTTTCCCTAGATTTCACCAATGTTGGTGTGTATATTAGTGGTGTGTGTGGTATGTTTGTGAGTATGTGTGTGCATGTGTGTGTGTGTGGTGTGTTTGTGTGGTTGTGAGGATCATCAGAGATTGACACCATCTGTCTTCTTCCATCCCTTTCCACTTTATTTACTTAAGCAGTGTTTCACACCTGAAACCAGGACTCTAATAGGCAGCTTTCTTGCGGGTACTTGAGACCTAAACTTCATTCAGTTCAAACACTTTATGGACCGAACAATGTTCCAACCCCTAAAGTTTCCTTTCATAAGTGAGGGAGTAAAAGACATCATTTTCTCAGAATCAGATATGAGTCACAAATGTTCTCTAGAAGAGTCAAGAGACAGGAGAAAGAGTTTGCTGCAGGTTGTCTTTAAATACACCATGGTACCGGCTATGTTCCTGAAGTGTCTTTTTATCTCTTTATTATGATCAAAGTGATGGGCACTGATAGAATCCAAAGGGAAATTGTTAATTCCCTCTAAGAGATATAGAGTTATCTTATGATACAAGATATAAAGGATTATTCTATGCTCTTCTCAATTGCATGTTATATAGTTTATATACTGTTTGATTAAAATAGAGCAATATAAACCTTAAATACTACAACTTCCAAGTCGAACAGCAAGTTTAAAGTTTTAAAAATAGTGTGTGTTGCACATACTCATGAAAGTCAACACATGTTGTTCAGTTGCTAAGTTAAACTGACACCAGGATGCTTAGAACATTCTGCCACCTAGTTTTTTCATAAATTGGTAATGACAGGAAGAGATACTTTTGATAGAACATGCACAGAGTGAGTGTATCTTTTAAGAAAACACATGAAAAGATTTTTGTGATTACCCCATTCTGGTATTATTATTTATTGTGTATTATCTATTTATTTATCTACTATTACATTGTCTTTATTCTAAAATGGTGCTATATATTATATTATAATATACAATATCATGTTATATATAATAGATATTATTCCAGAAGATATAGTTTTTAATTTTCCAATAAAAATAATAATTGTGGAGAACCAACTTGGCAAATAGATGGCTACTATTTGATGCCTTAAGGTTTGCTTTGCCTAGATCACAATGCTTAAAATGACTTACGATGGCAATGTCATGAACATCATTATGAGGAGTGCTGAGCCATAATGTACACTAAAGGAATATTGTGTCCATGTGCTACTGTGATCAATAAAACACACTGAACTTTGAATTTTGTTTTATTTTCCTAAAAAGATTTGCATCTTAAAATTAATTTTCCTAAATTAAGCATATGTAGGGGTGGTGAAGACCACAACAAAGTATGAATCTCAAGAAATGGAGCCCCTTTACAGACCTCTTTATTTCCCAGTAGCAGCGGAACAGAGACATACAAAGGTGTTTGGAACCCCATTGCGGTGTTGATTAGCCTTTGCGTCCCAGGGTTCACAGACCATATCTATGCTCTTAGGTAAATTGTGTGCCCTCGCAGAACTTAAAAAATATCCAAAGCATCCCATAGTGAATATTTTCAAGTTCAAAAACTGACTAATAGTATACCCGAATAAATACTGCACTTGTAACATATTCTTTTTTTTAAATTTTAGAATCTACTGGTCTATTCAAATAAGATATTGAGGGGCTGAAGATGGCTCAGCAGTTAAGTGCACGGACTGCTTTTCCAGAGGACCACAATTGTATTCTTAGCATCCACATGCGGTTAACAATTGTCAGTAACTCCAGGCTCAGAGAATCTGAGACTGTTTTTCTGGATTCTGTGGGTACCGCATGACAAGGTGCACATACATGCAGGGACAACAATCACATACATAAAATTTTAGAGATACTGCCTTTTTAGAATATAGGAGTTAGTGCACTATTATACATAGTGCAAGAGTCCATTCATCAAAAGGTAAGGAAATTTCGACTACATACAAAGTACCAGAATCTCAATGAATATCTTCTATTGCAGGTTTGTGGATACTGGGGAGCATACAATCCTAAAGAAAAGTTAATCATGATACTTTCTTCCTTGTCTTATAAATGCTTGGTTTTCAGAAAGCTCAAACCTCTGACAAGAGAAGGCAAAGAAGGAGCTGAATTGGGGCTGTGAGAGCAGTGCTGCCGCTGAGATGCCCCTTAACAGGCCTAATGGAGGACACGGGCTCTTTGCTATTTCTGAATGTTGGACTTAGGTTCCAGCTCAGAAATCAAATGTCCCATAATCATCAATCAATACTAGGCATTAATGAATCTGTCACCTCACAAGATTATCAACTAATTACATCAATAATCGGATTCCATCTTACTTTGTCTTTTTAATTTTAACCACAGAGACTTACCCATGAAGGTCACTTGCTTTATGTTACTGCTAACACAGGCACATCATTAATGTAATTGTTAAAATATTTCTCTTAAGCTGAAGGACTGGATCCTTGTGAATTATAAGCCATGGTTTTTGTTGTTGCTTTTGTTGTTGTTTGTTTGTTTTTAAGGAAGGAGATCAGAATCTGAATTCTTGTTTTGTCAGAACTGTTTTGGTGTTAAGAAAGTCATTTCTGTCTTTGGTTTTCGTTTTCTTCATCGAAAAATGGAATAATTAGAATTACAACCTGAGGATTCACTCATTTCTGAATTTTATTCTGACTCTTCATCTAAGTTTTAACTGGAGGGAAGTGTGATACCTAAGGTTTCTCAAAGTAGGCCAAAGCTAGTTTAATAATGATAATGCTAACAACAACAACAACAACAACAATAATAATAATAATAATAATAATTGCTGATTCCTATTTTATTCTCAGCTCAGCCCATCTTCCATATCATGACCGGGAGATTCCCCGAAAGGTTAATCCACTCCATGCTGTCCTCCTGATAAAATCACACAATAGCTTTCTACCTTCTATGCTACAATATACAGTTTTCCGTCTGGGTATCTTGGGAGTCACCTGCCCCTATTCAGTCACACTGAACTTCCATTCTAGGGACACCAGTGAACCTGATGTATTTCACTTCTGTATTTTTCCCATTATTCCCCAGTTTTTACACTAAAACCCATTTAGCTTGAGTCTTGTTACACTCTTTTCAAACCATCCTCTCTTTCAGTCTTTGCCTGGATTATGTGCCCAGTATGGAAAATTTTTGAAATATCTTTCAATCTATGTGATAACCTGGAAGTGTAAGTCTTTTTCATTTTCTTTCTTTCAAAATTTTTGGAAGTGGCTATGCAGAAGGGGTTTGCCTTTAAGTCATATCTAGCCACCTAACACAATGCTTAGCACACAAAAGACACTCAGAAAATGTAAGTTGACTGGAGACATGAAGGATTAATCAATATGTTTCACATAAATTATTATAGTCTCTCCCTACACTCTAAATACAAAATATAATCTATTGGTTTCTCGTACCTCCCAACAGAAAGCCAAGAGTTGAATGATGTTGGCTGAAACTTGTCAGAAGTGGCATTGCAACAGACCCATGACTATTTTCAAATAACTTCTCCTTTCAAAGTGTTGAATTGAAACACAGTATAAGAGCAGCATAGCCTGGTAAGGCACCATTTGTAGTCCCTTTCCAACAGCGGCTCACGTCCACCTCACAGCACATCAACAGCGAATCTCATTTGTTAACTGGAAAATAGCCAGCTAATTTTAAGCACACATTTTCCAAGGAGTCAGAACACACATTCTCATGTCTTTTGGGTTGAAAGGCATAAATCCAGGGATTCAACTCTAAAAATACTTGTGATGTAGAACATCTGTGCACGGATGATCTAGGTGCCACTGAAGAGAACTTTACAAATCCGTAGCTTGCCTCATAAAAGCTCACATTCTGCAGTCCGTGTGTTTTCCTGGCTGACCTGTACCAGCACAAGAAGTACAGAGGGACTAAAGCCACCGTCCATCTGGACCTCAGACCTTTTTCTGCAAAATTAGGCGGTCAAAATAGATTGTGCTTAGACAAGTGTCAAATGCTTATTTTGAAAGAGGAAAAATTTTCTACGAAATATCTACTGCAGCTTTTCTTCTGATGTACTTACTGCCCAAACACAAGAACATGTACATGCGTGTATACAAACACACATTCCCTTGGGACATCCACTGTTGACTCCAGAACAGAGTGAAGCACTGTATCCAGGAGCCCTTTCAGCACACATGGCTGCTTTTTGTCAGGTCTCAAATTGGATCCTTTTCTTCAAAAGTGTCTTCAGACCCTCAGTGGCTGCTTGAGTATTTTTCTAACAGGAATTTGACAACACAGTGGGCCTGATTTGTGAAAACTCACCCCAGCAGACATTTGGGATGGCATACAAATAGTGTTTAACATGTATCTTGAGATCATTGTCAAAATTATAATTGACAGGTTGATATGATGAAGGTTTTCTCAGGGTCTGTGATGGGTAATCTTGGTTGCTAGCATGATTAGAAATGGCATCAACTGAAAGACAAGCCTCTCTGCACACAGCTATGAGAACTCTCCAGGTTACTTGACGTGGGAAGACCTATAGTAAAATAAATCTCACATGTTCCAGTGGCACCCCAGATATGAAGAGGTCAAAGAAATAAGCCTGAGGTTTTTGCACATTTGCCTTTCTTCTCATTGGCAGAACTCTGCTTTATTACTGCTGACAACCATGCCTGCTGTATTCATTCACTGATAAGAGAACTCAACTTCTTGTGGCTTCCAAATGTGTACTGAAGACCAGTGACTTCCCAGTTATCTCCCAACCCTTTACCACCAGACTGAGCAGTTACCTCCTTCTCTGCCTCTCTGACACAGTCTTGTTGGATTTCCCATGCTGTATCATATAAGTCAGTTTAAGAAAACTCCTTCAGGGTCCCTAACTCCTTCAGACCACTTGATAGGAATTTGATCCATTATTTCTTAATGACAGTTAATTGAATGAATATAAATGAATCTTTAAAAGACTCATGAGAACCTTGAAATTTTCAAAATGGGGGTAGGTTACAAATGTGTTAATTGAGGATGGGAAATTAGTATTTTCTATGGTTTTCAGTAGACACACAAGGAAGCCTAGATTGGGAAAAGTTTAGAAAGTGCCAGGACTCTGCAGTCAGCCCCGAATTTCAAGTCTAGTAATTTTTTCCGTTGAGTCTGCTGCTGTCTGTTGGCAAAACTTTTGTAATGACTGAAAATAGATTTCTACATTATGCAGGAGTACCATAAAGACAAGGACTTTGCCTCAGGATCTCTACTTCTTGAACTATAATATCTTATCAACTGAGTTGCCGTCATAAACACTCATTACATAAGAAGTGATTCAGGCTTTGAAATTAACTGCTGCCTCACATACTTGTGAAATCCTCAGAGAATTGGGCTATTTTGTTACACTGGTGACCCACATATCTGGTGCCTTAGAAGTTCTCTAGTTTAACACTATTTGACTTGTAAATAATTCATAAATCTTGTTTACTGAATTATATTATACATAAGCCTGAAATATGAAGCCAAATTATTTAAGCACATCAAAATAAACAATGAAATAATCATGAGACTTACCATCCCATGTTTGTAATCATGTTAAAAGCTATGTTTAAATTCCTCCCAGGTTAACAGTGATGCATCTCATTAAAAAAAAACTCAAAGAAAAATGATAATATCAAATATGTTATCCTAGCAACAGCAGTTCTTACAGGTTCCTTGTGGAAGCCTAGCTCTTCATTTTAGAGTCTACATATGTTACATTTCCAAATGATGTTTTTCCCATTATGGGAGACATCCACCCTGCGTATTTCTTTTTACTGATTTTCAAAGCAAGCATATTTCATATTGCAGTGAGAAACAATTCCAACTTCTTTCTTGCATAAAATATCAGAGCTAGTAATTTAACAAGAAGAAATAGAATCTTCTTTTTCTTTTCATTGCACTTCCCTTTCAAAAAAAGCTTTTTAGCCCACCGAGTCATGACGACTAATCCTTTCTGTGGTGGGTACACTCTTCTCCCCAAGAACGCAGCAAATTAAAACGTAATGTGCACCGATGACACTGAGAATACTCAGGAATGGGCACCAGTGTGGAAAAGAATCTATAATTAAACTAAAATGCAGATTTTAATTATAAATTCATTAAACAGATAGCATGTAATAAAATGCAATTGAAAGAATCTAAAGGATCCCTAGTAGTGAGTGCACACAAAGTGTCTCATGGCCTGCCTGTGATCCTGCTTTCTGCTGCAGGCCCTGTCCTCATAGCTTGAGTTTCAGTATCTTTCCCAAAATTTGGAAGCAATTAAATAATTTCTTTTACCATTTCATCCAAAACAAAGGTAATTATTTTCCTTTGCCTTAAACTTTATTTGCTCAAGAGTAAAATTGCCCAAAGCACTTAAGCATTCATTGCATATACCAGTGGGTGCTGAAGGCACCTGGCCAGTCTGTTGTCAGTGGTTTGCAGGAAACCCAGGAGGAATTATAAATAACGGTGAAAAAAATCCTTCTGTGTCTATATTAAAGAGAAATAATAGCCTTAGAGGTCATAAAATAAGTTACTATAATTGTCATTAATATGTCGACAAACATTCACAGCAAGCTAAAAGAAGTCCAAAAATTTTACTATAATATAATCAAAGAAAGCATTTACCTAAAAGTAAAATTCCATCTTTTTTGATATAAAAAAGTTGAATTTGAAGGTATGATTCCAGATATAACTGTGCATGGATGGAAGCTAAGATGTAGAAAGTTTTCTGTCCAATTGCAAAGCACAGATAAATCAGAGTAACAGTTGGAATTTTCAGAATACATTACAAAAAATGTGAAGTGATGAACATCATTAGCATTATATTATTTAAGCTTGTAAGAGTTTTATGGTTTCTGTGGTATCTATAAACTTTCAATCAGAGCACACACAACTTGCTATACTTACAGCATCATGAGGATTTTAAATTTACACTTCCATGCTAGAATTGCAGTTCATTTTAAGACTTTCTTTCCTCCTGTCTGACCCACTTCTTACCACCATTATGGTAAACTTATATAAGGAAGCTCTAACACCAGCCCATCAAACTATCATGGCATATATGATTTCAAGAACTTTTAATTAGCAAATTAATGCCATAATAGAACAGACTCCTCAGAGCAAAATACTAGTGTGTTATCAGAGCTCTGTGAGCTTAAAATACACAAAAAAAATTATGTCAAGTGCACTGCTCATGTGTGTTTCTAGTGTTTAAAGTTGAGCCACATATGTGTATACACATATGTAAGCTTTTATTTCATACATTTTATTGAATTTTTGAGCAATACCTGGCTTGGATAGAGAACATATGAATGGACCTAAGTTAATGATCTCTGTTTAGTAACAAGTATGCCTAGACAAAGAGCACTAACATTCTCTAGTTCCAGTTTTATGTCAAGATGTTCCAAGATAATAAATAGGAACAGAAATGGGAGCCAGCAAACTTGGAGTATATTCAGTAGAAGATATAAGCATAACATGTATTAGGCCAGGATTTAGTCTTCAGAAGAGGAACAAGGGAGTGGAAGAGTAGAGAGAATAAAATGAATACCAAATTGCTGCCCAAGAAACAGCACTGTCACAGTGAACAATAAAATTGTTGGGTGAAATATGCATCCAAAGTATCTAACCTATTTATTAGTTACAAAGGAAAATTAGAATTCTACAACTGAATCTTGATCCAGTCAATGCACCAGTACATGTGCCCCAATGTAGTGCCCAAAGGTAGACTAAGTAAGCACTATCTCTTCATGGTTCTTGTTAACTTGTTCCTCCATTTAATGGAAAACACCTCAGACTCTAAGTGAAAGGTATTCTTCAAGTGGAGAGAAGGGTATGTATCAAATGTTTCAATTCTATAAGTGTGTAAGTTTCTACAAAGAGTTTATGTGCTTATTACCCATGTCCTTAATGGTAAAAAGGAATAGCCATAGTCATAGTTCTTAGTACAGTAGATCAGAAACATTGATACAATAATATTAAGTAATATACAGATCTTACTGAAATCTCACCTGGTTTTCCATGGCTATCCTTTTCTTTCTTCCAACACCCACGTACTATTCTAGACTTAATCTCTATGTATCATTAGTTTTTGTTAATTTCATCTAACTAAAATTTTCTATCAGGTCTTAATACTACAGATTAAATGCAATTATAATAAAGCCTAAATTAGGTAGTGATATTAATGAAACTAACACATTCTAAATACTACCCTTCAGCTACCAAGCAATTCCAATATCACCATTTCTGTAATTTACAGCCATTCACTATCCTAAGTTTTCTACTCCAAACAAATTACTATTGTCTACTTCATTGTCAATTTGTCAAAATATAGAGAATTTGTTTTATTGAATGATACTGTACACCTTGGTATTGTGAAGATATAAAATGATTATAATGCATCTATGGTCGTTCGAATGTAATTGGCCCCACAATCTCATAGGGAGTGGCACTATTAGGAGGTGTGGCTTTGTTGGTATGGGTATGGCCTTGTCAGAGGTAGTGTGTCACTGTGGAGGCAGGGTTGGAGGTTTCTTAAGGTCAAGATACCTCCCAGTGTTTCATTTTACTTCCTGTTGCCTGCAAGATGTAGGACTCTCAGCTATTCCTGCATCACCAAGTCTACTTGTATGTTGTCATCATCCTGCCGTGATAATAATGGATTGAACCTCTGAAACTATAAGCCAGCCCCTTCAATTAAGCATTTTCCTTATAAGATCTGCAAAGATCCTGGTGTCTCTTCACAGCAATAAAATTCCTAAGACAGAAGTTGGTATCAGCGACTGGGATCTTGTTGTGATAGGCCTGATCATGTTTTGGTTTGGAGGAATTTGGACATTGGTACTTTGGGTTATGAAAGCAGTGGAATGCTTTAAGCACTGCTTAATGGGCCATAATAGTAGAAGCAGGAAAGACAGTGGTGCCAATAGTTATTTGAAATGCTAGTGCTCACTCAAGAGGTTTCAGAGAAGAAGAATTGTAGGTTATGCTGCCTAGAAAATGTTCTTGTGATATTTTAGTGAAGAGAGTGTCTGCCTTTTGCCCTTGTTCAAAGAGCCTGCCTACAGCGAAAGTGAAGAGTTTTGGATTCATTCCACTCAAAGAGGAAATCTCAAAACAGCCTAGTATAAACTTTTTCATGCGGTTATTAGTAATACCTCTAATGAAGATTTATAATGAAAAGGAGCAAGCTAAGCAGGGTAAATTGCAAAATGAAAATGTTGAGGCAAAATAAAAAAAAATAAAAGCACCAAGAAGTGGAATGGAGCTAAATCTTGTGTTTATGGAGATAAATGGATTAAGAAATTGAATAAAGGGAGTGGTGACCTCAGGGCAAGATCCCACCCAGCTAAATTTTCAATTTGGGAAAAGGAATTAAAGAAAGTCTTCAAGCCCAGTGTGGCAGTGCATGGCTTTAATCCCAGCACTGGGAAGGCAGAGGCTAAAAGATCTCTGAGTTTGAGGTCAGCCTGGTCTACCAAACAAGTTTAAGGACAGCCAAGTTTAGGTAGTGAAGGAAACAGAAAGCTTGTGAAGATGTAATTTAAAAAGAGAGACATGTTCTAGCTTCAGCAAGCAGCAGAGCTTGGCAGGTTCAGCCACACAGTTCCACTTCTGATTTAAAGACAGAATAAATGGGTTATAGAATTTGCTTCTGAGCCTAAAGAAATCTGATGAGGCCCTGCATGTGCCATGGGTGTCCCTGAATAGAGGTCTAACAGAGAGGCCAACCTGTTAAGCTGTGAAGGTGAAGCCCACATTGCCTTGGAGAACCTAAGATGTTTGAGATGCCAGAGTCCTGGAATACCACAAGGAAAGCTGCTAACAGGGAGTGGAATCAGCATAAGAGAAAGAAGGGTGTTGCAGTCAACAAAGCTGAACAGATTTGAAGATGTGAAAAGCATTTCAACATCAGACACGAAGATGCAGATTTTGGAGTTTGCCCTGCTGATTTTCAGTCATGTTTTGATACAGTATTTCTTCACCATGCTCCCTTCCTTACATTTTGGAATAGTAATGTATATCCTATGCCATTATATATTAGAAGTATGTGATCTGTTTTTTTGTTTGATTGATTTTGTAGGAAATTAGAGTTAAGAGATATCATGAATTTCAGAAGAGAATTTGACAATCCACAGCTCCAGATAAACTAGGTAAAAAGAAGAATCCTAAGAGGATGCATGCATCATCCTGGGAAGGGGAATTAGATGAGATCTCCAGGGCAAACTGTGTGCGAGGGGAGCAGTAAAGAGGAAGGGTGGGGGATGAAAACATAAAGGAATAGGATGGTCAAGATGGGGGAGAGATGGAGTGAGAGAGCAATTAAAGAGTATTCCTGATAGAGAGATACACTATGGGATTAAGGAGAAACTTGGTGCTAGGGAAATTCCCAGGAATCCACAAGGATGACCCCAGCTAAGATTCCTAGCAAAATGGTGCCCGAACTGCCCTTCCCCTGTAATCAGATTGGTGAATATCCCAAACGTCATTATAGAGCCTTCATCCAGTAATTGATAGGACCGGATGCACAGATCCACAACCAAGAACCAGGCCAAGTCCCAGGACCTTTAAACTTTGAAATATTAGTGAGACAATGATAGACTCTTGAAACTTTAGAAGTTGGACTAAATGAGTTTTCTATTATGTTATTGATACAAGGTTATGGGGGCCAGGAAATGGAATGTGGTAATTTGAATGTAATTGACCCCCCAGAATTTGACCCCCCAGAATCCCATAGAGAGTGGCACTATTAGGAATTGTGGTTTCATGGAGTGGGTATAGCCTTGTTAGAAGATGTGTGTCACTGTGGGAGTGGCTTTGAGGTCTCTTATGCTTGGGATATCTCCCAGTATTTCTGTTCACTTCCTGCTGCCTGGAAAAATATAAGAATCTCGGCTACTATTCCAGCACCATGTCTGCCTGCATGTTGCCATGCTCTCTGCCATGATGGCAATGAACTGAACCTCTGAAATTATAAGACATCCCCCACCCCTGATTAAATGTTTTTTTTATTGGGGTTGCCATGGTCATGGTATCTGTTCATAACAACAACAACAACAAAAAAAACCAAACAAACAAAAAACAAAACCTAAGACAGCATCTACCTGTACAAATAAAGAAAACAGAAAAAAACATTTGTGTAATTTATATCACACATGTCTATTCCAAACTAGTAAACGATAAAATTATTTTGCAAGTATTAATTTATTTGTACACATTTCACAGTTGCATTTATGGTTGAGAGAAAATACAGTTAGGCTGAAGAATTTTGTCAGAGAGTAGATAAAAAGAATAATCACATAAGCAATCTTGGGTTGTTTAGAATGTGTATATTTTCATTGTTTTGTCTTCTGGGGCAGATATCACTGTGTAGCATAGGGTAACATTGAATCATCTTCCTGTCTCTGCCTCAACAGTGAGAGGATTATAGATGTGTATAATCAGGATCGACAATAGCAAGGATTTTCCATGTGTGAATTTTAAAACAAAGGAAGACATGCCAGAATCCCCCAAAATGCTACAGAGAAGCAAAGTACAATAGAAACCCAGGGCTGGCAGCAGCAATTAGAAAGTCAAAAATGTCATTGACTTGACAGAAAATCAAGAGATTCCAATCTTAACACTAATTTTATTGATATTTTAGTCACGAAAGTTAGGTTTTCTTTGTTTTTCTGAATAGATCATTTTATAAAATATTTTATTTCAATGAGAGAATAGATATTACTGTATTGGGCATGAACACTGTTGTCAATAAGGTATTTCATGGTATACAGAGCCCCTCAGCAAACTACAATACTATTGGTTCACCACTAAATGTAATTGCACTATGTATTTGATATATGGAAGTGAGACTGGTACTTAATGAGTGTGACTTTTTTGTATTTAAGCTGAAATTGCTGTGCTATGACTTTTCTGTATTGTGGATAAATATCTCAGGCTAATGACATTTTGAAATAAGTGTTGAGATCTAGAATTAAAAGAGTTGTCACACTAATTTTTTGGGTTAATTTCATCACAGTTTGTTTCAAATTCTCTCTCATAAATATATACTCTTTATAAAGATAAAGTAGTTAGTCAACGCTGCAGAGGGCAAAAATAGATGATAGAAAAGTTTTGTTTAAAATATCAGGTAAACAGGATTGGGACAACCAATAATATAGGCAAAAGGGATGAAAGAGAGCAATTACAAAGGTCAAAGACAGGAACATCAAAGACGCGAAATACGTGAACATCCAGAGAAATTTTAATTTGGACAATGTATTTTTTTTGCATTAGCAGCAATATACAAATAGAGTTATAAAGAAACTATAAAACTATAAATCCTAAAAAAAAAAGTCTCATTCCATTTTGATTGTTTTCTGTTTTCCTCAAAGGCCGGAAGAATACAAGTCAGTCATAGTTTCTATCATGGAGAGGTAGCACTAAAATGATATAAAATGACTAATTAAGGGACATTAAGGGGTTGTATTTTAATGCCATAGATCAAATTCATGATTTCAATTTTGTCATGAAAGTGTTTAGTCAAAGATGGAAAATTAAAAAGAAATAACAGATGGGTGGGATTCACTTTGTTTATAGGATTTAAGCAGTGTGATTAATTTGTTCATGTTTTTAATAATTATCCCTTTTTCTACCCCAAAGTAGTATTCAATAATGAACAGGGTGTTCCAGAAACCACTCACCTCTTCTTTCATATTCTTCACTGGAGACAACATTATAGATAAAGTGAAAACCTCATGGAAAACTTTCACTTGGGTAATGGTTTCACTCAAAAGTCTAAAGCATTGCCCTAATGCTTTGTCGATTAACTCACTACTTGGCTGAACTTATTGTACATTCCATCACTCTGAAGAGACCTGAGATGGAATAGGTGCCAATGAATATTGTTTCTGTTGGCTGGATCTCATCACTTTCTCAATTTTACATACATGTAGCCTTTAAAAGAACTACTCTGTGTTGTTTAGGCTTTCATGGCTCCAGTTCTTCTTGTTGAAAAGAAAATGTGTGTCAGCTTTGCTAGACTAATCCTTATCCTCAGTGGGGAAAGCATTCATATAAAACCAAGGAAAGACGCATAAAGCAGAATGGGCATCTGTACACATGAGGGTAACTGTTGGTGCCCCTCTAACCAAGCACAGACGTGGACTAGACACCAGATATGCTCATAGGGTATAACAAACCCAAGCAAGAGCTTCTTCATTTCAAACCATTTCTTCCTCTTCAGTTTCTCCGTCATGAGGCTGAGACTCTTGTGCGAGAGGACAATTTGTTTTATCTCAAAAAATTAAAACCTCTTTGCTTCTCCATCCTTTGTTCATTTGTCTTTTTTTGTTTTGGCACGGAGTGATTTTTTTTTTATTTTCTTTTCAGGGCACTGCAAGGGTGAGGGGAGGACATGGGGAGATTGGGAGTTGGGTGGAATTAGCATGCATGATGTGAAATTCCCAAAGAATCAATAAAGAAATTATGGTAAATAAAAAAATTCAATTTAATTTTGAAAAATCTTCAAACCAAACAAAGCCTTTGCTGCCCACTACAGGACAATAAGAGCATGAACTCTTTCCCCAGGCTACTCTTCTCTAGAGACTTCTTTGGAGGGCTGTGCGATATACTTATGTATATCATTTTGTTAGATATCAGGACTACAAAAAATCGCACAAACTATTTGTTCATCTAATTAGGTTCTAATCTCTCTCCTGTTATTTTCCTACAGTTGTTTAATGTACCTGTTCAAGTTCACCATGTGCTTCAGTTTGGCCTAGAATGTTACAGAGTGGTAGAGAATAAGATAAGTAAATTTTGGGAGAACAGAAAGTAAACAAATTCTTCTCCTACACATGGACTACCACTACCTACCAAGCATGCCTCTGCCGATGGGTCGTTTTATTCCCAGAGGACTCAGTGTTTGCTATGCACCATGAATTTAATAAAGGACTCCGAAAACAACAGTTTAATGCAATAGATGTTAATTCACAGTAAACTGTGTTACAGAATATTCTACAGAATTTCTGCAATAAAATCTTATTACAGATTTTTTCTTTGGGGGGAGAACTGCATTTTTGTTTCCTTGTAGCTTTATTAACATCACATGTTGCTAGAGACATATAGATTCCTAGCTAAGATTTAAAAGATCTTCATATTTCTGTTATAAAAATACCTGCAGTCGGTTACGGTAGTTGTGAAGCGGGTCACAGCTTTTCAACTGAACAGAGTAGACTAGAGTTCTTGCAAACTGAACATATTTGTTCCATGGGGGAGTCATAAGATCATAGAACCAGAGGCTTCGGGCTTTTTTAAAGCCCAAATGGACTTTAAAGATGATAAATGTGAGGAGTTTGTTTTGAACCTGTGCAATTACAATAATGACCTTTAATTCTTTCCTAATGGCCTAGATGGAATTAATTGGTTATTTCAATACCAGAGCTCATCTTCTCCGGAATTTTAAAAGATTCCCTAATGGGTTCCATCAAGCTTATTTAAAGCAGTTGAAAGCAGAATTTTAAGAGCCCCGCCGTTCTCCATCCGCTCTTCCTTTCATCTTTCCTCCGCATTATTTGAGGAGAAGAGCCCAATTTCCCGTCTTTGCGATTCTGCTCTGGTCAAGCTGTCATTTAGATCTTACTGACAGTCTCTTCTTAACTATGTTTCCTTTATGGAGAAAGCTGTATGCTTTGAATCCGATATAGTTCCAGAAACAGAAACTGATTTTCACTTAAGGAACATAGAAGTCTACATTTTCTACATCACTGCCATGCTGCCACCTCCTGGCTACCTTGGAAGATTTTTTTTTTTTACTTCTCTCTCTCTGTCTCTCTCTCCCTTCCTCCCTTCCTTCCTTCCTCCTTCCTTCCTTCGTTCCTTCCTTCATTCCTTCCTTCTTTCCTCTTTCTTTCTTTCTTTCTTTCTTTCTTTCTTTCTTTCTTTCTTT
>LOEQ01000377.1:454946-468194 GCA_001685075.1 Bramus lutescens
TCTTTCTTTCTTTCTTTCTTTCTTTCTTTCTTTCTTTCTCTCTCTCTTTCTTATTCATTCTTTCTTTCTATGATTGCAAACTTGAAAATATATTATAATGTGTTTTAAGGTAATTTTGAATATATCTTCCAATAGACTGGTTGTGATCAGAGGTACCAAATCTACCATTCAGGTGGTATGAACTCCAAAGCAGATGATTATGCAAATATAAAACAGGAATAGGTCAAGATAGACAAAATAATGTTTTGTATCCGCTGGTTAATTAATGTGAGCTTAGTGCAAAATTTCCTGGAATTTTTCTGTAATATTTCCATTTACATATTTTTGTGATACCTTTTCAGTGGAGCATCATGATAGTAATTATATTTTTAAGAAATGGGAAGCTTCCAAAACTACATCCTCACTAAACCTAGTACATTATTGAATTTTGCTAGAGTCAGAACTGAGGTACTTGCTAATTTACCAGCTTATGTTCACTTTAAAAGTGTGCTAGCGTTTCTAGGGATAGCATAGATCAAAAGAAAACTAAGCAAGTGTAGCAGGAAGCAGGATCTCATTTCAAGGTATCATTAAGACTTCCCTACTTATCATGACACTGCATTGATGCTTTATGTGAAAATATCCATTCACTGATATTCTCATCTTGGTATGCTGGAGACAAGGCAAAAGAGCTTCCACATTAAATAAACTGTCATCTTACAAAAGAATTAAAATATAATATACATACACTATTTCAAGTTCAAATACAGAAGTACAGTCAATGGCGTCAAGTCCTATACAATTGTCCTTCAGTTATTATACAGGGTGATAAATCATAATAGCTCTTTGAAAATCAGAATGCAAATAGCCACAGTAAATGTTTAGCAACAGAGGATTTTCTTAACTATTTATTAAGTGCAATCTAAAATGGAAAGCAGCTGAGACAGGTGCTAATTTCATTCCTATTATTAGTAATTAGTGGTGAAATTTAATGGTGTTTGCAAGTAGGTCTGAAGCATTTGCCTTATTAAGAGGGCTTAAATATAAGGGGTCATTAAATGTAGTTTTATAGCTTAATAGACTTGAACAAACAGGTATTTTGAATAATCAACACTTTTGAAAGCATATGCCAAGTTTTAATGGCAAAATTGGCACATTTACTGTGGATACATGGATGACCTTGTAAGTGTTAGACATGGGTAGGTGTGTGTACATTGTGCCACAGTATCCAGATGGCTACTAGCTGCTTACTAAGCTGGAAGGAATTGGGATCCCTTTCTTCATTTTGTAATAGAATTAAATGTATGCCTTAAATATTCACATTTAGGAAGTGTGATCCACAGTACCATTTTGGTGAGGCATTAGATGCTTAAGAAGTGGGGCCTAGAGAAAGCAGGGCTGTAGAATAATCCTTCTGTACTCTATGAAAATGTGTTACTCTCATTGCTAAAAAAAAGGTGATTGGTTGATAGCTTGGTAGGTTTTCTGGGCAGAAAGAATGCTGGGAAGAAGGGGGCAGAGTCAGAGGAGCAACCAGAAGACTCAGAGGGAGCAACATATGCTGGAGGACAGATATAGCCACGAACTACGTGGCAACACATAGCCTGATAGAAATGGGTGAATTTAAGTTGTAAAAGCTACTTAGTAATAAGCCTGAGCTGTCAGGAAGCTTTTATAATCAATAGTAAGTCTTAGTGTGGTTAATAGACTTGGCTGCCAAGACACAGAAAAGCTCTACATACAAGCTAGACGTTATTAAACAATAACAACAGAATTCTCTTAGACTTTCTCTTTTATTATATTTTTTCTTCCCTCTTCTCCATCAAGTTTCTATGATTTTAACAGAGAAGTCTTAAAAACACCAATACCATGATGCTATACTATCTAGACAGAAGAATCATGAGATAAAACAATTATAAAAAATCATTTTTGGTAATTTCAAGTAGTAACAGAAAACAGACTAAATATGATCATAACTGCTGTTATCTTGCCTTTCTATTCAATCCAATGACAGGAGGGATAGGTATCAGTCGGGAGTGAATTTTAGATATTCCATAACCAAAATGGTAGTTGAGTTAGTTGAAAAGGGAGAGCTAGTTGAAAAGTTCATTGAAGAATGGGAAGTCTAATATTGAATTTGATTTGTAGTTTTAAATTATTATAAAATTATATGTATTTCTATAAAGTACCAGGACTGGACTCGGTTGAGTTGTTGACCAAAGGATTCAAATGGAAATCCTCAAACAACCCAAGTATTTGCCAAGAGAGTAGGCTATTTTCCACAAATGAACAGCAAGGCCTCATTGCTAAAGACAACACCCATACAAGTCATTGAGCATGGAAATGTTGAGCTGGTGCATACATAGAACCTTCACCCTATGTTCTAGTGTCTTTGGCAAGGATAGCTTCTCCACAACTACCAAAAGAGCCAAAAAACCTTTGATTTACAATATTATCCTGTCTGCAAATTATGCTTTGGCTTTGACATAAGGCCCACTCCATGAGGTGGAACCTAAACCCAATAATGTTTGAGTAACCAGGAACCAGAAACAAGATGTCCCAGAGACCCAGGGAAAAAATAAAACAACTAATACTACTTGTTTTAAAAAGAAACGATAAAATGACTCCTAATGGTATCCTGCCATACTCGTAAATCAGTGTCTTATTCAGCCATCAGCAGAGAATCTTCCCCCTGCTGCAGATGGGAACAAATACTGAGACACATGGCAAGATATTCATGCAGAGATAGAGAGAAGCCTTGGAAACCACAGGTCTAGATGGACCGTCTCTACAAACCCCTCCACTCAGAGCTCAGAGAACCCCATGGAAAAAGAGGTATAAAAGAATGTAAGAGCCAGAAGGGACGGATAGCAAGGCCCTCTAAAACAACTGAGCAAAGCTCATATGAACTCATAGAGATTGGTGTAGCAAGCACAACGTGTGTATGGGCCTTCATTAGTCCCTCTATGGATGTATTAAAGCTTTCATCTTAGCAATTTTATATGAATCTCAAGTGTATAAATGAGTGGGCCTATGGCTTTAGTGCCGTTTCTTGGAGCTCTTTTGCTTCTGTTGGTTTGTCTTGTCCAATTTTGATGTGATGGGTTATGTTTTGTTTTACTATATTTTATTGTGTTAATAAAATAAATAAATAATAAAAATTCACAAAATAAAAAAATCTATTTTTCCTATAAAAGTGATAATACAGCTTTCAAATGCACTCCCTGGTCTCAAGATGTTCTGTAGCCCTTAAGGGATTGAGCTAGGCATCTATCTCTTCGTGTCATGTGTTAAGTGTGTACATGCTTGTGTGGTCAGACACCAGTTTCATATTATACTGGGTCTTATCAGCTATTAAAGTTTGCCACTTGAAGAAATATGTTTGAAAAATAAGAGTGTCATAGCTAAAATAGTAGAGGTTTAAAGGTTGATATGTTTAGGGGACTGGCAGATCAGCAGGGAGTATGTCATTTTGGTCAAAACAGAGAAGGCCTGTGGTGAACAATGGGAGAAAAAAGAGAAAGCCTGGCCTGGGATTTCCAGTGAATCAGATAATGCAAAGAATTCCTTAAAGCGGAGATGTGTCTTGATACTATACTGCTGTCTATTTTACATCAAATCTGATCATCCAAACTATCAACCATATTTCCTCACCTTGTAAGTAATCCCACTAAAGGGTATGGAAGATAAGCATGGTGACTGCATTCAAATGAGCCTTCAAATTCAAATTCAAGTGGCAGTGTTAGAACTTGTCGCTGGTGCTCATACCCTTTTATTAAGCTAAACTTCTATGGAATCAGATAGTAGGGACAAAGGATCATTTTATTGGGAGAACCAATGAAAACAAGGTAGAAGACAGCCCGAAGAGCGAAGACAATAGTTAACATGTAGAGTATTCACAAGTATAAGAGTCCCCTTTCTGAGTGATAGGGAAGTAAGTAGACTCAGACAATATTCTCAAGGCTCAGGTCATTATGAGGATTTTGGGAGGGACAGATAGGGCTCATCCATGTAAAAAAACAAATACTAATATTTATACCAAAATGGTAAAGGGGACAGACTTTCCCCCTCTCTTTCTAAATATTTCATGGATTTTGGAGAGTCCTTTCAGTTAGAGCAGTGCTGATGTTTTGGTCCTATATTTAAATCAAAATAATAATATTTACCTATGTGATGTGTAAATTGCCCGAGAATAAGCTACTTCATGCATGCTTATTGTAGAAAAAGTGTCAGGAATGCTCTGTTCCTCATGTAATACAGCCAGCTGCAAGATACCAAATGGTAAGACTGGAGAACTGATCAAAGTGTGCAAACCATTGCCAACCAGCACAAGGAAGAAATAGGAATATTTTGTGTACAAGAATATCCAATCCCTGGCTCATAGAATGCAGGCCAGAAGAGCTATCCAACCTGCCACAAAACTGGAAATATAAAACAGTAGGAGGTTTTTTGAGTTTTTTTTCATTTTCTTTATTTTTTGTATTCAGTATTACTGCATGGCTCTCTGGAGAATAATCTTTGTCAAGAAAATCACCATGTACAAATGTCACACAAAAATGTATGTGTGTTCCTGATGTTGTGGATATTCATATCTTCAGTTTTACAGTGATGTTGCTTCCAGTGTATTATCTTCCAAGTACAGAAAATTTACTCAGCACTACATGTGACAACAACAGTGACCAGACAAGTCACATGTAATACCTACCATTGCAAACAACCTATCATTGCAAACGACAAGTATTCAATGCTACTTAGAAAACAGCTAACTCTTATGATTTGATTACTAGTGGGAATTCTTCAACTCAGATACGCCATATACACCAACCACCCATGTTTTACCCCCAGTACTCTTCTCCTTCAAACAGGTGAGATGTAGAAGGGCCCACAACTTCCCTTCTATTTTCTTGTCAATTAGTTTTTATAATAAATGTCCATACTAATTAATACCAGGATGATGCAAACAGAAATCAAGAAAACAATATGTATGCAGGAAGATCATTCAAGAGAAGTGGGCAGATGCTCATTTTATTGAGGTGAGTAAGTAAGGCAATGCTGCCAATTCCATGTGAAAGAAAGACTGAGTTGCAGGACAAAATAGCACAACTGAAAGATCATCTGCTCAATAGTCTTTTTCTTTTGGTCACAATTCAGATTCTACTTCAAAAGTCAGCTATGAGGTAACATATTTTATAATAAAATGTCAAAGTCATATATTTGTCGATTATTCTTAAGCATTGCATGAGAAGAGTGGTCTGAGGAAGAGGCTTCTAAAATCAGTTTGGTGTATCACACAATAACCAGAAAACTCAAACAAATTGGAAAAATCTATTAGAAGAAGTTTACAGGTAGAGTTCCTCATTTTAGATTTCATGCTTTTGGTGAGCAGTAACAGCATTGATGCTGCAGACGTGGCTCCACTTGCTATTTCTATTAGGAACCCTGGTAGGTAATGTACTGTTCTGAAGAAATAACTCTGTCATTGAAGGACACAAGGGGATCAAAAGATTTGTATGAAGTGGTGAGATCTATTAAAGTGATTTGCTTTGCTTATTATAAACATATTTAGGATAGTTTCTGAAGGTGTTCCAGCAATGCTACTTGGGAGGGAAGTGCTTGCAACATCAATAGGAAATCATGAAATTGACCCCTATATCACATATGTAACAAAGTACCACTGCATAGCACATCAAGCACACATTTATGTACAAAACATTAAAACTGGGTAACATCATACAAACTGTCATAAAAACTAGGAGTTTTCTAAGAGCCAACGGATTAAGTCATCTCCAAATGCAAGCATTCTCTAATGATTCTGACCCTGATTATGGCCAATCCCATTTAGTTTTCAAAACGGAGATCACTAGACTAAAGTCAGCTGTTTAAAACATTTTATGATTTGTAACACCTTATCAAGGTGTTTAGACTTTAAAAAAGAAACTTTGCTCCAGAATTTGTTAAGTAAAATTGTCATGAATTTATCATTTTTAGTAGATTTAAGTGCTCATTTCAACGAGCGAATCATGACAAGATTTCAAATGAGATCAAGACGATGACAAGATCAAATTCTGTGATTTCACGCCCTTTCCCATGTTAGCTATGTGTGAAAGCACATAATCTTGTTTCTCAATTTGATACATAAATTTGAAAACACTTTCATAGCTTTAAGCATAGTCAATAATTCACTTTATGACTCAAATTTCAGTTGACATAAATGTGTTATCCATAAATTTTCAAATGGAATGTTTTCTGAATCCAACTGAAATAAACATTGACCGCCTTATCTTACCAGATTTTTATAGGTGTCATCTTCTAGTCACTCCATTTTCATATCTTTTGCAGCGCTCTTCTCAGAAGGTAGTACATTGAGTATAAATGTAGGACCAAAATACCTCCTAATTATTATGCCAAAAGAACTCACTGAGAACTGCTTCCCCTGACCAGATAGCGCTGTGGTGACTTCCCATGCACAAAGTTAAATGTCCCACTGCTTTGCATGGAATTTTTTAAGTTTTATAATAAAGTATGTTTTAAAAAATTCAATTAAGTTTTATCACTCAGATTTATTCTTATTCTTTATCAATGATAGCAAATTTTTAGTCATATTTTTTATTAATGATAGCAAATTTTGGACTTGCTGAGCTATTTTAAAGGTCTCTTTAAATGGAAACTACTTAACTGAGATTATGATGTGAAAGCCTGAAAAGGTGACTCAACAGTAAAGAGCACTTGTTCTTACAGAGGACCCAGCTTGAATTCCTAGCACCTACAATGTGGGTTATAACCTTCTGTAATTCTAGTACCAGGGGACACAGCAATTTTTTTCTGGCTTCTGCTAGCACCATGCACATATGTTTTGCATATACATAAATGTAGGCAATTTATGGTAAAATAAAGAAATTTAAATTTTAAATTATTATAGAGAATTATTTTCACTATCTTTGGTGTCAGATATCATAAAAACTACACAAAAATATTTGATCATCAGTATTTATTAGTTTTATTGAATGTGTGGCCAAAGATAATTCTTCATCTGATATGGTCCAGAGAGCCATAACTCTGAACACAACTTGTCTAGTATAGATCCATCCCTCAGTCTAAATGAAAGATGACAAAAAGATAAAAAGATGATGAGACATCTCATCTCATATCACAAAGCAAACTTGCGGATGCACATTAACCCAAATGGCATGTAGCAGCATAGAAAACTCTATAGTGCCTAGCATGAGTGTCTGGAGAGAATAAGAGAGAGATTTCTAGATTTACACATGAGACATTCATGGTAAAGAAATTGGTAGCGCATATGAGAAGATATGTCCAAGGGGATAATGAAATAATGGCACTGAGTTTTTAAGAGAATTGAAAATAGTAACATAAGATTAAAGGAAATAGCATTCTACTGATAATTCAAGATAAAACAGGAAGGTTAGGATGCCCTAAAAGGTGCAACCTATTGGAAGGGATGACTAGGTAGTACAAACATTGAAGAACATTAAAAACCATATGAGGAAGAGAGTTTCAACCAATACACAAGATGAGGTGAAAAATATTCAGAAAGTATCAATAAGTAATTGAATTCTAAAGCTGAAATCATAAAGTTCCACATCACCAATTTATCAATAATAAGATCCTTAAGCTGTAAGTGAAGTGGAAACTGAGCTAACCACTGTTCAGCAACTCCACTGAGAGAGCTGACGTACAGAAAGCATGGTTAGCTCACAGCCTCCACAGCCATGCTAGGAGGTAAAGCACAAAGCCTTAGTTTGTGTCAAGTAGCAAATATGGAGATCAGAAAGTAATGGGTAGAAGCATGAAGCACTCTTAGGCACAGCTGAATTAAATTATATAATAAATATACAATATATTTATATAATATTTAGATTCATATACAAACTTTTAATGCTATTATTGGTTTGTCTTTTCTAGTGTGTATTATGCAAATCATCTCTGAAAACAACTTTCTTTTATTTTAAGAAAATAAATATCGTAACTATGTATATACAATTTTTAAAACACATTTTAAATATAAAAATAAAACATTTTTGCTTGCATATGAAGGTTAATTTTAAAAAGTTTAAACTGAAGAGCAGATGTTAGAAAAGAATTTTTAAGCAGTCAAAGATGAATGAGGTGGGAAACAGAAAAATCAAACCTTAGACAAGCAGGATCAGAGAGAGGGGTAGGAAATCCAGAGCAAGGGCTGGTTTTCATTTAAGGGGAAGTCTTCTCTTATACAGTTGGGACAGATATAGAGACAAATTTAGAAAATTCTCTATAAATGGTGAAATTAGAGTATATTTAAAATTAGCTAAATTTTCTGATAATGAAATGATCTTTATTTTCTACAAAGTCCAAGACAGTCATATCTTGTTCAGAATCTCATAAAACATCCACAAGAAAACTAAAATAAATAAAATTTTCCAAGTGTATGTGAGGTCCCAAATTCCATTGGATAATGGCAAATTATTGCATTAAATTATTATTTTATTGTTTCCAAAAATCTTACAAGACAGAAGTTTTTCTTTATCCATTGCTATGTTTGTGGATGAACGAACTAACCCAATAAAATATTTAAATGAGAAAATATATACATTTATTTGAGTTTCATGTGTAATGGAACCTCCAGAATAAAGGAATAAAGCCATAGTTCATCGTTTGTGCTTTATGATAAATGTGGTGAGTATGTGGGTACCTGTGGAAAGCACGAATGAATCAGGACAATATTGTACTCAGGTGAGTAATACTTAGTGGAAAGGGCTGGTCATACTTATACCTGTGTGTCTCCATAAACAAAAATATTCCTATCCTCTAGGTATAGAGGTGTGGTGATAAATCTCTTGAATCAAACTCTTGTGACCTTTGATGAAATCTGAAAAAGGTCAGAGAATGATGTTCCTGCCTCTGCTCTTCCCTCATGTACCACTGTACCATATTTGTGTATAATGTCCTGAATTCTGTCAGTATGCTGTAGCCTAGAATCCAAAATTGGAAAAAAAAATGGTTAGAATAAAACACAGATAAGGCTTCATGAGATTAGGTACTTGTCAATAGTGTAGATTAAGTGATTGATTCAGGAGCAAATTGGAAAGTAAAATCAGGAAAAGCAGAGTCACTCAGAGTTTCAAAATGTGGATTCAAACTAATCCTGAGAAATACTGAAAACATTCTGCAACCAAATAAAGAGAGAAGGCTTTTACTCATTAAATTCATTAACATAATTCACAAAGCATAAGAGAAAAATATAATTTATATAAATGATTGCAGTTTTTAAAACTACATGTAGCCAAACTTTGGTGACTTAACTGTAAAGTTCTATTTTCTATACTTGAGTAATTGCAATTAGTTTCTATGTAGGAAATAAATGTGGAAGAAGGCTCATCAAGCTGAAGAGTTTGTTAAACAATACTAAATTTATCTGAGGTATAGGGTTTGGACCAGGAGTTCAATGGAAAAAATTAAAGATTTTACATAAACACTAATTATCTAATATAACTTTATAAATAAAGTAACCAATAGAACTGATATGAAGAGCACTAGAGTTTTAAACTGTTAATTCAGATACCAACTCTCATCAACCTGCAAGATATTAACTCCATCCCATCCGCAAACTCACCTACTCTCTTACAACCTCGGTTGAACTCTGAAACACAGCTTTCTGCAATACTGAGGGGATTAAGAGGTGAGTGACCAGCCATGCAGTGGGACATCCCACTCTCTAGGACCTCCATCATGGGACAAAGCCCCGGGCCCCTCCCCCAATTGCCTTGGCTTCTCTAGTCAGTCAGCAGGAGAGTTTGCTACAGGTAGGCTGTCCCAATATCCATCCTCATCCACCAGACCCTGAAAGCTACTAGCCCTATCCAACCCCCAAACTTGCCTGTCCTCTTGCAACCTCAGTGGAACTCTGAAATACAGCTTGCTACAATACTGAGGGGACCAAGAATTTGCTATAATACTGAGGGGACCAAGAGCTAGCTACAACACTGAGGGGAACAAATGAGAGAAAAAAAGAGAGAAAATCAGGAGAGAAGACCAAGAGAACAGGCTTAGAGAGACCTCAGTGGTTCCCTGAGACATAGACATTGACAGTACAGAGCAAACCAAGAACAATTCTCAAAGACTCAGACAGCCACTGCAAGCATTGGACCAAGATACAAAGACACTGCTGGCCTTATTTGAAGGAAGAGATGGGTAGGTGACAGTGCAAGAATTCATCCAACAACCTAAAAAGCGACATGATAACACCAGAACCCAGTGGTCACACAACAGGGAGACTTGATTATTCTAACCTAGAAAAAGCAGAAGAAAATGACTGACTTTAAATGTAACTTGAAGATGATGGAGACCTTTAAATAGGAAATGAAAATCTCCCTTAAAGAAATGAAGGAAAAGACAAACAAAAATAGGAAGAAATTAATAACTTACCCAAGAAAACCAAGAAAATCAATCAAACAGGTGAAGCCACAGTTCAAAACATGAAGACTGAAGTGGAGGCAATAAAGAAAACAGAAACATAAGGAATTCTGGATATGGAAAATCTGGGTAAACAAGTAAGAACTAAAAAGGCAGAGCTAATGGGCTAAGCAGTGATTTAAAAGACTATCTATGTGGCTATTTCAATTCTGGGTAGCCTGGATGAACAAGCAGCCTCCTTACAACATATCTAAGGTTGAGTTCTTGTCATTCTAGTGCTGATATTCTTAGGTTTGGTCTTTTCAATGTGTCCCAGATTTCCTGGATGTTTTGTCTTAAGTATTTGTTGTATTTAATGCTTTCTTTGGCCAATCTATTTCCTCTAGAGTACCTTCAACACCTGAGATGCCTTCTTTTATCTCTTGTATTTTGTTGGTTATTCTTTCCTTTGTAGTTCCTGTTTGTTAATTAACCAATGGTATTCACAGCATACAGAGGGGAATTCCACATCACGAAGGCACAGATAATATATTCAACCAAATCACAGAAGGTACAGGAAGCTTACAGAACACCAAATAGACTAAATCAAGAAAAGTGTTTTATTGACATATAATAATCAAAACGCAAAACATACAGAATAAAGACTATTAAGAGCCGCAAAGGAAAAGGTCAAGTAACATATAAAGGTAGAACAGAATTGGGCAGATGTGCTGCAGACACTAAGAAACCGCAGATACAAGCCCAGACTACTATACCCAGTAAAACTTTCAATCACCATCAATGGAGAAAACAAATATTCTATGATATAACCAGATTTAAACAATACATATCCACAAACCCAACCCTACAGAAAGTACTAAAACGAAAACTTAAACCCAAGAAAGCTAACTGCACCCACAAAAACACAGGCAGCAAATAACTTCTGATCAGCAAAACTCAAAGGGAAACACACAAACACTACTACAAAAAATAACAGGAATTAACAACTTCTAGTCATTAATATCTCTTAATATCAGTTGACTCAATTCACCTATAGAAAGACCCAGACTAAAAGAATGGATACAAAAAAGGATCCAGCCTTTTGCTGCATACAAGAAACACACCTCAACCTAAAGACAGATATTACCTCAGAGTAACAGGTTGGGAAAAGGTCTTCCAATCAAATGGACCTAAGAAACAAGAGGGTGTAGCTATCCTAATATCTAACAAAATATACTGCAAACTGAAAACAGTCATAAGGTATGGAGAAGGACACTTTATACTCATGATGGGAAAAATCCATCTAGATGAACTATCAATCCTGAACATCTATGGCACTAATACAAGAGTACCCACATATGCAAAAAAATTACTTAAATTGGACATCAAACCACACACACTAATAGTAAGAGACTTCAACACTCCACTCTTGCCAATAGATAGGTCAACCAGACAGAAACTTGAAAGAAATAAGAGAACAGAGGACATGAATCAAATGGACATAACAGATGTTTATAGAACATCCCACTCAAACACAAAGAATATACCTTCTTCACAGCATCTCATGGAACCTTCTCTAAAATTGACCACATACTCAATAACAAAGCAAACCTCCAAACTAGAAAGTATTTGGAGTAACTTCCAGTGCCTTATTGGATCACCATGGTTTAAAGTTAGAATTTAGTAACAACACTACTCTCAGAAAGCCTAAAAAGTCATGGAAATTGAACAATGAACTATTGAATCATCCCTGGGTGAAGGAAGTAATAAAGAAAGAAAGTATGATAAAAAGAGAAAGTGGGATGTAGTCTACAACAAATGGGCACAGGAGACCACATCCTATGTAGAACCCCAGTAGCACAGACAATAAGAGCAACAATGAATAAATGGGACCTCCTAAAACTGAGAAGCTTTTGTAAAGCAAAGGACACCGTCATTAAGACAAAATGGCAACCTACTGAATGGGAGAAGATCTTCACTAACCTCACATCAGACAAAGGTCTGATCTCCAAAATATATAAATAACTCAAGAAACTAGANCCATTTCTGGTAGGAATGCAAACTTGTGCAACCACTTTGGAAATCAGTGTGGCATTTTTTCAGGAAATTCAGGATCAACCTACCCCAGGATCCAGCAATACCACTCTTGGGAATATACCCAAGCAATGCCCTATCATACTACAAAAGCATTTGTTCAACTATGTTCATAGCAGAATTATTTGTAATAGTCAGAACCTGGAAACAAACTAGATACCCCTCAATGGAATAATGGGTAAAGAAAGTGTGGAATATATGCGCATTAGAGTACTACTCAGCGCTAAAAAGCATTGACATCTTGAATTTTGTATGCAAATGGATGGACATTGAAAATACTATCCTGAGTGAGGTAACCGAGACCCAAAAAGATGAATATGGTATGTATTCACTAATAAGTGGATTCTAGCCATAAATAAAGGACATTGAGCCTAAAATTCATGATTCTAGAGAAGCTAAATAAGAAGGTGAACCCAAAGAAAAACATATAGTTATCCTCCTGGATATTGGAAGTAGACAAGATTTCCACGCAAAAATTGGGAGCTTGGGGGTGGGGGTAGTGTGGGGGTAAGGGGAGATGGGAGAGAGAAGTGAGAAGGGGAGGATGGGGAAAGCTTGGGGGAATGGGACTGTTGGGATAGAGGAAGGGTGGATATGGGAGCAAGAAAGTAGATATCTAAATTAAGGGAGCCATTTTAGGGTTGGCAAGAGACTTAACCCTAGAGGGGTTCCCAGGTGTCCAAGGAGATGGCCCCAGCTTGTTCCTTGGGCAGCCGAGGAGAGGGCGCCTGGACTGGCCCTGTCCTACAGCCACACTGATGAATATCTTGCATATCACCATAGAAC
>LOEQ01000377.1:468408-481485 GCA_001685075.1 Bramus lutescens
GAGGGGGGAGGACCTTGGACTTCCCACAGGGCAGGGAATCCTGACTTCTCTTTGTACTGGAGAGGGGGGCGGAGGGGAAGAGAAATGGGAAGAGGGGAGGAGGTGGAAAGTTTTAATAAAAAAGAAAATTTATCAATGTAATCCACCATATAAATAAACTGAAAGAAAAAAAAAGAAAGAAATTGTAGGCTTCCTAGAATTAAATGAAAATGAAAGCACAATGTACCCTAACCTATGGGACACTATGAAAGTAGTGATAAGAGAAAAGTTCATAGCACTAAATACCCACATAAATAAAATGGAGAAAGCTCACATCAGTGACTTAACAGCACACCTGGAAGCTCTAGAAAAAACAAAAAGAATCACACGCACCCAGGAGGAGTAGAAGACAGGAAGTAATCAAATTGAAGGCTGAAATCAACAAAATAGAAATAAAGAAAACAATATAAAGAATCAATGAGACAAAAAGCTGGTTCTTTGAGAAAATCAGCAAGATAGGCAAACCCTTAACCAAACTAATTAAAAGGCAGAGAGAGAAAATCCAAATAAACAAAATCATAAATAAAAAGGGGGACATACCAACAGAAACTGAGGAAATTCAGAGAATCATTAGATCATAGTATGTAAACCTATACTCTACTAAATTAAAAAATGTAAAAGAAATGGACAATTTTCTACATAGATACTATATATCAAAATTAAATCAAGACCAGGTGAACAATTTAAATAGCCCTATAAACTGCAAGGAAATAAAAGTTATCATCAAAAACCTCCTAACCAAAGGAAGCCCAAGGCCAGATGGTTTCAATGTAGAATTCTACCAGAACTTCCAAGAAGAGCCAATACCTATACTTCTCAAAAAGTTCCACATAAGAGACACAGAAGGATCATGACCAAACTTTCTTTATGAGGCTGCAGTTACCATGATACCCAAACCACACAAAGTCTCAACCAAGAAAGAGAATTACAAAATAAAAGTTTTCAGGGGGAGAAGGGGAATAATGATGTTCCAACAAATAAGAAAAGTTAAGAATAAGAACATAGTGGACCTCTAACCAAAGATAGAGGAAAAAATGTGAAGGAAGTATCTAAAATGATATGAAATGCAGAAAGATTGGGTGGAGAGATTTTGTTTTGAACAATTATTCACAAATACTACAGGAAAACAAAACAAAATAGACTTAGAAACACAGGCAGAATGGATTAACCCCTCAAGTTCTACAGATGTCCATTGCAAAGAGAGATCAAAAACTTGAAATACCAGAGGTGAGCAGAGGGCTGAGGTATGTGTGGGTGTGAAGTGCCCACTACCTAAGAATGAAGATCTGAGTGGACTTCTTTTCCCAGTACTCATGTGTAAGTCAGGCATTGTGCGAGCCTGTAAAGGTAGCATTGGGCGTCTTGAGACAGGCAATTGATCTTGGGAGCTTATTGGCAAGTTAGCCTAGCTCTAAAAATACGTAGAAGTTTCAGTGACAGATCCTTTCTCAAATAAGTTTGAGTGCCGTTAAAGAGGACTCCTAAGGCTAATCTCTGACATCCATATGCACATCCAGGCAATATCTTCCATCCACCCAGACCTACATACGCATAAATACAACACACACAGACACACACACACACACACACACACACACACACGCACACACACACACACACATACACACAGAGGGGGAGTGGAGAGGGAAAGATTATAATTTCATTTTTGGATATACTGAAAATTCCATTCTTCTTGGATTGTCTTAATGACTCTTTGTATCATGAAGTATCTATGTTGGCCTTCAGTGTAAACAAAGGAATTCGATTATACTTTACTTAAGCATTCTAAAGCGTCTGTGAAGCCTAAGTAATTCGGAGCAGAAAGATTGGCTAGGATGATCCTAGAGATTTTTTTGAGAAGAAAAAATGGTGGTAACAGAAGACAATTGATTAAAAGATTAAATGTCTTAAAGATGTTTATAGCTCTAAACTTTGAGTCTGAAGAACAGTGGATGCTCTGAAATTAGATGGGTAAATGTGGAAGGCATCTTTGTTGATTGATCATGAGTTTGGAAGAGGAATATAGCACTTGTTAATCTGTATAATCCAGGCACACATAGATACTTAGCAAAAAATATTTTGATTTAGTGCTTATTAATATTATGTAACTGCACTGTACCTGATCCATATAATGATAAGAGAGCCAGACATATATTCCAAATGCTGTGTTCACAGTTAAAGTGTCAGTTAATGACATCTTCTACTTGAATACACTTTAAAAACTGCAGAGCAACAGTAACTGAAAACACCTTTAGGGCTCTGCAACTTCAACATTTATATATCTAACATGGGACAACTGGTTATTACATTTTGTTCTTTACAACTATTGGAGTATTAATCCCTTAGTTCCACAGCAGGAGCTCAGATTACATTTGAATAAGAAAGACACTTTAAATGAAAGAGTCACTTCACTGATTTTTTTCTTTAATAAAGTATCAGGGACTTATTCATCTTATCAAAAATAAGCATTAAACATTTCCATCATCTACCAATGTTTAATTTGAGGTTTTTAAATGACAAATATAAATGGGATGATTTAAAAGGTGAGTAATGAAAATATATTCAGAAACAGTGAAATGCATTAATAAATGCCAGTTGCTTTGAAGAAAAAAAAAAAAAACCTTTACAATTTAAGGCACCGCAACAACTTTATACAAGTTATGGAATGTTGAGAAAAAAGAAAAGAAAACTTCATTCTAATTTAAAAAAGAATGGAATTATACTCTTCTTGGGTCCCTGGATAGAAACTGTGTTTTCATAATCTGAATTTGAAAGCAAGTTAGCCTAACAGCAGTGTTCATTTCATTTCCTTGGTTTTAACTAGAAAGACTGCAGATGAGCATGCTTATAAAGTAAATGAAGTTCCTTGTGGATGTTAGAGAATCATTCAGAAAAAAAAAACATTCTTGGATTAAGAAAAGTAACTTTCAGAGGAATTCTAAGAATGCAGCATTCGTTTATTTTAACTGACTGGTAAGGGGTTGTTATTTTGAATTTTGAAGTGAATAAGTAGCTTTCAGGGGAATTCTAAGAATGCAGCATTCATTTATTTTAACTGACTGGTATGGGGTTGTTATTTTGGATTTTGAAGTGAATAATTCCATGAGCAGAAGCATTTCAACTTAAAGGTTAAGTTCATCAAATAGAAGGGAATAATATTCTCTGAGAAACTGCCCTACTGAGTGGTTGTACACATTTGCACTCCCACCAGCCAGGAAGAGTGTTCCCCTTACTCTGCATCCTCTCCAGCGTTAGCTCTTATTGGTGTTTTCAATCTTAACCATTCTGACAGGTGGAAGATTGTATGTGAGAATTGTTTTGATTTGCATTTTTTTCTGATGGCTAAGGATCTTGAATATTTCCTTAAGTGTATTTCAGCCATTTGAATTTTTTGTTGTTGTTGAGGATTCTTTCTTTAGATGTGTACCCCTTTTTCAATTTTATTATTTGATATTTTGATGTCTAATTTCTTGAGTTCTTTATATATTTTAGAGATCAGTCCTCTGTTTGATGTAGGGTTTGGAAAGATCTTTTCCCATTCAGTAGCCTGCCTTTTTGTATTATTGACTGTGTCCTTTGCTTTACAGAAGCTTCTCAATTTCAAGAGGTCCCATTTATTTATTGTTGTTCTCAGTATCTGTGCTATGGGGGTTATATTTAGGAAGGTTTCTCCTGAGCCCATGTGTTGTATACTAATTTCTCTTCTATCACCTTCAGTGTGGACAGATTTATATTAAAGTTTTTAATCCATTTGGACTTCAGTTTTGTGTATGGGGATAGATATGGATCTATTTTCATTCTTCTACATGTTGACATCCAGTTATGCCAGCACCATTTGTTAAAGATAATTTCTTTGTTCTATTGTATAATTTTAGATTCTTTGTCAAAAAGCAGGTGTTCATAAGTGTGTAGATTAATATCCAGGACTTTGATTTGATTCCATTGGTCAACCTGTGTGTTTTTATGCCAATATCACATTTTTTTATATTACTGTAGTTCTATAACAGAGCTTGATGTCAGGGATGGTGATGCTTCTGGAAGTTCCTTTATTGTTGGATTGTTTTGCCTCTCTTGGGTTTTTAATTCTTCCAAATGTTACCTGACAGCAAGGGAACCAACATAGTACCAAACTTGGCCCTCTGAATGTGGGTGACAGTTGTATAGCTGGGGCAGACTGTGGGCCAGTGGCAATGAGACCAGGATTTATCCCTACTTCTTGTTCTGGCTTTTTGGAGCCTATTTTCTCTGGTGGGGTATCTAGCTCAGCCTAGATTTAGTGGGGGTGATTTCATCCTGCCCCAAATCAATGTGCTAGACTTTGGTGACTCCCCATGGGAAGCTTTACCCTCTCTGAGGAGTGGATGTGGGGTGATATGGAGCATGGTCAGGGGAGAAAGCTGTAGGGAGCAGGAGGAGAGGAGGGAGTGGGAAATGGATTTGGCTTATAAAATGAGAAAAGAAAGGCTTGTTTTTAAAACCTAAATATAAAAAAGGGATAATAAGGAAATGAGCTAGATCACTGAAAGACCTTTATACATTTCTTAAAAATCAAATGGGTACCTTTGATAGCCTTCGTGCCAGAAAAAGTATTAGTTCACAGTTTCATGAGCCAGCCCAAATCATAATTTCAACGTGAGTGATAAGAGATCCTGAGGGCAGATTCCTCTTGATAACTTGGACAATATAAGAACAGGATAGCTGAGCATTGGGATAAAGTTTGTTGTTGTTGTTCTTTTCTATATTTTAATTGGGTTCTGTGTAGTGTGATGTACTTACTTCAAGTTTTCTGGGTATGACACAGTTTTGTATATTGTGTTCCATATTTCCTCCCCTTAATATACGCTGGAGAAGAAGTGAATATGGATAACTTGAATGTAGTCTTTTGCTAGTTTTAATCTTATATTTGAAATAGGAGTAATGAAAGTCCAAAACTAGGAGTCCAGGAAAGGTGTATTACCATTATTGTCCTTCTTTTAACTAAAATCTATCTCAATTCTGTTTTTTGCAAAGCTGCAGATTCAGGGTATCTTCTAGATCAGCCACAAAATGCCATAAGTTTATTGATTCTTTAGAATGTTAACATATCTTGCAGAATCCCACAGGACAAGCATTTTCTCATCAGTTATTTACATACACAAACTTACACAAACTTAATCTTATGCCATTTACTTCTTTGCAATCATGGCTTAGATCCTGAAATCCTCTCTTGGGCTTTCATCTGTTATTGTTTTGTTTTTGCTTTGTGCATGTCTGTGTGCATAAGTGATACATACGTGTAGACATACAGGATGATATTTGATATTTATGAAGGCACATATTTGTGAGAAATATATATTGAAACACACACTAATATATATATTATATATAACACACACTATATATAAACACACACACACACACACACACACACATATATATATATATATATTAGTATGAAAGCTTAGATTCAATCCCGTGTCCCTGACAACTAGAACAGTCAAACTTATGGTCATTTTTATAATATTACCAGAACACATCAGATTTTCCAAATAACTTTTTCTCTTGTTTGTCCCCCAAAAACACATATATGGAAGTCAAATGAGACAATCTTTCTGCTTTCAGTTTCTTTGCATGACACTAATAATGAATGATAATTGTTTGCTACTCATGAGTGCCAAATTGTACTTGGTCACTTGAAATTTGGGAAGCGATAAACAGTATTACAAAACTACTCTGAATTTATGTAAAAATGCCAGGACCATTAGCGTCAAGAATAATGTTTATACTTCCTCGCCACACCTGTTGATTATTGCACAATCTGCTGTTAGTTGGGTGTGCTGCTAGAGAATGCAAGGATTGTAAGGTAGGAAAGATACACTCCATCACTGCGACGGCTAGAGGACTGTGGAGTGAGCAATTAGAGGAAAACAATAACTTCACTGCCACCCTCACTTAACAGAGCTGCTGACAGGGCAAGGAACTAAAACACACAATGGCTCTCTTCATTACGAGTAAAAAATATATTAGGTATGCAAATCACCAAATATTTACAAGAAACACATATCTTTTTTATCACCCTCAGTTGTAGAAACATTCTATTTCCAGTGGACTGGCTTTTAACATCTACAATTAAGAAATAATTATTTTCTCAAATTAATGGGACATTACCTCCAACAATGGACAACAGTTATTTTTCTGCATTTTCTCATTTCAAATATATCAGATAATTTTTTCTCATCATATTGATGTTGAACACATGATATCATGACTATCAAGCTCAGCACTACTTTAAAAATAAATACCCTAACTCTCAATATAACTGGAACCTTTGTAATGTCACACATTTCTGCCTATATATCAATAGTGTCTGTGAAAGGAAAGTGGAATTTTAAATTAATAAATTAAAAGTAACTTTATTTAGGCAGTGTGGTGTAACATTAACAGTAAAAATACAAGACATTTTAAAAAGAAGCAAAACTTCATTTTAAGCCATATAGGTGAGCATCAGCGTCTGAGACTGGAAACTGAAATGGACAGAGAGGCTGAAATCACGGGTTCCTAATTAACTTGAGAGCTCATTGGATCTAAGTTTTATTCAGCGTCATCTCTATAAAAATTTTAGACACTTTTTCACTCAGTTATTCAGCCTGAGCAATGGAACTGGTAGTTTCCAGACAAATGCCTGCTGTGCTTAGTTCTCAAATTTTCCATTGGCAGTATAGCGTATGAGGAATTTTGCTAAAAAACAACAGCCATTTTAAGAGCTAGCTGCTTTTTATCTGCTTTGTTAGATAGTTTCATTCCTAAGGATTCTCATAGTCCCATAGGCCAATCTAAGCTCGCTGTGGCTGTGCCAAAGGCCGAGAATGGGGAAATTAAATAACTATGTAATATTTCAAATCATTACTGTGATTGCACTGAGTTTCCCACCCTAAAGCCACCAGGAGGAATATGAATTTGCATCTCCACAGCCATCAAATCCAGTATTAACCAACTATTTGTGTCAGGTTCATTAATCAAAGTTCTATAAATGGAAAATTTGATGTCAGCTGTTGTACTGAATTCATAAGGATATTCTAGAATTTCAAGAACAAATATATTTTAAAATCAAACATTTAAATGGTATTGAAAAATTTCAACCTCAAAGATACAACGACGTTCCTTTGACTTTTTTGACAAGATTCTCCCATAGTTTGTGGCATATAACAAGTGTATAAGTGAAGACGTAACAAAGTTACATTAAGAAACTTGAAAAGAAAAGAGTTGATTGTTATTGCTCAAATGTTAAACGTCTGTCCCAAGTTATTTGATGTCTAAGGCTTGGCTCCCAGCAAGATGTGCTGTGGACATTCATAAGGTGAGGCATGTATAGAAAGTTTATATAGAACACTTGCCATTGAAGACAATTTGGAGACCCAAAAACATCAGTCTTTTCTTTCTACCTGAGAAAGTAAGCAGTTTTCTCCACCATCTCTTTCTGTGCTGTGTTCTTGCACAAGGAAAAATTGAAAGCTACAATAAATGTATTGTTTATGTTTTACCTATATATTTTATAGTAACCTATCACTAATTCAAAGTTCACAAATAAAAAGTTAATAGTCTAATTTAATTAAAATGAAGATTTTCAGCAAAGTAAAAGTTTAGTTTACTGATTTAGAGAGAAAAGACGGGAGTCAGCGCACTCCCTGGCCAGCAAGCGGGGAGCTTCAGAAATGGGGTTCTAAGGAGAATAATGTATTTTCAAGTAAATATTAAAGAACTCCTGACTCTTCTCCAGCTCCAAGAAAAAGAATGGGATTCCATATCTCCATCATAGAGAGAACAGGACTTTCCAATAGAAAGAGAACACTTTTGTGCCAGAACCAATTAACTATTTCCATTCATTTGCATGGAAATTCAAAATGTCATTATTTTTTACCGCTGAGTAGTACACTAATGTGTATATATTCCACACTTTCTTTATCCATTTTTCCATTGAGGGGCATCTAGGTTGTTTCCAGGTTCTGGCTATTACAAATAATGCTGCTATGAGCATAGTTGAACAAATGCTTTTGTAGTATGATTGGGCATCTCTTGGGTATATTCCCAAGAGTTATATTGCTGGATCCTGAGCTAGATTGATTCCCAATTTCCTGAGAAACCGCCACACTGATTTCCAGAGTAGTTGCACAAGTTTTCATTCCCACCAGCAATGGATGAGTGTACCTATTGCTCCACATCCTCTCCAGCATAGGCTATAAATTGGTGTTTTTGATTTTAGCCATTCTGACAGGTGTAAGATGGTATATCAAAGATGTTTGATTTGCATTTCCCTGATAGTTAAGGAGGTTGAACATGACCTTAAGTGTCTTTTGGCCATTTGAAGAAGTAGACTACTCTTAAGAGAATTCAGTTCAGTACCCCATTTTTAAATTGGGTTAATTAGAATTGTCATGTCCAGTTTCTTGAGTTCTTCATTTATTTTGGAGATCAGGCCTTTGTCTGATGCGGGGTTCACATGCAAATGGATGGAAATAGAAAACACTATCCTGAGTGAGATAACCCAGTCCCAAAAAGATGAATATGGTAAGTGCTCGCTAATTAGTGGACTCTAGCCATTAACAAAGGACATTAAGCCTATAATTCACAAGCCTAGAGAAGCCAAATAACAAGGTGAACCCAACGAAAAACATATATAGATCCTCCTGGAAATTGAAAGCAAACAAGATTGCGTGGAAAAAGTTGGGAGCATGAGGGTGGGGGTAGGGGTGGGGATGGAGAGAGGGAGTGAGAGAAGGGAGAAAGGAAAGACTAGAGAGAGCTTGGGGAAGTGGTAGGTGGAGATGGAGGAAGGGTGTATATAGGAGCAGGGAAGAAGATATCTACATTAAGGGAGCCATTTTAGGTTTGGCAAGAGACTTAGCTCTAGAGGGGATCCCAGGTATCCATGAGAATGTCCCCAGCTAGGTCCTTGGACAGCAGAGCAGAGGGTGCCTGAACTGGCCTTGTCCATAGTCACACTGATGACTATCTCAAATATCACCATAGAATCTTCGTCTGGTGATGGATGGAGAGAGAGACAGAGACACTCATCAGAGCAATGGACTGAGCTCCCAAGGTCCAATTGAAGAGCAGAAGGAGGGAGAAGATGAGCANTGTGGCTGACAATGGGGGCTGAATGAGAAGCCATTGATAAAGGCACTGGGACTTTTTTCTACTGCACATACTGGCTTTTTGGGACCCTAGTCTATTTGTATGCAAAGCTTCCTAGGCCTGGATGCAGGGAGGGGGGGTCTTGGACTTCCCACAGGACTGGGTTCCCTGCCTTCTCTTAAGGAGGGAGTGGAAGGGGGGAGGGGAGGAAGTGCAAATTTTTGAATGGAAAAAAATTGAAAAAAAATAGGAGTAAGAGACCCCCCGAAAAAATAACCAATTAACTTTTCTTTCTTTTTTGGAAGTATCCAATTCCCACAATAGCCCAAACAAGCCAATTCCATTCAATAAAAAGAATTCACCCCACCCCAAAACATGAAGGTTATGGCTCTGCCAGACTGACCTGGATTCTCATCTGGAACCCCTCTCCATTGGAGGAATCAGTCCCTGTTTGTGCTTTTTCTTTGTGTTCTTCTGCTTTCAATTAACACCCTGCTGAGTGTTGATACCTGCGTTTTCCTGCCTTTTCTTTAAATTGTCAAGGGAAGAAGAGTTTATCCTTTCAACCCTAGAGGAACTCACCTTGATTAGATCAGTTGGAGTTTCTGCTACAATTCAAAAGAACAAATAAAAATGAAATCACCTGTGGTGAAGTTCAATACCACTGCAAGAAATACTTTTTTTTTATTTGAAGGTAGAAAGCTCAGTGTTTTAGTTACTAATATATTGATGATAAGAGATTCTATAATCAAGGAAACTTATAAAATAAACCATATAATTGGAGGCTTGCTTACGATTTTCACAAATTTAGTATATTATAATAATGGTGGAGAATATGGTGATAGGCAGGCAGACATGGTACTGGAGCAGTAGCTGAGAACTCCATCTGAGTGACAAGTTTGCAGACTAAGAAATAGAAATTGCACCTAGTGTTAGCATTTGAAAACTCAAAGCCTACTTCTAGCAACACACCTCCTCCAACAAGGCTGCACCTCCTAATCCTTCTTATACAGTTCCACTAAGTGGTGACCCAGCATTCAAACATATGAACCAATACGGGCCATTGTCATTCAAACCACTACACTCAGCAAGAACTAATATTTCCCAGATACACCCCTTCATATTTGTTCTGATTAGACAATTCATTAGATTGTGAAGTTGGACTCTCACAAAAAAGTAAGACTCAGACACTGCTCACTGTGAAAAGATGGAAGAAATATTCACTCTTGTTTTCTTACTAGCCTGATTCATTGTAACAAGAAGGTCCTGCTTGTTGGGGTTTCTTTCTCAACTGGCACCCCGCAGCCAGCAAGTCCCAAAGAAAATCACACAGAGATCTCTGTAAGTTATAAAGCTGATTGGCCCATTTGCTCAGGCTACTTATTAACTCTTTTAGCTTTTATTAACCCATTGCTCTTATCTATGTTTGCCATATGCCTTGGTACCTTTTTCAGCTGGAAGGTCACATCCTGCTTCCTCTGTGGTCTGCACAGGACTAGGAGGAATCAACTTCCTCCTTCCCAGAATTGTCCTGTTCTCATTGCATCATTTCTACTTCCTGTCTGGTTTNGAGATCTCTGTAAGTTATAAAGCTGATTGGCCCATTTGCTCAGGCTACTTATTAACTCTTTTAGCTTTTATTAACCCATTGCTCTTATCTATGTTTGCCATATGCCTTGGTACCTTTTTCAGCTGGAAGGTCACATCCTGCTTCCTCTGTGGTCTGCACAGGACTAGGAGGAATCAACTTCCTCCTTCCCAGAATTGTCCTGTTCTCATTGCATCATTTCTACTTCCTGTCTGGTTTCCTGCCTATATTTCCTGCCTAGCCAATCAGCATTTATTTAAAACATGATTGACAGATTACAGACAATCTCCCGCATCAACACACCTCCTCCAACAAGGCTGCACCTCCTAATCCTTCCTACACAGTTCCACTAAATGGTGACCCAGCATTCAAACATATGAACCAATGGGGGCCATTGTCATTCAAACCACTACACTCGGCAAGAACTAATATTTCCTGGATATACCCCTTCATCTTTGTGCTTATTAGAAAATTCATTGGATTGTGAAGTTGGACTCCCACAAAAAAGTAAGATTCAGCCACTGCTCACTGTGAAAAGATATAAGAAATATTCACTCTTGTTTTCTTACTAGCCTGATTTATTCTTTGCTTATGTTTCTACCCGGCCAAATCCTGGGTGCTCTTGATTTCTTTTTGTAACCATCAACCTTTTGGAGTTGCTTTGGAGTAACTCACACCTCATCAATAACTTATCACCCATGATCTATAAGGAAGGCCAATAAACCTATTGGTCCTCCAGGGTGAAATACAGCTTTGGTTTGTTCCTTGGACAATAAGAGGAGCTGATAGACATTGTTCAGTTTCCCTCACCTCCAGGTAGAAAAAGATTTTTCAACAAATACCAAAGTATTTTAAGTATTATGCCTCCTAATATTAAGAAAGAAAATCTTTAAGTTAAAAATATGTTAGAAGGATATAAGAATGAAAATATTTTAATGAAGGAATTGTGATCAAGGTTAAGATGCCTGGACATTTCCAGAATGGAAAAAAAAATCTACAAAGTTTATGCAAGTTGTGAAGGTTTAAGTAAATTATTAAAGACATGTAAAATATAGGACTTAGAGATGTCATATATAAAATAAAAATTTCTAAGTTCAAAATTCATATATTAACATCTAATATCTGCTTAAATCAATGAAGTTTCTGGTCCATTTTCATAACAATTATAAAGTTTAATTTAAAGAAAACAATGTATATCTAATCAAAACTTATTTTAAAATGTTTGGTTATACATAAACTTTACTTAAATATTACACAATAGTTAAAAAAAGACCACATTAGGATAACATTTAATAACCATATTGTACCTATACCAATGTGATTACAGTAATTAATAGAAGACTCTTTTCTTCCATGCCCTATCAATGGACTTTGGGTCATCTTTTGAAATGCTCTATATATGTTGGGAGTACCCTCTTCTCTTACTCAGGGAGGACATGAGACATACCATATGGCATTTTGTAAACAGTGTCATTAACAAAAAGGATGGTCAACACAGAAGAAAATTTTCCTCAAGGTTCCCAAGATAAGCCATGTTCAAGCTAGCTTTGCCTTATCTTCATGTAGATGAAATAACCGGCATGAAGAAGACTAGGAGCCATAGGCTCATCTCAAGGCAAAGTAACCCTTGAGGACCACACCTCCAACTGGCCTTGACACTTAAAACAGAGTAAAGAAAGAAAGAAAGGAAAGAAGGAAGGATGGAAGAAGGTGGAAGGAAGAGATGCATCCAGTAAAAATAGTGGTTATATCTTACAACAAGTGCTCTCAAAATCCAGGAGAAAATAATAAAAAGTAAATAAATAAATAATCCTCCAACAACTAACACCTAAAAAATAAGTATTGCTGTCCTCAGGAGTTCAATAGAACTCATTTCTCAATCATTCCCAAGATCTTACATTTAAATCTGTATCAGATATTATACATATTAGATATTATACAATTATTTTCCAATAATTATTTTCTTTTAGATGAAGAAAATGCTGAATATTATTATTTTATACATGTAACAAATTTTCATTTTCCATCCATCTGCTGATGGAAAAATAGCTTGATTTGTTCTAGTCAATTCTAAAGTAAATGAAATCACAAAAACTGTAGGAAAACAATAGAATTTAGATTGCATAGTATTAATGGAGGTCACACATCCCATGAATAATGAAACTGATTTGCATTTCCCTTATCACTAAGGAGGTTGAGCATTACCTTAAGTGTCTTTTGGCTATTTGAACTTCTTCAGTTGAGAATTCTCTGTTCCGATCAGAGCCCCATTTTTTGATTGGGTGAATTAGCATTTAAAGTCTAGTTTCTTGAGTTCTTTATATATTTTGGAGATCAGA
>LOEQ01000377.1:488365-500483 GCA_001685075.1 Bramus lutescens
TGATAGGCCAGCCCTTAGGTGGGTGGAGTAGACAGAATAGAATGCTGGGAGGAAGAAAGCAGAGTTAGGGAGATGCATGAAGCTCCAGCCCAAGATGCACGTGGGTTAGAATCTTTTCCAGGTAAGCCACGACCCCGTGGTGATACACAGATTACTAGATATGGGTTAAGTAAGATGTGAGAGTTAGCCAAAAAGAGGCTAGATTTAATGGGCCAGGCAGTGCTTAAATGAAAACAATTTATGTGTTGTTATTTCGGGTGTAAAGCTAACCGTGTGGGGAGCTGGGAGGGCCAAAAAGCAGGCCCACTCCCCTTTCACTACACTAAAGGTTTACTACAACTAGGAAACACCTCGTGGTATGTAGCAAGCATCATCTGTGCAAACTGCCTTTTCCAGTATCCTTACCCTGTTCTAAGTCCTGTCACCATTATTGCAGCGCTTCTTAAGTACAGAGAAGGGTTAACAAGCGCATCTTCCCAGTAAACTGGAAGGCATAGGTTTTAGACCTTATTTTTCAAACAAGATGAGAAGGTTGCCAGGAAGTTTGTGTGAGATTCTGAAAGGAAAGGCACTGTTAGGAGCCAGAATTAATGTGCTGGATTCTTTTCCTTGCTAAGTCAACAATGGCAATTCCCAAGCTTCATATTCCTGTATGATAACAAAGCTCAGCTTGTTTAAGCTTCTCTTGATTAGATTTTCTCTTTCTTGTGCTTAAAAATGCTCAAACTTATTACAAGTGCTGCAATTCCATGGCTTAGAAGTAATAGAGATTCAAGAATAGTTGACGGGTTAAATGATTTCACAATGGTTTGTGCAGAGTAAAACATAATTAAAATAACAATTCAAATGAACCTTGTCACTTGTTCATGGGTGGAGAAATAATATTAGAAGCAGTGAGAAAGTGACATTGTAACAGCTAGTTAGAACCTGCCTTGACTGAGAAGCACTGCCTCCTTTGTAGGTAAATCACATTAGAATGAAGCCTGAGCATCTCTGTTTGCATTTTCTAGGTGTGCCCTTTACTCTGGGGTCAAAGGCTTACCTCTGTACATAATGCAAGAAATGTATACTTAAGAACCAGTTACACATAGGCTATCTTATGCCTTTGCAAGGTTTGAGGTATGCAATTCAGAATAACTGAGACATCTTGCTGTTAGTTTTTAAATGTTGTCCTGTCCTTACCCACAAAAATATAGGTAATGGTCATTACTTATTGTCTTAAACTTATAATTACATCACATATTGTATGAAAGGCCACTTTCTACGAGGTGTACTTGAATTGTGGGGCTGCATCCTGAGTATGGTTGACCATCTCCTGAGAATCATGTTATCCCCCAATTAATAACAAATTTGCCCTAAAAATATAATAATAAAAACAAAAACAGAATAAAGAGCCTTTTCTATCTCTGGGGTTCGGGATATATTTTCTGAACCAGTAGAACATGCAGTAAAATAGCGATTTTGATATTATATGAAGACTAAGAATATATTATACTGGTTAGAAATTACAAAAAGTATATAAAGATATTTGTGTAGAATATCACAGAAAGGTGGAAATATGAACTAAAATTACCCAACTATTTAAAATGAAAAGAAATGAATGAGGGGTTTTGGGAACTGAAGAACCATAGGGCTAAATGGAAAAGTTCAGAGAGAACAAGAAAACTGCATTTGTAATGGCTGTAGGGATGTGAAAATAGAAATCATAAACTCAGATATTTAGGAAGCTAACATTTTAAGCAAAGGCTTAAAGAAGGGAGAATGGATAAATTATTCTATATTATTGATAAGTTTTTTTTTAAAAAGGAAGGAAGAAAGTCCAAAATATTAATGTATGCACCCAGTTCTAAGTATCAATTTAAAACACAGAGAACCTAGACAGCACACAGAGAACCTAGACAGCAATGAGGTAGTAGAAAAAGATGAAATCTTCTGAGTAAACTGGGAGCATGGGGACCTAGGGAGAGGGTTGAAGGAAAGGGGAGAGGCAGGGAGAGGAGCAGAGAAAATGTAGAGCTCAATAAAAATCAATATAAAAATAATAAAATAACAAATGAATAAGACAGTTTTAAGGAAAAGGTCCTTGTAGTTTGTGAATGCGTGTGTGCATGTGTGTGTGTGCGTATGTGTGTATGTATGTGACTACATATGTGTGTGGTGTTGTGGGATTCCCCTCTGTATGCTGTGAATACCATTGATTAATAAAGAAACTGTCTTGGGCCTGCGAAGGCAATATAGGTAGGAGAGTAAAACTAAACTGAATGCTGGGAGAAAGAAGGAGTAGTTAGTGGGAAGTCATGGAGCTGCTGCCAGAGACAGACGTGGAGAAACTTTGCTGGTAGGCCACGACCTCCTGTTGATGCACAGATAATGGAGGTGGGTTAAATTAATATGTAAGAGTTAGCAAATAAGAAGCTAGAGCTAATGGGCCAAGCAGTGATGTAAAAAATATGGTTTCTGTGTGATTATTTCGGGAGGATGGGTGGCTGGGAAATGAATAAGTGGCCCATTACTACAGTGGTGTTTGTGTGTGTGTGTGTGTGTGTGTGTGTGTGTGTGTGTGTGTGTGTGTNGGGGAGAGGCAGGGAGAGGAGCAGAGAAAATGTAGAGCTCAATAAAAATCAATATAAAAATAATAAAATAACAAATGAATAAGACAGTTTTAAGGAAAAGGTCCTTGTAGTTTGTGAATGCGTGTGTGCATGTGTGTGTGTGCGTATGTGTGTATGTATGTGACTACATATGTGTGTGGTGTTGTGGGATTCCCCTCTGTATGCTGTGAATACCATTGATTAATAAAGAAACTGTCTTGGGCCTGCGAAGGCAATATAGGTAGGAGAGTAAAACTAAACTGAATGCTGGGAGAAAGAAGGAGTAGTTAGTGGGAAGTCATGGAGCTGCTGCCAGAGACAGACGTGGAGAAACTTTGCTGGTAGGCCACGACCTCCTGTTGATGCACAGATAATGGAGGTGGGTTAAATTAATATGTAAGAGTTAGCAAATAAGAAGCTAGAGCTAATGGGCCAAGCAGTGATGTAAAAAATATGGTTTCTGTGTGATTATTTCGGGAGGATGGGTGGCTGGGAAATGAATAAGTGGCCCATTACTACAGTGGTGTTTGTGTGTGTGTGTGTGTGTGTGTGTGTGTGTGTGTGTGTGTGTGTGTGTGTGTGTGTGTGTGTGTGTGTTAGAGAGAGAGAGAGAGACTGCCATATGTACATGTGCCTGTAGAGAGCAGAGAGGGTGTCAGGTTTCCTGAGGTTATACAAGCTACTTGACTGCTTGACATGGGCATTGGGTACTAAATCAGGTCTTCTGGAAGAGCAGCAAAATATCAAGCTCTCTTAGTTACTGAGCTATCTCTCTACATAAATCCCCCAAAGAATATATCAGAAGAAAGGTTTGAAGTCATTAGAGAAGAATAAGACATGAAATTAGCAAAACTTAAGAGGTATACAAAGAACTCTGATCCAAGGGAGGGGAGGGGAGGTAAAGGGCAGTAACAAAGCGGGCAGAAAAGAAGAATTTTTACAACAGCTACTAACGTGGACTTCTGTACTATATATTCATTTAAAGTTACAGCTGTTTCCAGTGAGATTTTATGTTATCTGAATAGTCCCCATTACTAAAATTCTCTACCATTTAATGATTATTAGAGTGGTTAAAGGTCATATAAAATAAAAACATTGTAAACTGGGATTGCATGCAAGTAGAAAATGCTTTTTAGTAGTAAAATTTTAACTGAGACATGATATGAATATGGAGCACTAAGAGCTGTTATGCTCTGCAAGTTTAGAATTGTTAATAGAAGCCAGATAAGAGAAAATTGAGTGATAGCAACAGAATTCAGTTAACAGGTAATTGAAAATATGCTAATAAATATTGATAAGCAGAGACAACTTCATTGAGAGAAATATGGTGTTAAATTTATAAGTAAAAGAGGCAACAGGGAGAAGAAGACTGAGTAATAAACAAGGAGAAAACTCCCAGCCCTCACTTTGTGGCTCACTGCTCCGTAGTCACACAGGGATAATGTGGATGGGTCACAAACCCGAGACTTGTAGATACAAGGGAAGAATGACTGAGAGAACAGGAACATCAGGTTATCTGGGCAAAAGGAGGCTGATACTTCCTAAAGGCTGTCAAGAAAGTCATGAACAATTCGCTGATATTTCAAAGGAAACAAGAGGTGGTTGAGAGACACTGAAGAGTTTCTAAACAAAAGCTTCTTTGGCAATAAAAATGATGACAATTTTCTAAGAATAATCTTGAATATGTTGGCTGCCATGACAAGGATGGGAAAAGCTTAACACTTTCTGAAACCAGCAATGGGCAAAGGAAGAAAACAAAGGGAACTCAGTCAGTGCCTTGAACCAAAGCAAAAGGAAATAAAATATTAGACACCTGGGATGACACAGAAGCAAGGTCAAGAAGAAAACTTGTGGAAATAAATACTACATCCTTAAAATGAATAAAGCCAAAGAAACCAGTGCGTGATACTTCAAGGAACTTCAAGAAGAACAAAGTAATGCTAAAGTTTACAGAACTAAGAGAATGGTTAGAGAAAGAATAAATACAAGACCAAAAAAATTGCAAGGGAAAAGATTAACAGAAATGTGGATTTTTTTTTTGAAAAATGAACACTGAGCAACTGTTAGCTAATGTAGTCAAAAGAAGAAAGGGGCCAAGGCCAAAGGAATTCAGGGAGAGAGAATCTTAAATAAGATAAATCAGTCATAAAGGACATATTACAACTGACAACATAGCAATACAAAGTATCATAAAACACTATATGAACAAATAGATCAAATTGGATAACTTGTAAGCAAAGGCTATCTTCTTCTCATAAGCATATAGTCTACCACTAGTATTTCATAACCAAATGTAAATCCACACAGGCCACAGTAAGTGGATGTTAATAGAGAAACAAACAAAACACAAGTTTCTTCAAAAGAATAAAATTGAGTTGACAGTTTTTTTACACATAATCAGAGATTAGAAGAAAATACTTTCAATTTCATGTTCCAAAACTAGAGGCAGCATATATCAAAGCAAACAAGGACATTATAAGAAAAGAAAATTATAGGCACTTATCACCAGAGATGCAAAAATCTATATCAAACTAAACTGAACTCCATAAAACATTGAAAACTCACACAACTAAGGGGCAAAATACACAAATATATAAATGTTACACATTGCATTAACTAAATGAAAAGTAAGAACAATATGATTATCTAAAAGGACAGAAAAATCATCTGAAACATTCATCATCATGATGTAAATATTAAGACATGGAATTTGTGCTGTAGACAGGGCAGCATTTGGAATGGTAAGGCAAGAGGATTTTGAGTTCCAAGAAGGACAGCTGGAGCAAACAATCTAAGACAATCTCTTCTAAAACATTAACAATGACAGAAAATACTGTTTGGTATGTAAGATGTATTTCTCAACTCAGTAAAAGTCATGTATGGGAAACTCATAGCTAACACTGAGATAATGGAGAAAAGTTCCTCTGAGATCAGGACCACAAATATGCCTCTAACACTTCTATTTAAGTAACACTGATGCTCTGGGAGAGCAATCAAGGAAGAAAAAGAAACACAAGGCATTTAAAGCATGAATGAGGAAATTGATGCACCTAGTGACTCCTCCACCACCAGCAAAAGAACAACTAAATCCCTGTTGAAACTAATAATCTGAGTGAAATTACAAAATAAAAGAAAAGAGTAAACATGAAGTGACAAGTCCTTTGAGGATTATAATACTCATCTCATATTGAATACATATATCAAATATATATACTTTAAATAAAATGTTAATGTTATTGTAAACATTTTCATTTGCTCCAAGATTTTGCATATTTCATAACAACCCTGTGTCTTGTGGCAGCTGAGCTGCCTAATGCATCAACATTGTTGCAGTGCCTCATGCATCATATAAGCAGTATTATTTGAACAGCATAATGGCTTCCTTTTAATACACTTGAAGGCGTTCTTTCCCTGCAAATTCATGGTGAGGTAAAAAAGGATAGAGCTAAAGAGCGTTAGAGAGCTTTGCTAAGGAGCTCTCAACCCAAGATGCATTAAAAACAGCAAATAAGACACATTCCTTTCTAATCTGTAGTGAACAGGGAATAAGGCTGTAACCATGAGAGGCAGAGCCCTACTGCCCTACCCATGAATGGATTATGACCACCAGAGATATGAAAAATGTCCTAGGGCAGGGCATGTGGCATGTACCAGACCCACTTTTTTCAACCTGAAAAAAACTGTCAATAGACTTCAATAATAATAATCGAAAACATTAAAATATTTTTCTATTCATTGGTGATGATGAATGGGAATTTGGGATTCTAAAATTACTTAACTGTTAATTATTACTTTATGAGAGTAACTACAGCATTAGAGACCTAATCAGGAAACTGTAAATAAGCAAATTACCAGCTGTCAAAAAAATCATAACTACCAAATTAAAAGAACTTCCCTCAGACAAGATAACACTGCTTTTGCTGGAAGCTGGATGAAAAAAAATGAATCATGAGGGAAAAACATTACTCAAATACAACAGACTTTTAATTAATTCTGCCTATGTAAACAAACACTTGATATAAACCTTAAAACTTAAGTAAAGTCGTAGGATGTTTGCCTGGTTTGCATAGGTCCTTTGTTTGTTATCCTTTACAGTTCATCAAAGTGTTTCTACTTAGCCTATCACATTCTTTTGCTGTCTGTTTACCCAGATGATTCAAGAACCAAACAAAATGCTAACTATAGTTCACTGTATTCTCCTGTCATCATACTTTATTGTTTTACCAATTTATTTTCAATGGAAAAAAAGAAATAGGTTTGGGTATTAGGAGACCTTCTGTGATGATTATGGAGAGAAATTTTAAAAAAAATTCCATATATGTGTTTCCTAGAAAGCATATCAAAGGCTTGACAGTAACTGTGAAGGTTCTTCAGTTATGTTAAGTGAATTGAAGTTTAATTTGTGTCTCAGTGAAAGTAGGAAACTGCTTGTGCTCTTGCAGTTACTGTCTTTGCAGAAGAGTTAAAGAGATCAATGCAAAAGAGGAAAAAAATCACAATTTCCTAGACTCCTGTAGGCATTTTAGTTAGGTATCAAGTTCAAACTTTGATCTTCCATCTACTTCTAAGAACTGATGTGGGTTTAGGGGCATAATTAACTGGTTTCCTATATTTCCTGGTGACTATGGTAGCCCTCTCTGCCTGACCTATTCCTCAAGTGTCAGTCTCATCTAATTGCTTTCTAAGTCCAACTAAAGTGACGAATAAAGATTTAAAAGAGGGAAACCCACACCTACAAAAGGTGTCATTTTAACGTAAAGAAATGAATCTTTAAAGGTAATATATCTATATCATTATAGGAGATGATTCAAGTAGATAACTCACCATAGGAAGTATTGTGTAACAATGAGGTCAGCCCTCTCTAGATGTTGGTAATGGAAAGAACCCCCTCCCCATCATCTGAGCATTGAGGTCACATACTTCACTAATCATTAATCACCTTGTATGACAGGTTATAGAACACAAGTCTTGGGTGTGTTCTTTTCATCTTTCAGAGATCTGGGGACATTACGTAGTTTTTTCAAAAATGTAATAATATCAGGGACAACATCACATACAAATTCATAGAGGAAAACAAGGAGAAACAAGAGCAGGAAAGAGAAAAAGGGTAACCACTTGGGAATGTTATATTACTCTCCATGTCCTTTCTGTTTTATTACAAGTATTTGGGCATATTTTCTTCTAGGGCTCAAGCTCCATGTTACAGATTGGCTGCCCAACATGGCCCACTAATTCCACATAAAACCTAAGAGGGCTTTCAAAGGAATTCTAGTCACAAATATAGAGTTTAACACAGCTTTTTGCTGTTTGCTGGCGGCTTACTACAGCTGCTTTATGAGAAATTTTCCCGATTCAGCTGTAGCGAGGGGTGGGGGGAAGCCGTGCAGTTTTAAAATGCCAGCTTTCTGGGCTATGCTCCTAGTGCAACCTCTGTCTTTTGTGGGAGACAGAGCATTTACATGGGTTTATGAGGAAAGTGCTACAGCTTGCTTGATGGCAATGTGGACCAGCTTTGTGCCTGGAAGTGGGCCCTGTGCTTAGACCTCAGAGGTGCAAGCTGCTCTGCCATGCTGGACTGGGAAAGCCCCCAGTACCCATATTTGACCTAGGACTGTTGCAGCTTAGATTCTTAAGAGCTTAGCATTTTAAAAGCACAAATTAAAAGTGTTCCTGGACAGTAAAGAATTACAGATTCACAATAGGGCAGATTCAGAAATAAAAAAAAAACCTCTAAATGGGTCACAGTGTTAAATAAATGTACATAGGCTTGAGAGAGGAAAAATATAGAATATACAGTCATAAAATAAAGTTAATGCTTTAAAAAGAAGGAAAATCTTTAAAGAGACAGAGTACAGATAATCAGAGATTAAAGGAAGTAAAAAAAAAACACGTAAAAATGGAAAATTCACAGAGAGTCTGGATTCTGCATATTATTGTGTTTTCTTTAAATTTTTTTGACTGTGAAGGAGCTAAGTGCAGAGACACATTTCATTGCATGAGCTGCTAAGCTAAATGAGCATGTATATTATAAAGGTATTATGACTTCAGAATTTGGGTCTAAGGATATCATCCTTTGGAAAAGAGGTTGATCTTTTCTTTTCACAGGTGATGAGACCCTGTGGATTGCATCTAGACCAGTATGGTTTCATAGACCAAGGGCTCTGAAACAGTTGTCGTGAACACCCTTCAAAAATTAATTCACTCAACTGCTGACTGAGAGAAACCTAGCACGCAGGATATATAATGAAAGACCTGATTGACAGCACCCCCATACAGCACAAAGCAGTTTGAAGAGAAATAACTATGTCCATATTCTCAAATATTGTTTATAAATATTCTTTTACATTTAAGGGGGATATGCTATAGATATGAATAATTTGCATTGGTATGGATTTTGCTTTATTGATATAAATTTAATCTCAATTTTGTTATATATTTCTGCTCTTGATTAAGGTACTGTGATTGCGTAGTTCACTTAAAAATGTAATGTATATTTAGGAAATTAGGTTGTTAATGGATAATCATTTATAATAGTCAGGCTTGTAGTCATGTTAGATTTTTTCTAGATATATAGAGATATGTTTCAGTTAAATAGGCATTCTTTGTATTTTCAAAGACTACAGAATATGGCATTCAAAATGTTTTAATAACTTAGGGCTTTTCATGGTAATGAGACATGTCTGCTCCTGGCAGCACCAATATACTTCAAGAGGAAGATGGGCATTGAAGAGGATCCTTATGGAGTTTGATAGCAATTTGGACAAGAAACTGCTCTTGCCTGGACTGTTGCATAAACTGGACATGAATAACCTGCAGAGAGATGACTGCTGAACTTGCCTAAAGGTTAGATGAACCTTCTGGGTTCCCCTGCTTCTTGAAAGAGTCTGTCAGACATTCTGCAGGACACAGAAGTAAGTGACTGAAATGTCTTTGAAATTTCCTGCTTCATGAAAAAGTATGCTTGATACTATGAGCCTGCATGCTGAAGATGGATGCCCCAACAGTACAGAATAACTTTGGGTGACTGTTCAGGCAGCAAGATATCTCTGTCATTTCTAGAGTTTTGGAAGTTGCTTACAATGTATTTCCTGTTTACTTAGGTTATATTATATCCTTCTAAAGTATTTGATGGAGTTGAAGAGTATATAGATAATTATAGGTTTCCTTTGTTATAATAAGAGATAAAATAAATAAAAATATTGTAACTGTAATTCTTGCTTGAATACTGCTTTGTTATATGTAATTTTACTATTTTAAAGTTCAAGCCTTCCTTTCCTTCTTAAACAGAAAAGGGGAAATGGTGTAGGAGGAACTTCTGTTTATGTATTGCTTTCACTGGATAATCAGTAAAGAAACTGCTTGGCCTGATAGGGCAGAACTTAGGTAGGCAGAGAAGAGAAGACAGAACTGAATTCTGGGAGAAAGAAAGCAGACTGAGAGAACCACCATGGAGCTGCCAGAATCAGACATGCTGAATATTTCCCTGTAAGACACAACCTCGTGGTGATACACAGATTAACAGGAATGGGTTAGATCAAGATGTTAGAGTTGGCCAATAAGAAGTTAGAGCTAATGGCCAAGCATTGTGTTAATTAATACAATTTCTGTGTGGTTATTTCAGATGTAAGCTAGCCAGGCTGCTGGAACAAGCGGCCCCGCTCTCCTTTCAACATAACTGAGAGTTTGTTTAAAAACTGTTAATTTTAATTTCAGTCATATTTTGGGATATGTGTACTCATGAAATGCTTGTTTTATCCTTTAAAGTCCAATATTTTATTAAAATATTTATTGGATTGGCAACTTAGGTTGATATCCATAAATAAACAAAATCATCTTTCACTATGTAGCTTCAGTAACAGTCTAACTTTATCCTAGCTCTAGGTTTGGACCATTTTCTGGATTTTTGTTTCCTTGTTCATGAACACCTATTACTGTATTCATTGAATTATTTGTGTAGGTGCATTATTTATTAGTGTATATTGATTTTGATTTACATTTGTGTAGTTTGCTAGCTTCTGGAAATGTGGTATTTATTTAAACATTTCTAGACATATGTATGTCCTGAGAAAGTGCTCACTTCCACTTGTTGTGATCAAAAAGGACAGAACTTCATTTTCCTGTACACTCATGAGAACCCAGCATGTTAACTAATATGAATGATTCCTCACACTCTTAACAATATACAGGATGGTATTGAAAGTACAATATTGAAGCCAGTGATATGGCACGGGGGGTGGTATTATTTTCTCTCCAGTGCTGGAATCAAATTTTATAAATTTCTTGACTATTAGAATGCTCTTCAGGAGAGCTGATGCACTTGGCTGTATGTCTATTACTAATTTTTAGCTCTAACCTTTGCTATCAAATCTGCCCAATGCATTCATTTCCATTTAACTTGACCATGTATTAGTTTACACTATTACTGTTATTTACAAGCAAAGCAACCTGTAATAAACCATTGTACTTACGAATTCTGTAAGTATTCAGGAGCCTGCATTGATTTGAGCATATGCACTAGTGTGCTCATTAAACAAAAAGAAGCTTAAGAATTCAGTGATTCTGTGTTTAGGTGGGAAATTTAAATGCTTTGGGCATTGCCCTTAGTCATCAGATAAATGCAAATCAAAACTACTCTGAGATTCTATCTTGCACCTGTAAGAATGGCCAAGATCAAAAACACTGACAACAACTTATGCTAGAGAGGTTGTGCGGTAAAGGGAACACTTCTGCATTGCTGGTGGGAATGCAAGCTGGTATGGGCCCTTTGATGTCAGTGTGGCAATTTCTCAGAAAATTAGAAAACAATGTTTCTCAAGACCCAGTAATACCACTTTTGGGTATATATCCAAAGGATGCTCAATCATGCCACAAGGACACATGCTCAACTGTGTTCATAGCAGCATTGCTTGTCTTAGACAGAATCTGGAAACAACCTAAATGCCCCTCCACTGATGAATGGATAAGGTAAATGTGGTACATTTACACAATGGAGTACTACACAGCAGAAAGAAAATAATGACATCTTGAATTTTGCAGAAAAATGGATGGAGGTAGAAAACAATATGTTGAGTGAGGTAACCCAGACACAGAAAGACAATTATCAGATGTACACACTCATAGGTGGTTTTTAAACATTAAGCAAAGAAAACCAGCGTACAAACCACAATCCTCGAGAACTTAGACAACAATGAGGACACTAAGAGATATTTACATAGATCTAATCAACATGGGATGTAGAAAAAGATAAGATCTCCTGAGTAAATTGGGAGCATGGGGACCTTGGAGGAGGGCTGAAGAGAGGAGGGGAGAGGCAGGGAGGGGAGCAAAAAAAATGCAGAGCTCAATAAACATCAGTAAAAAAGAAAGAAAAAATAAAGGGTCAAATCATAACTAAAAAGAAAGAAATTACGTGTTTTTCTTTGGGTTCACCTTCCTATTTAGCTTCTCTGGGATCATGAATTATAGGCTTAATCACCTTTATTTATGGCTAGAATCCACTAATAATTGAGTACATACCATATTCATCT
>LOEQ01000377.1:505150-540375 GCA_001685075.1 Bramus lutescens
CTCTCTGTGATAAACAAGTCCTTATTTGGCTAAGGCTGATCAGCAGGCTTGCTTTCGTGTATGAGGGCCTATTAGAGATTGCCACATGGCTTATTGGGCAGAGTATATAGTCTGCAAGAGCCCTTCCTGGGAATAAGAGAAGAAGATTGTTCAAGGTTCCTGAATAAACTGCATATAGAAGAGCCCGAGTGTTGCGTCTTTCTTGCTGTTCGAGGTGGATGTGACAAATGAGAGTTTTTCAACTTACACTAATTTGGTTGTCTATGCAGTTGTAACATTTTTCTTGGCTGGGTGACAGAAATACAACCCAATTATGACCCTTATCAAAGGGGAGACCAATACCAGAAATTATTTATTGTACATCATAAAGTTGTAAGTCTTATAGCTTGAAAAATAGAAATTTGGGTGGTGATTTGTCAGTGTTTAATATATTGACAGTAAAATAAATAAAACATAATAGCAGGAAGAGGGACAAACCACACACACACACACACACAAAAATAATAAGCCAGCATGTCAATGCAGTATACTTCTTACATACCTGCACAAAGAGGAAAACAGTGAGTTTGAAAAGAGAGCAGTGACTTCCATGGGAATGCTTTTATCTTGGAGAAAAACACCAGACATGCAGAATAGACAGAAGGGTCACCTATACTGAAAGCAGGTATCACAGAGAGGTGTTTTAAGGTCTATGATTAATGATGAATTATAGAACTCAAATAAGCAGGTAACCTGCTGACGTTGTAAGTAGCAAGTTCTCTTTTTTGGTGATGTGTGTAATGATCACTTACCTTGTATTTTATGTTAAGAGGACCTCAATTTTTGACATAAAAAAATCACTATTTTTAGAAAAGGATTCTACCTCTAAAAAGAAATAGCAGAAAGATGTGTCTACTTCTCCATTATTTGAATAGATTCAAATCTGTTTGAATGATTCTCAGAACTATAGGAGCAATTTGATGAATATGCAGCAAGTAGCCTATGGAAAAACCTGGTCTGCTGGAAACAGAATAGATACTCTTCTATGAGTCTAGAGGAACTATGAGGCATCTTTTCTCTTGATTCCTTATGGCTTAGATAGTTTTATTGGTCGCTTTATACTTTTACAATAAATTCTGTATCTGCAAAGTAGAGGTGTGTGTGATTAAGGGTAAGATGATGGAGAATCATCATTCCTTACACAAACCCCAGCAAACACAGAGCTCTAATGAAGGCACTGCATGTTCAGGCACTAGTAACATTGCCATGCACTGAAACCCTTTCTAGGCATTCTATAGGAGACATACAACATTTTAATTATCATATATGATTTATGCAATGTGATATGATAATAATGTTATTTGCATGTATATGATGTACTTTGATTTTATTCATCACCTGTCATCCTTTCTTTCCATTCTACCCTCTTTTTCCTAGAACACCTCTGACAGTTTTTTCTTGTTTTTCTCTTAAATATGCATGAGAGAACATATGTGATGATTGTTTTGCAATGACACTTACTTCATATATCATCTCCAATTATATCCTCCTTTTCATGGAAAAACATTTTTTTCTCATAATCTGCTATGAAGAAAGGAGAAAGCCTAGTCCTACCAAGATTATCAGGCAGTGATTCTGACTTGCACAAGCATTAACTGTTGAGAAACCAGAACATAAATTAAGCTTTGGTACAAACTCAGTTCTAAGTGTGCCTAGTGATACTCCCAAGACACTTGTGTCTATTATATTTGTTCCCAATTATACATTTGTAAAGATAACCTAACAACAAGCAACACCTTCCATTTGCCAAGTGTATTTTGTAGTAATACTACTTTGGTAGGAGGAACCTAGAGGCTTCTGAAGACATTTTGCTAATCCAATTAAAAATCAGTGTGGTAACTTAGGCTTATAACAGAATTAATACAGCTGTTCATGTTTGAGAAACAGAATGATGACTCTACTGCATCCTCATTTACTTTACTAGCATAGCTAATGGAGAAATGGAAGGAGGATTAGAATGTATTTAATTGATTAATAATTCCAGTTCCAGATGCGGTTTACTTCCTTGAGCCAAAACTATAGGACTCAGCTCTCTACAAATAGATATTAATCTACTAAATCATTTTCATAGCCCAGCTCCAGTTCAAAGAGAGTCAGAAACCATTGGATTTTACTGGCTGGAAGATATTCCTTTTCATCTCTGTTACTTATTATTATACATATATTTTAATTATGAATAACAATATTTTAGATCAGGCTTTTCAATGTTCTAAGACACATAAGGCATTATTCTTCTTGATGACAATCATACTGCATTGAGTAGTGGGTATCCTAGATACTTTGTATGGTATACATGCAGCAGATCTGTCTGTAATTTAATGTAATATATTTATCACATAGATGAGGTTCGGGGTTTGATTTCTACCACCAACACTTTTACCATCACAATAATTATAATATGCATGAATTAGAATAAAATATCAGTACCTCTTGTTTCAGGGCGCAGGACCCAATGATCTTCGCCTAGTTAGGTAGTACATACTATCTTGAAGAATGGTGAAGCCCCTGCCTTTAGAAGATAGGCACAACATTTTGATTGAGTACAGCGAATACAGAGTGATCTTGGGCAATTAAATAATTACATGAATCAATGTGGCACTCCTAGAATATCTAATACTGAGGTTTCAATTATACACATAGTGTCTTTAACACATCAAGACAGAATATGACGAAAAGAACAATCTTGGTGAGAATTATACTAGAGGTGAATGGGCATTGGAATACATTCATTCTTTTTCAGCCAATAATAAATCTTTAACAGGCAAACCTGACTAGTCCTAAAATTCAATAATGTGAATCAGTAATGATATAAGGAAAGTCATTTAGTCTATATCTTCCCAAATTTTAGTGTTATGAGCACAGAGACTACATTGGCACAAAAGTAGTATCAGCTAAAATAACTTTTAAAGGTCACGGCAACTTCCTCCTACCTTATAATCCTTCTTTCAGCATCTATTCTACACTTCAGTCATAACTTAAAGAATAGTAGATGAACACTCAGTGTGCATAAATTACCAGAATCCATTTATAATGTATGCTGAATGGTATTAAAGCAGTATCTTAAAGATTACCACTATAGGGCCATTCGAATGTCATAATTCTTTTTCAAAAAAAAATGTGAAAGGCATCATTCCATCTGTATGAGAAATGTTATTATCAGTATTTTCTGCTTTCCAAATCCTTCTAGAAGGTGTGATGACCTGAAATAAAAATCTATACTAAATCATAGAAGAAGCCAGATGGCTTGGATGAATGGCTTGGGAAATGACTATAGTAAAGTGTCAATGACTAGCAGCAAGGCAGTTTGGAGATGAAAGATGTAGAAGGACCTCCTGGAATAACCCAGAATGTGAGGATTGATTTGCTCCAGAGGACAAAATGTCATGGGTCATTTGTAGCTTCCACTTGCATAAATGCCTTACATCAGGTAGACAACAAGCATTGCTCTGTCAAATCAATCACCATCATTCTGTGGTTCTTCTGAGCCTCTTACAAGAGTGCAGACTATTCAGAAACTCAGCAACTTAGCATTTTCTCTATAAAATACCCCTGATCACTGGCTGCCTCTGATGAATACCAAATCTGCAAAACATGATGCCAGCATCACCTTTCATGAGGAAATTATACTACTGAAGTAAACCTGGTTGTCGTCAAAATGTGTAGACAGCAATATGAATGTTACCCATGAATCTTATTTTGAGTCCTTTTAAAATATATGTCCAAGTTAAAATCCTTATCCTACTACTTATGATCTGCACAAATATGGGAATTTTATCTAAATTAACTATTCAGAACCATTAAAAAATTCCTGTGTCTTATGGTTTTAATGAGAATTAAATGAATTATCCATGTAAAACACAGACTACAATAGCTGATATTAATAGGAAGTGTGTAAGTAATGGTTAAGTAGGATGATAGAAACTGCATATAAAGTCTAGAAAAAAACACTGTACAGTTATGAGTAGCAGGCAAATTATTCATCTGAAAGTATTTGTAGTACAAATTAGTGGGTTTCCGTCATGTCCGAGGACTGAACATTTGGGACACATCAACATTAAATAGTCTGAACCATCTGTTGTTTTAATTGAAGGTCAGGAAAACAGGAGTAGCTAATTGAAGAAAGAAAGCACAAATACTTATTGTACCTCAAAACCAGTTTCAGAAATATGGTCTACAGTAGAGCAACCCATATTCTTTCCCTCAAAATCATGTTTATCACTATTACTTGTTTAGTATGTAATGGTATCTTCTTTTCCCTTGTTTTCCTCCAATTCTATTAATTAACTATGGACTCAGTAACTAGCTTCTAGCGTAACCTCAGCTTTGAGGATAATGAGACAGATAGAAGAGATTTAAAAAAAAACCTATAGCATGTGGATCCAACACATTCAGTGCCTAAAGGGCAGTGAACATTTGTATATTTTATGAGGGGGCAATTGTAATATCAAACACAGAAGCAAATGTTGTCCTATATCTTGAGCTTAACTAATTAACCTTCAGCTCAAACTTTATAAATTTGATAGAGTAAAGAAAGTGTCTAGTTTCATAGGAAATTATTTAAGGCAGATGTGGAAATATTAAAGATACCATGCTTCTAAGTAAGGGAATGAGCTGTAGAAGCAGTGGCGGCATAGTGCAGAAGAGTTTGCTGGCCAAGATCACTCTTCCCTGCCTTTGGTGCCTTGCTCCACTTTTCTCAATAACTTTCTATCTGATGCTGAACATTCAAGAAATCAAAGATATTAATACTTGACTTTTCCTATATTTATTATCCATCTTAAATACATGCATAGACACATATGACTTCATGTATTGTAAAAAACTCTTATATCAATATACTAATATATAACAGAGTGACAGAATTGTGTGCATATATATATATACATACCCATGTATTGACTATCATGAGAAATGCTGAACGAAAGTTGAAGCATGGTAGATTGCTGAATACTGGATTTAATTATTACTTTTTGTACTATCTATATTGTTTATGCTAACTATGCTTGTTTTTCTTTAGATATATAGTTCATTGTGTTAAAATGAGAAAAATACTTATATACTCCTGGGAGTACATAAGCAGTGAAGGAAATAACTCCCAAAATGTTGCATCCTGATCAGATGAACAATGTGAGACTTAACATATTTTATTAAATATTATATTTATATACTCCTACTACTATAATTATATACATGAAAAAACTTGGGGCTGTGATAGAATGTTCCTTTGAAAGCATTTCATTCATGCCCTGAATCTCAACCCCTAGATGGACGATATGGGAGGGGGTAGGGTAAAGACTTAAGGTTACATAAAAGTTTAGTTAAAAATTTAGGACATAATTCAATTTTCACGAATCCTATCTCAATATTTTCTCCATCTGCTATGCATTTCAGATTATGCAATCTACATATACAAAAATATTCAATATCCTCTTATTGTAAGTATATATATATGTATCACAGTTTAAATGCTTTCATAAATATTTAGAATTCATAAAATCCTGAGAAAAAGCTGTTGAGTGCCATTTTTTACACATATTGGTTTCTTTAGTGTGTTGAGAAATGTATGAACATATTCATGATAGAATACTTCCTTCATTATATTTGCTTAAAAGATAATTTGGGTAAATATTTAATGAATTTATTAAATGCTATACACTTTTAAGACTGGAAGCATTTTGCTCATTTTTCCTCCATAATAATGAATGAAATATATGTTTTATATGTATATTTAATATACTCATCTATACATTAAATTATGATTTAAATAAAATATGATAGTGTTTAGATGACATTTTATAAATTGTATTCTATTGAAATGACACACTTATTGAGCTTTAACTGAAAACACAATAATGTACAGTTTAAAATAAGCTGTGATAGTACTATTTATTGATGTAAATACAAAGAAACAAAACTTTGGGTCTAGTACTCTATACTGCCATTGTAAGATTGTTTTTCCATTTTGTTTGATATCATTCTATCTAAGTGAAAATTTATGCTAGAATTGAGACCTGTTAATTAAAGCTGCTAACTCAGATGTATGTGTATATATGATGGGGAGGAAATATTGTGTTTCTGAGGAGGAAACATAGAACCTCACACATGTTTCATCACATTCTATGAAATAGTCTGTATATAGACATGTGTGCACATGTGTGTGTGTGTGTGTGTATGCATGCGTTCATGTATTTGCAAGAATGCAAGATTCCTCAAACACCATGAACCTCGTACTTTGTGGTAAGGTCTCTCATGTTGCCTGAAGCTTACCAATGCATGCCTCTGTTTTGGCTTTTAAGTCGTTGATGGGGATCTGAACTCAGGCCCTCATGCTTATGAGGCAAGCACTTTTCCAAGGGCACCATCTCCAAAGTCCCCAAATAGATTTTAATTTAAGAAAGGAAAAAAGAAAAAGGAGCCAAGAGAGAAAATATCTAAAAGCGTAGTCATTGGTAAAATTGGTAAAAAATGTTCGCAGTATGGAGGAAACATACCTTTCAGCAACCGACTAAATTCATCAAGTTTTCAGAGCCTTTGTGTTCAGATCATTACCACATTGACTTTTAGCAATGGAGCAGGCATCAGTGGAGCACACCACACAGAAGGTAGACAACCAGTGCCTTTTACTTACAATTTTACAAGATTCTTAACAACAAGAAAACCTGGCCATCTTTCATGATGAACAAGAATACTAGAAAAAGAGTTCTCATGACATTATAAAGTAGGCAAATATGTCTATGAAGGGTATGTGTACATTGAAATAATTGGAAATCATTAGATTATCAAGCCAGGCGTAGGCAGCCCCACCTCTCAGGTCAAATGCAGTCTAGTGTTTGTTTTCACTAGTAATTTTGTTGGAGCACAGCCCTGCTCACTTACTGTCTAAGTGCTTGACCACTTGAAAGCAGTTGGTTGCTTTAAGGACAACCTTATGGTTCCCAAAGGCCAAATCCTTATTATCTATCTAGCTACACAGAGTTTGTCAATCTGCTCTGGAGAAAACGAACAGGAATTCAGGTCAAAATTTCTCTGACTAAGGCAAAAATCTTAATATCTATTAGAAACGTGTTTCTAGAATTTATAAATAGTTGTTACACCTTGAAATTTTCTCAGCTAAAGGAAAAAAAGGTGCCGGTGTATCACTTTTCTTCTTACCAAAAATGCGAAAGTGCACTTATATGCATTGCCTCAAATTAGGCCATTCAGTTGTTGCTAAAGTAGGTGAATGACCTTGGGCAACTTCCTTAGGTCTGTAAAGTTCATTGCATCTATATGGAAAAGGTAAAACCTGTACTTCCTCCCATGATTTAGTAAAGACAGCAACATTTTCATGGTCTTCATGTTTAGTACACACACATCAGGAGCATGATTGCTGCTTCTCTTCATACACATTTTTACATGATATATGCAATGTAGATTTGACTACAAAGGTATTGGTCTCTGAAAAGACAGATTTTAGTATATGTTTATAAACACAGTAGTCATTCCCCAGTTTCAATATACGCTGTAACTCATACATGCTAAATGTGAGCTACCACTGAATTACATCTGCAGCCCCTCAATTTCCATTATTAACAGAAGGAAGAAAGGGTATTGTTATTGTTTTCGCTGACATGATTTTTATTTTTGGACGTTTTTGTTTTAATGAACTGATTTTTAAAGTTATCTAACTGAGAAGCTATTCATTTCAAGTGTGGAATGTGGTAATTTGATAGCATGCATGTAGTGAGGGTCACTGTTACATGTTTCTGCCCACTGTTGCTCATGCCATGTATTACATTATAAAACCTATATAACTGCTCAATTTTTAAAGAATATGTGTGAAAATATACAGACTCATGCTAACTTAGTAAATCACATAATGATCTTGCCTTATGATGTGACCTAACTTATTCATGAAATCTAAATAATAATGATGACAATAAAAATAATAATTAGTAATTAATTAAATTAAACAACAGTCTAGAATAACATTTTACCAGGGCATTTATTACAATTTACTCAGTGAGTTCAGCATATATTATCTAATATCTACCAACTAAAAGTCCAGAAGTATTAACTATTCATATTATAAACAAAATGAAAATAATTAATATAAAATTATGTTTGAAATGAACGAGTAAAAAGTAATCAAATCCATTTTAAGTACTGTAAATTACTAGAACTGACAGTTATATGAGTAGCTTTATGTAATAATGCTTTTTAATCTTAAATTTGATATACTTACAAACCTACCTCAAAAATATAAATTTATTCAAAATAGAAAAAAACTATTATTTTTAGACTACTTAGAACTGTTTTGGAAGAGACCACTTGGAATATTCACTATGAAAAGCAAACTCCATAACTTATGATGTTTCAATTATGTTTAAAGAAGGAAATAGTGAGCTACCACAGATTAGCAATGTGGGTTCTGCAGCTTAGAGTTCTTCTGCCTGAAAACATACTTCACTGACTTTTCTCTTTCCTGATACTGGAGGACTGAACCCAAGTCTCCATCCTGCTCAGCGTTTTTCCATAGAATTACTGCCCCAACCCTTAAATGGCATCTTCTTTAAATATATTTTTAGTACAAAATTGAAATACTAGTGCCTTTCTCCTTTTTGCTTTTAAAAGGTGATCTTGATATTTACATCTGAAAATATTTTCTAGTCTTCCTGTGAAATAAGAGAAGGGATAAGTTATAAATGTTAAAACTCTTGTCCGCTTTAACTGGAATAACGTAGTCATAGGAGCCATCAGTGATGACCCTGAGATGTTAATGCAAGGGAAAAGGTGGCCTTTTGGTTAAACAGGTTACAACTCAATTCAACTTAATTAATCTCTCTCCAAAAGCTGAGTAATACTCCATTGTGTTAATGCATCACATTTTCTTTATCCATTATTTGGTTGAGAGGCATCTAAGTTGTTCCCTGGTTCTGACTATTATGAATAAAATTGCTGTGAACATGGTTGAAAAGGTGTGGTATGATAGAGCATCCTTCAGGTATGTACACAATACCTGCCAATGAGAACAGCGGCTTTTCCTAATGCTTTGACTGGCTGTTGGGAATGTACTCCTCATACTGGGTTGCCTTGCCCAGCTTTAATACAAGGAGAGGTGCTTAGTCTTACTGCAACTAGACATACCATGCTTTGTTGGTATCCATGGGAGGCCAGCCCCTTTCCGAACAGAAACAGAAGAGCAGTTTGGGCTGGCAGGGCAGAGGGGAGATGGGGTGAGGAAATGGGAGGAAAGGAAGAAGGGAGAAATGTGACATTTAATTTAAATTAAATTAAAGAAATCTGTCCCCACAGCAGCTTCAAGCTACAGCTGAACACTTTTCAAAGCCAAGTCATATACAGAAATATGTCTTTTCTTGAGTGGGGTTGATGTGGAGGAGCTGCGATTGCAATGAGTAGCTCATGTTAGTTTGAATGAGGCACAACACAGGGTTAAATCTGCAGGACGACTCTTGAGTTCATAAGCTAAAAATAACTCTGTGACTTGGGGGAAGTTCCTATTAGGAAGACACGAAATTAATCATATGAGACAATATCTGACGTAGTTTTAGAAATCAAAAAAGACACAGGAAACCAAGTTCATGACCTGAGTGTGTGAGAGTGAACAGAAGGCTATGATCACACAGTGGTTTGGCTGTCAACAGCAGGGATTTTCCCCCATCCCCCTTTTGATGGAGGAGCAGAGAGGGCAACTCAAAGCAAGCGCCCCTGGTGAGGCTTTTTAACTATGGCACCTGTAGGGCCTAACAGAGACAAGAAATGTATCCATTTCTGTCTTGAGAAACAAGTTTACAGTGCTAAAATGTTCAGTAGGATCAAAATTAGCTCTCTAACTTGGTTATTTCTTATTTAAAACTATCTTTCTCTTAAGAATATTTATTTCATTTATCAGTTTAAGTAAATTAAATCACCCCACTTGAAGATGTCTATCCTTGGCATAAAGCACTGCAGAGACAGGGCTAACACAATTGTATTTGTCTTTTCCAGTTGTCCACTAAGTTTCTCTCATACAGCGGCAAGAAATCAGATTGTGGAAACAATATTTGATAAACTGTAAAATGGTGAAGTCCTGCAAAATATACACTGGTTTTCTCTTAGGTCTTCTGCCATAAAAAAATTTTATTTTCTAAGTATTTTATGTGGAGTTTTAGAGAATAAAATCTTTGGGGACAAATTGGCTTATAGGACCAAAATGATTTCACACCGTAAAATAGCTGTTTTCCAACCAGTGTGCAAAAGAGAAGTTTCCAGATTCCCGGGACCATGTCCAGGAGCTCAGAATGAGAGTATGAAGATACAGCTTTAGCACTTATTTTGAAACAATCCTCCAAGATCATCACTTTGCTAAACACAAATAAACAGAGGGTGAAAGAAAATCAGCCTGAAAAGTGTGCATGCTGATGCTGGGAGGGCCAAGTGGCCTATGGGGGGGTGGGGGCTGGAGGAATTAGAATTTCCATTTGATTGACTAAAAACTGCCAAAACAGTTTCACACTCACAGGAGAAGTGAAGAGAGAAGGATTATGATAAAGCTCTTATCTCTGGCAGAACTGCTTGAGTGTCAGTGCTGTGACATGTGACACTCGCAGAGACAATAGCATGCTGTGGAATATGTGTGAGAAAAGACACAAGAATGCAAATCTTCAGGAAACTGGGTCATTCTTCCAGTTTTATTTTTTTTAGCAAATTAAATTGAAGAAAAATCACTTTTAAGTAACTCTTAAAAAGAAAGAATAAAATCTAAATCAGGTAAGTTATTCTTTCTCAATAGTTAAAAATTAAGCCCAGTTTTTGTGGTCCTTGCATAATTAAAAAATAAATTAAATAATAAAATTACATTAGACTGTTTATGCAGTTCACTGAGACATACATCCAGCCATAAAAAATTAGTAATGTGTTCTATGATAATTTGCAGATATATACAATTCGTTTTCCTTTTGAGTACCATCTATAAGATTTCAAACATGCGAAGTATTTCTGAGAATAGCCCAAATGATTTATTATAAAATATGCTCCTTTGTTAACTTCTATTAACTCTTGAAAACAGTTTCTCCATTCTCTGACCTACCCTGGGCCTTGACTATTGGCTAGAACAGTTCCCACATATTCATGATACCCAATAGGAAAGGAAAACCATACCTTCTGCAAAGCATAGGGATTTCTAACTAGAACTCTTTGGCCTTTTGGGAAACAGTATCTCAGCACGCTGATCATACCATTCCAGTCTGTCCCTTGGCAAGATGGCTAAGCCAGGTCCTCTTGACCAAGGCTCCTCCAAATTACCCCAGACTTACCTTAGCACTGGGTGCAATTGTGGAAGTGATCCTGGAGACTCTTCAGCTGTCTGTACAGCTGAGCCTATGGGCCTGAAAATAAAAACGCTTTTCCTGTTCACTGAATCCACTAAAAAACCTGCCTGGAGGTGATGTACATCACACTTTAAAAAGAGGCATCTCCACGTGATGAAGGCACATCCTGCTCGAGCAGCCCCCAGCAAGAAGTGCCACAAAATGGAAATCGCACGAGGTAGCGGCAGCCCACGTGGTTCACAATCAGCGCTGAGGACTTTCTCATATGGAAGGACTTGAGAAAAATCAGATGAGCTGAGAAGCCAAATTGAGCACAGTGGAGGGGGGTGACTTCAGAAGGGCCTCTGAGAAGCTACACCTCACCTCAGAGTCTTTCCCCTATTTTTAGTCTGAACTTTATACTAAACTCATGAATTAACCCACAGAATTTGCATGGTAATTTCTAAGGTTCTAGTTGCTGCCTCAGATATTCCCCAGGGATGTTTCTATGTCACTGGTTAATATCAACATGCACCTATAACCTCCTTGTCTTGTTGGGGTTTATAAATGAATTCACAGAAATAAGATAAGGAAACTACATTTTATAAGGGGGTCAGACATACATTTCAGAAGTAGAATCAGTACACATAAAATATGAAGGTAAATGCACAGATATCTAAAATCAATAAGCATGAAACTTATCACATTAATGAGCATTCACATATCCATTTGGCAATACAATTTATGAATCAAGTGACAAGACTAAGTTCAGAGAAATAAATACCTTGTCCAATAAGTCACAGCATTTTAGAATCAGATGGGCTTTTCCAACCTCAGACTCCTGTCACAGAAGATTCCACCCTTAACCAACAGTTTCTGAATATTCAGAAACACATTCAGATATTAAGAAGAAATTTTTTCATACAAAATAGAGTAAATGATCCTGATAACTCCATGCATTCATAAAGAAAAATATTTTCCAAAATGGAGCTCAAATCAATAGGAGTAAGAAGTGTTTGCCCTTATTTCATTTTTGGTTTAATGAAGAGGAGAAAAAAATATGGATATTTTATTGTTAATGTTGATGTTATTAGTTATAAAAATGAACATATTGTCTCAAAACTGACTAAATATATTTCTGGAAATCAATAAAAATTATATTTTGGCTGATAAAATTGATAGGTCACTTATTACAAAACCCAATATATTTTCTACTGAAGCACAAAAGTGTGTGTTCATCTCTATTACCTGAAAAAATAAGTGTAACTAGGTATTTAATGATGGTCACTTAAGAAAGTAACTGAGGAACACTGGTGAGATATTATTGAAAGAAACAGTTGTTTAATATTTGTGAAGCAAACTGTTTTTCTGAACGGCTTAACAGATTATATTTCATTCAGATAAAATTTAATCACAAATTTTATATAAAAAAGATTCAGGTAATAAAGATTCCATTGTGCTATAACAGACACATAAGAACAGAGAGATTGAAAAATCCAGAGTCATTGATATAAAATTAAAAGTTAGGATGTATATGGTAGGCAATGCCCCACCTAGATACTGCACAGAAGTTGGTTAGCTTTATCTAAATTAGGACAAAATGTCAAGACACGAATATCTTGAATTTCCCTGTGAAATTTGTACTTAATACCATTATCCATTCTAAATTTTTGAAAAGAATGTCCATACAACAGGAAAGGAAAAGCATTTGCAATATCTGGACAGGGAACCAGTGTGAACCATTCAAGAATTTGAGGAGAAGCACATGGTCTCAGGGTCAGGGCCAAGCTCCTTACTTGCATTTCAGTATTTTAGTTCATAACTTTCAGAAGGCAGTCTACTACCTGTGTGTTAACTTAAAAGTTGGCTTCTCTATCTAGCCAACAATCCATCCAAAATCATCAAGCAGAGGTGAGATGGTAACCCAGTTAGTAAAGGTAGTATCTAGACAGCAAGCATGAGGACCTCCATTTGGATCCTTCATGACCCACTGGGATTGGTCATTTCTGCTTGTAATACCAGCTCTAGTGGAAGAGGTAGAGATGGACACTAGCTAATCAACCATGCTCATTTGACAGGCAGATTAGTCATATAAGTGAGCTCAGAATGGAGAAAGAGGCCTTATTTCAGAAAACAAAGGTAGAAAGCAATTATAGAACTACATCTCACATCAACATCTGACCTCTACAATCATATACAGAAACAAGCACATTTCATACACACACATACACAACTCCCCCATGCACATCAACAAGCCTCTAAACTGATTAAAAATTTCGAGTTATTTATGAGAACACAGCATCACATTGAAATGGAATAAAGTTACCTTTATTCCTTTATGCAGTGTGATTGTCATTTTGTTTGCTCCAATAGAAAACCACCTACCAACACAATGTGAGATCAAAGGCAAAAACAGACAGTTCCTACGTAGTCAGAGCCAAAGCTGCTTCTGTTTCTATTTCAGGGCATTTTTCTTTCTAAAACAGGATTGATGTGGGATTCCCCTCTGTATATTGTGAATACCATTGGTTAATAAAAACACTGTCTTGGGCCTGCACAGGGAATAGAGTTAGGCAGAGGAAACGAAACTGAATGCTGGGAGAAGGAACACAGTTTGGAAAAGCCATGTAGCCCCACCAGAGATAGATGCTAGAACTTTCCCCCGTAAGCCACAGCCTTGTGGTGATACACAGATTAATAGAAATGGGTTAAATTAAGAAGTAAGAGTTAGCCAATAAGAAGCTAGTGCTAATGGGCCAAGCAGTAATTTAAATAATATAGATTATGTATGGTTATTTCGGGGCTGAGCAGCTGGGAACCAACAAGTGGCCCCCTTTTAACACAGGATCTTTTTAATATTCAGTTGTAGCCCAAGCTGGCCTTATTCTTGCTGTATCCCTTATTTCTCAGGCATAGCACTTGTATTATAAAGGTGACTCCTAGTTTGTGAACTTTTCCTTATACTGCTAGACAGATAACGCCAATAAACAACGGGAACTCCTTACAGCCCCACCAGGACACTTAGACTTAATTCGGTAGCACAAAGCATAATTTAGCATCGTTAGCTCTTCAGAGATACTAACAGTTCTGCCAAACATCTGTATGTAAACAATATTTGACCTTCATATTGATGCTTTGTGGAATCTGGATATAATTGTGTTTTGACTTGGAAAATCAGAAGTTATGATGGAGGTAGGCAAAAATCCTGTTATGGACAAATATTCAGCAGGGAAAAAATATCATGACTTTTGTTATCTTGCTTTTCTATTCAATAAACTGACTGGAGGGATTGGCACTAGTCAGTGATGAATTTCAAATTCTACATATATAAAATAGTAGTAGAGTTAGTAGAAAATGAAAAGGGTTGATATTTTATTTTTATTTATATTTTCAGATTGTCATAAAATTGCAAAGATTTTTTACAATGTACCAGAACTTGGTTATGCCCAACTGAGCTGTTACCCAACTGGGTCCCATGGGTATCCCCAAACAACACAGGTTGTTGACAGACAATAGTTTCTTCTCCAGTGACAGCAATGTCATATTGCTCAAGACAATAACCACATAATTCATTGAACATGGAGAAGTTGTGCCTATATAGAAACTTTACACCCAACTTCTAGGGTATTTGGTAACAGAAGGTATTCTGCAGGCTACCTAAAGAGAAACATAAACACCACTACATCTATAAAACCTTTGATCTACTATACTATCTTTCTTGGACAATGGCGGCATAAAGCTTGTGGCAGTAACAAACAAATGTCTGACTTGATTTAAGGCCCACTTTATGAGACAGAATTCATACCCAACACTGCTCAGGAAACCAAAAACCAGGAACTAGACAACCCAGAACCTAGGGTAACTTCAAACACCATTTTGTTGTTGTGGTTGTTTTCTAAAGTACTGATAAAGTGGGATGTCATCATGAAATTTCTCCCCTAAAAGCTCAGAGAACCCCAAAGAACGGGGGGTAGAAAGAGTGTAAGAGCCAGAGGAGATAGGAGGCAGCAGATGAACAAGGCCTTCTAACTCAACTGAGCAAAGCTCATATGAACTCCCAGAGATTGCAGCATCATGCACAGGGCAGGCACACGTCTGCACTAGGACTGCATATATATAATTGCTTTCAGTTTAGTGTTTTTATGGGACTCCTGAGTATGTGAATGAGGAGGTCTCTGACTCTGATGACTTCTTTGAGATTCTTTTTCTGTTGGTTTGCTTTATCCAACTCAGTGTGATGGTATTTTATTTTATTTTATAATGTTTAGTTGACATGTCCTAGAAGTTTGTTCTGTTCTAATGAGAGACATAAAGGGAGTAGATCTGTAAGGGAGGTGAAATGGGAAGGAACATGAAGGAGTAAACAGAGGTGAAACTGTAATCCAGGATATAGTCTATGAGAAAACAATGTATTTTCAATGAAAGGGAATAAATAGATACATATATATGGAGGGATACGGGTTTATGAGACTCTTCCACACACTTACCTACTGGCAAACAACAAATTTTAGGAGAGACTGAGGCATTGTATCTAATTGTAGATCTACTCACTAGCCTGCCAAATTCTGATGATTGTTTCTGAACTCAGGGTAACACAGATGAACTCGGTTAGGCACTTTGGGACAACAAATAAAAGTAGTAAATAGGGAAAGGAAATTGTAGGGAAGATGGACACTAGTAGAGATGGGAGGAAAATCGTGAGAAAGGGAATGGCAACATAAAAATTGTATTAGAAAAAAAATTATGCATTGTGTATGTTGTGAAATGCTTCCAGATCAGCAACATGCAATTATTCAGTTTTTTAAAGGAATCATTGCTGCCTGTCTTTTGTAGAGAAAACGCTGAAGACCTACGCATAGAGAAAGTATTAATTGTGTGGCACATGTTGAATGATAATCACCATCCTGAAGAATAATCTCTCCAATTTATTTCTTGTGTTTAACAGAAATTTTATGTTTTTTAACCAGCATCTTTCTAAATCCTTCTTTCACCTATCTCTAAGGGAGTTTTATATGTAGGCAAAACATTCATGTGGAGGATCAAATGAACAGAGGCATGGTGATTTAGAGACTTGTCCAGAGAATCAGAAAACCTCAAGTGTCATTTTTTTATTCCTTATAAAAATGTGAAGATGTTAGGGCAGGGACATAGCTTCAGGACTTATCTTTCGGTTGAATCTAACAAATTACTGATCAGAGCTATCTCCCTAATGTCAATATTGGCTTCATCACAAAAGGACACAAAATCTATGTGCTGCAGAAATTCAGTGAAAACATTAATAAACTTTAATAATTTCAGTAAGTTCTTAATTTCAAAGTCAGTATGAATTTTTTCCCAGTCAATAGAACAGAAAATATATATTTTTTCTATCCACAGAGTACTATAGAGACCAGATATAATGGATAAAATGTGTGTGTGTGTGTGTGTGTGTGTGTTCATGAGAAAGACAGGGAAAGACAGACTCTAAAGCCATTGATAGAATAAATAAAGTAACTTTCCATAAATTAAATTTACAGACAAAATTAAAATATTTTTCCTTTGAAAAGAGTTGGTGAGAAGGAGACACCTAAAATCAGAATTTTTCAGCACTGTAGGCCAACACAGTAGCAATTATTCTCCTCAATAAGGGAGCTAACCAAGCATAAAAGGATGGGGAACCAGGATGAACAGCAATAGCAAGCAAAGGTGATTAAACCCTGAGAAATGAAAGAAGAAAAAAAAACCTGTGACGAAAAGTAGTTTATTCCTCTTTTAAAGGATCTTTCATGAGAGGAAATTAAAAGTTAAAATAGAACCCTGCTCAGTAAGCCATTATTTGGAAAGAGGCTTATGCTCACTGTATGAAAGGGAGATGTAATTATTATCCCTTCGTAAGAACGTGAGATCTTGCAGGCATCCTTTGTGTTGTGTCATAAGAATTTCTTCCATAATTCTGAGAATGGACATGGCCAGATTTTCTTAGCTACTTTGTGTCAGGCCTGATACAAGTAGAGGAAGGTTTCCTTTAGTTCAGTGTTAATCTTTTCAGACAGACACTGTTCTTTTCCTTTTCACCACATAATCCAGAAAGACTAGGGGATATTTATTAAACATGGACATTAGCACAAAATTCTACACAGTCAGGCCTTAAAGCAAAGGCTCTTTTTCACTGTGATTCACCTAAGTAAGTAAATCAGATATGAGCACAATAATTAAGTATGGCCCTGGCAATGTTTCCACTTGGGACATATAGGGTTGAATTCTGTAGAATTTGTGGGATTGCTTTCAATAGTCAGCTAGTATTATTGCCTGTGCAGACCTCGAGTCTCTACAGCAGAGTGGAAAGATGGTCCCTGAAAACCAGTGAGGCTTTATAGTACACACAAGTAATGCTGTTGTTAAGGATTTCCCTCCCCATCCCTACCACAAACACCCAAAATGAAAAAAAAATATGGAAATTATCGAATCTGACTTTATCCAAAACTATTATTTACAAATTCAACTCTGACATAATTTTATGTTGTCACAAAGCAGTCCTATTTTTCTCAAGTATTAATATGCTCAGGAGATCATAAAAAACTATGTGGTGGCCACTTCAGGCCATTTGTTTTTTTCCTTTTTTTTTTTTAGAAAAAGAAAACAAACTATATTTTTTTCATTATACATACCAATACAAGTTCCCACTAACTCTCCTCCTCCCATTCCCCTCCACACACCCTCCCACCCCACCCCCATCCAATCCTCAGAGAGGGTAAGGCACATTGCTTTGGAAAACATCCAAGGCCCACCCTACTGTATCTAGGCGGAGCAAGGTAATCACCCAAAGAGAATAGGTTTCCAAAAAGCCAGTACATGCAATAGGAATAAATCCTGGTGCCACTGCCAGTAGCTTCTCAGTCTTCTCCAGCCATGCAACTGTCAACCACATTCAGAGGGACTAGTTTGCTCCTATGCCTTTTCCTTCCCAGTCTACCGGAGTTGGTGAGCTCCCGTTAGCTCAGGTACACTCGTTCAATGGGTGTACCCATCCTGGTTATTACCTTATTGCTCATATTCTCATTCCTCCCACTCTTCAACTGGACTTTGGGAGGGTCATATACTTTCATTTGAAGATTTAAATCTAGGAAACATTAGGAATGCAAACGGCATCATAGAGAGTGACTAGAGAGAGAAACAGCAAAGTGCAAGTCATAAAAAGAGTGAAATGAGAAAAAAAACTGAGGGTATTTTACATGCTTAAATTATTGTCATGTGTATGGGTTTCTCTTTATGAATGTACCATATTCATGCAGTGTTTGAAGAGACCAAAAGAGTCACATCCCCTGGGACTGGAGTTATAGAAGGTTATAAACCATAGCATGGGTGCTAAGAATCAACCCCAGGTCCTTTGGAAGATCAGTTGGTGGTTTTAACCACTAAGAAATCTTTCCAGCACTTGGAGATGCAATTATAGTCGGGAGGAAGATTAATGCAGAAGAAATGGAGGAGGGACCATAAAACTAACGGTGTTTGAAAAAGTCATGAGGAATCAGTATTTTTTGTTTACCTAAAATTATATCATATATATATATATATATATACATATATGTGTGCACACACACATATGCATAGTTCAAATGCAATTATGTTACTTGGGCTAACAGTGCTCCTCTCCAAAGACATAAACTATCTAAAAGCAAACCCTGGAAATAGAAATGATAAACCTATCTAGCTGTCAGTCAGGGAAGTCCAAGAGGCTCCTCAGATAATACAGGCTATTACTATTCCCCTGCCTGGCTTCCCAGAGGTTGAGGTAATTCCCTTTGGCTGAAGACACTGGGCTTTGTGGATACAGGATTTGGAGGATTTGAACTCGATCTGACATGAAAGCCTTCTCCCTGAGGGTTAGCTATCATAGTACCAAAAGTTGGGAGGCAAGCTGCCAAGGGAGGGAAACAAGCCACATTCCAACCTAGCTGAGTCTTCTGTAAACCATAATGATCAGCATGGCAAGATATAACTGAGGGTGCAATAGTGGCACTCATGTTTTGGCAGTAACCATGTTTTCCAATTGAACTTAAGGCTTGCTCAACAACAGAGGAGTCATGCCTGGTCCTGGAAATATGGCCAACTGCCTGGGGCTAGCGAGGTGATAGATCTCGAAGCACATACTCTGATCACCACATTTTAGAATCAGCACAGTTTTTATGTAATCTTCTTATTCCTTTTATTGGAAATAGTTTATTTTCCATTATAATATATTCAGATTCCAGCATCCCCTACATCTGCTCCTCCCGGTTCATCCAAACCTCCCCTCCCATCCTGATCCAATCCCTTTCTGTCTCTCATTAGTAAACAACAGGCTTCTAAAGAATAATAATAAAATATAACAAAACAAAAACTATCATATTATATTTGTACAAGAAAAATAAACAGAAAGAGAGCCCCAGAGAGGACACAAGAATCACAATATTCTAAATACCTATCCTTACACCTACAGGTAAGTGTTGTTCCCACCTCCCATTAAAGAAGTTTTTTGTTTTTTTTTGCCACAGTGAGGGATCAACTCAGAAAACCATGACTGGTTGAAATACAGAGAACAGTTGATTGCGGGGCCTAGACCCAGTGGATAATATCTGTAACATGACACCTTCATCAGGTTCAGGGAACATCATGGAAGTGGGGTAAGAAGACCTTAAGGACCAGAGGACCAGGAGATCTATTGAGAGAGTGTGTTTACTAGAAATGACAGGGAAGCTACACCCATGATACCTCAGCACATGGCTGCCAAAACGGGAGGTGAACAAGTACAACATCATCAGACATGTTAATATCTGTTGCAAGTTCAGCGATGTTACCAATTACCCAATACTTTAGCAGGTACAAAACAGGTCTAAAGCAGGAGGATGCTTTAAAACTTAGTCCTATTTTTGTGGATTAAAACTTAAAGTTAGGATATCAGGAAGAAAACCCAGCGAAGGTTTGCAAATGCTTACTGTGGTAATATTAGAAAGTTTATCAAAGAAGTAGAAATAAAATATTTAATCTTTTCTGGGAAGCCTTGGAATGAGATATGGAAATTTACCTGTCAAACTTTGTGCAGTTCTCTCTCATATTTTTCTAAACTCAAAAAAGTGCCCTCTCTATATATTTTTTATCATATTTCTAAGTTAAACTAGGTTATCTGGTTTATAATACAGTTTTCAAAAGTCACTTTCAATTTCATATGTTCTGTAGAGCCTAAATCTCCAGAAAGCAGCAAAAAAATAAAAATAAAAAAATGAAAACAGAATGCCTTATCCACTGCCCATTTTGATAGATGAGGCCAAGTAGCAAGTCATCCTGCGTGTAATTGCACCTTTTGGCATATCTACCGTAACACTCAAAACTCCCAGGAGCTACCCTTTGTATCAACTTTATTTTCCTCAAACAATTGCACTAGCAAATTGAAAAAATCTAAGGAAATGTCTACTATAACCTTTAAAATTAATATGAGAAACAAACATACATACTGATTTCAAATATAAACATGTGGGTCTGTGTGTGTTCTTCTAATATGTTGTGCTATTCAACTACTCAGTAGTCACAAATAAAGAATCATTGACTATCAAAAAACATTTCTTTATGTTTGCATGTATGTGTGCAAGTACAGAGGGGTGTGCATGTATGTGTGTGTGTGTGTGTGTGTGTGTGTGTGTGTGCATTGAGGGGTGCTTCTAAAGTCCAGAATACAATCTCTGTTGTCATTCCTCAAGTTCCATCAACTTTGTTGTTGTTGATAATCATGAAGCAGAACATTGTATTCTGGAGCTCAATGAGAAGACCAGGCAACTGTAGCATCTTTTTATTTTTCCGTAGTAGAAAATTACTGGCACAAACTTTTACAGCTAGCTTTTTTATGTGGGCTTTGTGGTTGAACTGAGGTCCCCATGCTTGCAAGGTCAGCATTTTATTGACTGGTCCATTCCATAGCCCAACCGATTATTTTTTAATCGAGATTATAATTCATTCAAGATTCAGTAGTTCTGATGCACTTTTGCCATCATTTGGGCCATGGTGGCTTTGATCACATGTCAAGGCAACCTCTCCTTTCTTTCACAAAAGCAAAGACACATAATGTTTGATCATTAACATTCCAGAGCGAACGGGAAGCATTTAGATAATGTAACTTTAAAGGTAACATCCAGAAAATGGGTGACTCCCTTTTCCCAAAATATATTGTGTTCGCTTCATCCCAAACACCTGGCTACACCTCACAGATTTGTCCAATTAATTTAAGAGGCCTCCCACAAACCAGCAGAAGATTCTTTCCCACGATGTAGCTAACTGCTGGAAGCAAAAAGAAGAGAGATTACTTTCTCCAAAAAAATAAGCCCAGAAATGCCAGAAGATCATCCCTATTTTAAAGCAAAATGAAGAAAGGCATATAGTACATGTTGCAAAAGAGTCAACCCTTTACTCCCAAGATAAGCAAAATGACGGGCAATGGAAGAAACCTGCAGCTTAGAGGCTTCAAGGGATGTGAAATATCCCTGTGACTTCCAGAGAGAATTAAGCGTAAGAGCAGTGTTTAGGATAGAGAAGTTATCTCCAGATCCATAGGTGGGAAAATGGTTCAACGTGCTTTAAGGATCCCTGGGAACCTTGACTGTCCATGCCATGAAAGTAATGCCTTAAGCAGGGAACATTTCTCTATTCTTTACACAATTTGTTCCTCCTATTCGTTCTTGATCGTAACACCTTTATGAGAAAGGACATCACTTAACATCATTGGATTCCCTTCACTGACAAGTGAGCTGCAAAGAAAGACAGATCCAGACTGTAAAATAAGTTAGAATACAATTGCAGTTAGCCACTTAACTAGAAGTTGCTGCAGTTCCTGTGGGACTGTGTCCTCATTCCTCTCATTTGCCAACATGAGCTGTGAGTCTTGGAAGAAGCATTTTGGCAATGGTTCTAAAACCTTGTGAAGCATCGACACCTTATAAAGGCTTTGGATTTCAATACCTGCTGCCTGGATACTGAAACAGACTTTTCACAATTTCAGGGGCTGAATTATAGGACATTGGCATGGTTTTGTTTTGCTTTGCTTTGTTGTCATTAGCTAATGATAGTTTTCTGAAGTCTTCCAAATTCTCTGACTTCTTGTGGCCAGAGTGGATGGCACCATTTGCTTTTCCAATTTGACTTGCTGTATATTAGGGAGAATGGCAAAAAAAGAAGGCAATTCCTTGAAATTGAACCCAAGTAAGTTAAATGCCTCCTGAATAAATGATAAATGTATCTCTTTCCCAGGCCGAGGTAATTGCTTTTTTATTTATCTCAAACTATTTTCATCCTTTCCCATAGCCTAATAGAATCACTCCCTGCACAGTGCATTTCCATCACATAAGCTCACAGGATACTGGCTTTGCTGATACTAAATAAATAAATAAATAAATAAATAAATAAATAAAACCTCAGAATCCATATTATAGCTAGTGGGAGCTGAAGGTTTATGTTTATACATTAAATTAAAATTGCTTTCTGCCTATATTATACCAAATGTAGTCAGGCAGCAGGCAGGAGTTGGCTCCTTTTGAGACAAAATGTCTGAAATTTCTATTTCAGGGCAAACACTCCTCATGAGCCATACATTTATTGAGAAACAAATACGACAGCATTCATTCTAATCACATTTAGTATCTGTCTTGGGCAAGACTAAAAGTCTAAGTGAAGAAAGAGAACGTTAATATCGTTTAAATGAGCATGGCTGATGAATACTCTACTTAAAGTAAGTGAAAAAATTCAAATGAAAAGAAATCATTTTAAGTGACAAGAAGAGAGTGAAGATAAAAAGGGTGCATTATCAGTCCACATTGAACCATTATCTGTGTCACAAGATTCACTCTTTAAAACCAGCCAGAATCTGATACTTCTTCTCACACGTAGACACCCTGGGAACGATGTGATCTGAAGTCTGCAGTTGTTTCCATGACTAGAGATGCACAGGCACTGAATTATATACAAAATCTTTTCACCAATGGGAACCCTTTTCTATCACTAAAATATGCAGCACTTGCAATGCTCCAGAGGCATTATAACCAAGACATCTTCTATTAGTAGACACGTATGAGCAATGTCTAAGATGGCACAAAACAGTTATGCTTTATTCATATTTAGCTGGTGAAATGGGAGTATACTTGATGCTCCACAGAAGAATATTTTTCTAGAAAACTGCACCTTTGGCTCCCAAATGACTTCAACCTTCTCTACACCCAGACTTGACACTTAATGACTATTCTGGTTAAACATGTACTTGGGTACAGTAATAATTAAAAATAAGAAGCAGAAAACATCTGGCAAATATGTGGCTTTCCAACATCCCACCAGCAAACAGACTAAACTAATTGATTTTAACACATTTTTTGAGCAAGCCAATATTTAGACTAAGGTGACACAAAGAGGAGCCAAGTTAGCAGCTAATCATTGGCCCATGTCTTAATCCCTCAATCTCAGACAGGAGAAAAAAAACCTTGTGGTTTATGGGACATTTGAAAAATTAGGGAAGAAATAAAGAGGTTTATTTTAGTATGGCTGCAGTGTATGAATGCATAAAATCAGAAGAGTTAAGTGATATGATGAAATAGAAATACTAAAGCAGAAAAGGGTCTTGGAGAATATCATTTAATCATAAGGAACTGGCTCAGGATAAAGGTTTATTAAAGGCTGGATGCCAACTATCAGACTAACCCTAACCATTTCCATGGTTCCTCAGTTGCAGCACTGAGATGGCATCAAAAGCCAACATCTCTGTCTGCAAAGTAGTCTCAGGCTAGCAGTAACATTTCTAGCTTTGGAAGTTGGTAAGGAACAGTAAAATGTGCACTGTTGTCTCCTATTTAATCTTCTTCTACTAAACTCAGTCATTAAGATACCATTATGATCATGGTTTGCATTCCCAATCAACCATTGCCTACCTCATAGGAGGGAATTTATGTTGTTTCCATAAACGTTCAAGTTTGTATCAAAACAATAATTTGCAAGAGAGGTAAGTTTGTATTCTGACTTAATACCAAAGTCCTATGAGCTTGGTGAATATGCATGAGTGAGATCTGCTTTAAATATCCTGACACATTCAGATTTATGACTCTACAAATTTCCGGGTCAGTCTTTAGGCTAAGTTTCAACAAAGTGTTGCGTGCCCATATCCTGGAAAGTCAGGGAGCTTTCTCCTAATTACAAACCCTGCCTCTTGATGTGCTCTACAGCTGTTTTCTTCAAGCTTCCATTCTGTGCATTTTCAATTAGTCAGCAATATGGGCAGTCACCACATAGAAAACAAATTAGAGCATCTCACATAAATGAATATGTCACAAATTTCTAATATTAAACTCTTGTGTCTCCTTTAAAATAAGATTTATTTCTCCTGAAATTTTTAAGAGTAATTTTTCACAGTAGCAACTAGAAAAGACAAATAATTGCTAAGGATATTACATAGATTCAGTGATATGTAAGTCATACAGCATATGGTATTGTAAAGGATAAGGTTTTGAAGAATTTTTACTTTTATCCGCACCTACCATTTTATTCCAATAGAAATACACAGATGTAAGAAAGGATTGCAAAGTCCATGAAGCAGCTTCATCATGCGTTTACAACTTCCACTTAAAAATCCAATCAAAATCTAGCTGGAAGTAAATGGAGAATTTATTCTCTTACACATATTTATCTATATGGAAGTGGAGATATTTTCTTCCTGAGACTAAGAACAGACAAGCCACAGTACAACTTCACTTGGCTCCTTATTTATCCTCCATGTGTTCATATGAGAAAGTAAACATGCTAGGCAACTTTATTGGTATTTCTGAATATTTGCTAAATTTTTCTGCATCTCTCTGTTGGTAAATATTTAAACTGTCTACTTTGTTTAAGGGATCAAGAATATTTATTTCGGATGTGGCAACTACACTCCCATTTCAAAGTGAAAAATCCAGTATTGAACATCAAAATTCTCAAAGCATAGACTGACAGGTAAAGTACTATATACCAGTTTTTATCTACTGTCTAGCTGCATGTTCTTTGCTTTAATATAAGTGCCAGATATGAATTTCAACTTGTGTTCTGGGCCTGAAATTTAACCAGAATCTTGGTAGTTACTCCCATGGTATTCACACCTCAAATGAACCAGCATGTTTGTCTTGTCAGCTGGTGGTCACTGCTGTTTTTTCGCTGGGTATGAGGATAAAAATGGTGATTGTTTTTCTCCTCTGGTAGAGTGCATAGCACCTTCCAGCACCATGGAAAACAGGCAGTAGCGATTAAGGCTCCACGTGATTAATTGCTCCATGTATTTTGACACAAAGATGGGGTGTCTTCAGCACCAGGGTTTTACAGACCAACAGTTTCCCCTCCCTCCTCTCCTCCCATCCCTTCCCCCTTCCTCTCTTCTACCCACCCAATTCACTTCTCCAAGACCTTACAGAGGCATTTTCTTAACTGAGGTCAGCCTCGTCTAAGATTACTTTAGCTTATGTGAAGTTTACATAAACTATCCAACACACTGTTAGTTAATACTCCTTTACCCCGACTCAATCCTTTCCAGATTTAACCCTTTCTATATGATTATGCTTTTTAATCCTTTACACATTGATTTCTGTTTCCATCTATTATAATTTCCCTTGCTTCTTATTAATTTTCAATTGGAATATATATTTCTGAATATATAAAGCCAGCATCCACAAATGAGAGAAAATATACATTTGTCTTTCTGGGTCTCAGTTATCTCACTCAGAATTATTATTTCTTGACCAATAATTATCAGTGATTTTTTTTTCAATTTCATTTTTCTGAACCACCGAATAATATTCATTTATTTAAATGCAAAATATTTTCATTATCCATTCATTAGTTAATGGACATATAGGCTTCTTTGATATCTTTGCTATTGGGAAGAGTGCACACACTATGAAGCATAATAGCAGTTCCCATTTTAAAACAAAGGAAGTATATCTACAAACCCCAACCCTAGTTCTTTATCAAAATATGTTTGGAATTTTTAAAGAAAGTGTCTATAATTCACTCAATGCACTCATCATTTTGTGTGTATATATTTTAGGTTTTATTTTGTCTTGATGAAAATATGGAAAACTATCTCAATGAAAAATTAATTACAACTTATTTTATAATAATATTTTGTAATATAATTAAAGGATTTTCAACAATTATCTTCAATGACAAACACAGAAGAGAATGCTATTTAGCCATAAAAAGAATGAAATTTTGTCACATGTGACAACATACATGGAACCTGAAGTAATTATACTAAGTTAAATAAATCAGGCAAAAGAAGGCAAATACCTTAGCTAAGAATAATTACTTAAAAAACACAAATTGAAATGGTAACCATTGCAGGCTAAGAAGTGTTTGGAAGACACTGAGTAGAAGAGAACAAAATGCAGTAGAAACCGGGATGTGGTAGAACTTCAGGAAATGAAAATGAAAGGTTAGAAAGAAATTGTTGCTAAGCATGACCTTAAAGGAGGTGTGAGGATTTTTGCTACTCCATTTATTACCTGGTCAGCAACTGGTGGACAATTTTCATCCGCCTTTCACTTTCCTTCATGATGTTCTACCACATGATAAACTCCCAAACAATGGACTCAACTCTCACCAAACTCTGCAGCTGAGATTGCCATAAACCTTGCTTTGAAGCTCATATCCTCAAATCATTTTCATATGAATGGAAATCTGACCACCACAAGAAGAGTCAATGCCACTGTTCCAAAGAATAGCAGTTTACTACAGTATGAAGTGTAATTCCAAATATTATGAGTCAAAAGAGAACTCCAGTGATGGAACAGAGTTTGTATAAAAACTACTTGCTCGGATTTGGGTCAGTATGTATTGAAATAAAGCATTTTGCTCTATAAAGGTGTATATGATGAAAACAGAAATAATTAAATAAATTATTACATAAATGCAAAAATGATTTAAACACTTTAAAATATTTATTCAGTAGATAAACATAAAATATAATTATTGGGCTTGTCTTAAATAAAATAGAAAGCAGAAAATAGCTTGAAACATATGCATAAACAAAATAATGATAATCATAAAAATGACATAAATAAATAAGAAGTCCCATATTTTTTTCCTACAACTGATGAAGTATTGTCCTTGTGAGTGCACTGGAGGAGAAGACAGCCTATCATGACATATGTATTTAATCAGACATATCGAGTCAAGGATCAAAGCATGGAAACTGATGTTAAGAGATACAGAGATGCAGTGTGAGGGGATCTCACAGATTAGGAGACAAAATGAGACAAAAGCAACTGAGAAGTCACAGTAAATGATCTCTCTTCTTTTTCTTTTTTAATTTTAAATTTTTATTCATTTTACAAACCAACCACAGTTCCCCGTCTTTCCCCTCCTCCCTCTACTCTCACCTCCCTGAACCCCATCCACTCCATCCGCTCCCAGAAAGGATAAAGCCTCCCATGGTGAGTCAACAAAGCCTGGCACACTAAGTTGAGGTAGGACCAAGCCCCACCCCCACTGCATCAAGGCTGAGCAAGACATCCCACTATAGGCAACAGACTCCAAAAAGCTAGCTCATGAACCAGGGAGAGATCTTGGTCCCATTATCAGGGCCTCCTAAAAAACAGACCAAGCTACACAACTGTCACCCACATGCAGAGTGCCTAGATCGGTCCCATGCAAGCTCTCTAGCTTTTGGTCTACAGTCCTTGAGCTCCCAAGAGTTCTTCTCAATTGTCTCTGTGGGTTCCTGGTCATGGATCTTGACCTCTCTTGCTCATATAATTCCTCCTCTCTCTTTGACGGGACTCTGTGTCTCTGCATCTATTTCCATCAGCAACTGGATGAAGATTCTATGATGACAGTTAAGGTATTTACCATTTTGTTTACTGGGGAAGGACAGTCCAGTCACCTTCTCCACTATTGCTGGGAGTCTTAGCTGGGGTCATCCTTGAAGATTCCTTGGAATTTCTGTATCACCAGGTTTCTCGCTAGCCCTATAATGGCTCCCTCTATCAAGATATCTCTTTCATTGCTCTCCCACTCCATCCCTCCCCCAATTCGACCATACTTTTCCATGTTTTCATACCCCATTTCCTCCCCTCTACTGAGACCGAGTTTACCCAGGACATCTCATCTTTTTCTCCTCTCCAGGGTAATCCATACATCCCTCTTAGGGTCCTCCTTTCTACTTAGCTTCTTTGGATATGTGGATTATAGTCTGGATATATTTTGCTTTATGTCTAATATCCACTCATGAAACTTATGAATGCATACATAATATGGTTGTCTCTCTGGGTCTGGGTTCTCTCTCTCTCTCTCTCTCTCTCTCTCTCTCTCTCTCTCTNNCTCTCTCTCTCTCTCTCTCTCTCTGTGTGTGTGTGTGTGTGTGTGTGTGTGATGATAGAGTTTATCTCATTCTAAATACATTTTAGGAGAAATAATAAGCACTTAAGAAATTTCTGATAACCTATGTCTATATTGGTCATAAGACCAAGAAAAAAAAAACTACTACCGTGATGCTGCTAAATGGACATACGATTAACTCAATTCTAAATAACTTATTATTATGCCCATAGATTATTGTATCACTCAATCCTTATCTGAGCAGCTTTTGTTTGTAGTTGATGGTGGTTAGCACACAGTTCCACAGCTAGAAGATCTGAACTGAATAATGTTATAGAATACTACACCCTAAAAGGAACATGTACTCTGCAAATCAAGTAATTGTCTTTTGACTATGCCAAAATTTTCTTTTGGGTGAGAGAATAAAAGTCTGAACACTCTAAAGACAACAATAAAATTCATTACTGCCATTTAAATGTTCTTGCCAGATGAAAGATTACAACTTAAACAATTCTAGAAATGAAAAATTAATGTTTATGATAAACAAGTACAATGTAAAATAGTAGTTAAATCAGTTAGAACCCCAACAAAGCTTAAATACAGATAAAAATTTACCTTAGTAGAATAGAAAAGTAAGCATAACAAAAGTATAGGTGATGATATATCCATGATGTGAAAAAAAAGGTGTTCTTTAATACTTAAAAATTTTATCTAAGGTATTTTTATCTTGACATGCCCTCGATTCTTCATTTGGAACACTTGTGGGGTACTTAGTTCTACAGCCTCATTTTCTCTGTGATTTAGTCACAGAGAAATGTTTCACCAATGAGTGAGACAACAACAAAAAAAATGATATTCGAGACAAGAATCTGAGGTGTTTCTAATGGTAGCTCGTCTGTTAGGTGAGAGTAGAAAGCCCAAATTCACTGTCTTTGCTTTTTGAAAGACTCTGCAGAAACTGGGTCAAATCTGTTTATGACCCTCTCAATGATAATAACACATAAATTTACATATTCTTAAACAATCATTGATGATAAAAGCTAAAGACGTCCGAAACTTAAAGTAGTCAGATATGAATTAAGCACTACATGTAATGCATGAATCAATCCTTACCATGTCTCATATGGAGTGTCTCCTCCTGTTTTCCTGCAGTTTCTGAGATGTGGGTGATATAATAGGTCAGGGGTGCTGCACCTACTGTGATTATGAGCAGAACAATAACTCAAATTTCACACTGCTGAGATCTGTCAGTGTTGGGATATCTAGGTTCCCATACATAAGACATATCTTTTCTAATGTTTATTTTAGCATAATGAATACGAAACTAGGCTCTAAAGATATATAGTATGCCATGGAAATCTACTTATTTTACTGAACTATCTTTGGGGCCTTCATTAAAGCACACAACACAATGACTTACAGTATATAAAAAGTAACCAGTATAGTCTAGATACCATCAATATGATCAGGATACTTCTTACTCCAGAGCTATCAGTTAATTTTGCAAAAGAAGAAGTTAGCTAAGTAGGTAGAGTATCAGAAACTGAGCAGCTATGTTAGCCTAGTATTAAGAAGATTATATCTAGATTTAACTGTTCACATCATATATGAGCTTAATAAACATTTGTCAGGTAACTGAACCTAGTGACCAATACATTACTTTAAAATAAACCTTTAAAGCAAGATTTTATTTATATGTAAAAGTAGAATTAAAGTTGAAGTACTGAATTTTTAAAGATAATTTGAAACTATTATGAAAAGATGAATAAACAACACAAACTCTTTATGATCATGCCAAAGACTGGTGTCTTCTTTTGAAATTCCCTGTCATGGTGAAGAAACATCAGCCAGATGTATTAGCAAGGAAAAATATATCTCCAATGGGTTGGAAGCACTCTTTATTTAATATTAAAAGACAAACTTTTCCAACCTTTCATTCAGAAAAAAAAGTTGCAGTCCTAATTTACTTTTGAGCTCTCTGTTCTTCACTGAGGAAGCTTTAATCTTAGTTGACTTATCTACTCTCCTCCTTCTTAGTTTATTCAAAGAAAAATTTAAAATCGAAATAATCCTTAAAAGCACAAGATAGTGCCAATATTTCCCATCTGTTTATAAAAAGTAATTATCCAGAAAGTTCTAATCTCTATCTAAATCCTGGGTCTTTGCATCTGTTTAATTCATAAAGAAAGTTATTGAGACATACAATTACTATGACTGTGGGTCATTTATTAAAGTCTTAAGAGCTATGGAGAACAAAGAATTAGTTCATCTGCACCAACACTATGCTGAGGGGGTTTTCAGAAATCTAAGATTTAGTAAAAAGTAGAGTGAGCTGCTTTAGCAAATTATGTAAATACCCCCAAACTACAAGAATAAATGATCATTCTTAAATTTTTGTTAATTACAGCATTTCTCTCTGTGTACCCTGAGGATCATATTTCTGAGTAGCTTTCATGGAAGGACAGTTTGGAAGTAGATCTTAACACCCTAAGATGATAAGAGAGCTATGGAAATTAAAGTGGTGTTTGAAGACTTGTGTGTTGGCTCTTGCTTGTCATCCAAGAACATGTGAGGTAGACGCCAGAGACCTACAGAGAATCTGAGGCCAGCCTTGACCAGATAAGGAGTGAAAGGCTAAATCATCCCAATGAAAACCCTCCTAAAGGACATAGTCTTTCTGGAATATTAGCAAGCAGTTTAGATGAAGAAAAACAAAAGGAGAAATAAACACAGAGCATGACTGGAGCAAGCAACAAAAATTAAAACCGTTGTTGTGATGAGTGGATGGATGACTGAAACAGGAGCTGCAGAAAGATGAAGACCATGGTAGGCAGAAGTCATGGTGATTTCAGAATTTTCCCAGGCACAGCATGATGCACTCTCCATCAGGGATGCTGTGAGTCTTCCATTTATTTAAATTATCTACTCCAACATATATTGCTACTAACATAAAACCTAGTCATGAACTTCAAACCTTCACCAATAGCTTTAATATATGAGAGAGTAATTTTGGGAATAATTGTACCAGATAGAAAAGGACAATCCAGACAAATGAACAGCTGGATTGATATAAACAGGGAATACAAGAAGTAAAACAAGACTGTGTCTTTTATCAATCCACGGAGACACAGAACTATTCCAAGGATGGTGTTGTGGGAATTCCTTCAGTCAATAGCCTTTAAGAATAGCTCACACGCAGATACATTAATCTACCTATTATTCCTTCCAGATGATTAGCTAAACTGACTTCATCCAACTTGCCCAGATTCTTACTTCTCTTGAATAATAAATGTTATCATAAGCTTTGTTTCTGTCAAACAATATGTCTGCAGTTTCCTAGCCAAACTTGAAATGATTTTCTATTGACAATTGGAGGAAAAAGATCTTCCTAAATCATGGAATTGGTGAACAATTTACATGTACTTGTTGATACATTTCTGTTAATTTGGAGTTGTAGATAGGATAAATGTGAACCCAATACTTTGAACCCAGGAAATTGGAAACAGTCCAAAGTTATACTATGTTGAGACAGGAGACTAGAAATCTAAATTAATTTCAACTATAAAATATGTTTCTAAATTTTATAATTGATTTTCTTAAACTTTCTGGAATATAATTTTTGTTTCCTACTGCAAGTTAATATGAGAATAATGAATCAATGGAGTAATATAAGCAAATTTAAAAATTATATTAAATTTACATTTAAAACACACAGTCATAGAGTGTGTCCATTGATGGAGAAGAAAAACATAATATACTAAAATAATGGGTTATTATTAGCCTTTGAAAAGCAAAGCTATTACTGTCAGCAAAATGGATGAAATGGCTACCTTAGAGAGGTAAAGTGGGTGGATTGGGGCTCTGGGGATCAATCCAGAACCTAGAACACTCTATGTAATCATGTTACCACTAGACTACAACATCTAGCCCTAAATGTAAATTATTTATCAAGTCATAATTATTTTATTTACTGTAATTCTTAAGTACTTTGCTTGTACCTAGATCTACATTCTCTAGTACTTTCCTCATGTAATCTCTGAACATTTTCCTAGGACATTATATTAACTTAAAGCCTCATGAGTATCTTGGGTTACATGCCTATACCACTCTAAAAGCCTATCATCATTTTTGTAACACATGATTATAATGAATGCAATTCTGGGCCCTTTATCTCCAAAGTGGAGTGGTGTCATTTTTTTTTTGTAAAACCTTATGAATGTTTCATAATTTGATTTCATTTCCTCATTAGAATGAATAAATACCTTTCTTCTTAAATAGGAAGCATATTAAATGAAGAGAATCACTGTAAACCTATTGAGAAAATATTTTAAAACCTGTTTTCAAAGTAGGGCTTCAGAAACAAGCGTACATTTAGTAATTTTGCTAACATCTGTGAAATTTCACTTATATTTAACCATAGCTGTGAATGTCTCCCCAGGGCATCTAACATTCTATTTCAATTATGCCACTTTCTAAAAAAAAATCCTGTTTTAGCATCTAACAAAGCATACATGATGTGGAAAGACTTGTTAAACCACCTCCGCATTTTAATAATTAGACAAACATGAGATCATTGCACTTGTTAAGGCTTTTTAAAAGAATTGGTGCAGGGGCATTGTTTTTAGACATCATTTATATTGATGATCTCGTTTGCCATTAGGGGATGCCTTTCACAAATATTCTTTATGCAAATTCTACATTGAAATTAGGCTACATAAAGTAGAGCTGTTATGGTGCTACAAACTTGCTCATTGAAACAAACCAAAATAAATTAATGTTGTTCCATCCATTAATAAGACTGTAAGTCATATTTTTTGACAAATTGTCAAACTAAGAAATAAATTATACATTTTTGCTTATTCATATCATTTTAAAACATCATTTGAATATGCCAATTTGAAGAAAGAAAAATTAGAGTGTATGAATAAATTAAATTATAGCTACACACTTCAGATCACTTATAAGTTTTTTTTGTTCTGCATATAGAAAATTCTATGGGATTCACATTTTGAACCTGTCCCCAAACTGTTAAAATTACATGGTTGGGAGGTTCACTCAGTCAATAAAATACTTGCCACATAAAGTGTGAACACTTAACTTAAATGGCAGGCATGGGCTGGGCAGTGATGGCACATGCCTTTAATCCCAGCACTCAGAAGGCAGAGGCAGGAGGATCTCTGTAAATTCAAGGCCAGCCTGATCTACAAGAACTAGTTCCAGGACAGGCATTTAAATTACAGGGAAAATTTTTCTCCAAAAACCAAACCAACCAAACAAACAAAAACAAAACAAAACAAAACAAAACGAAACAAAAGGTAAGGCATGTTGGTCCATAACTGCAATGCCAGCACTATCGAGGCAGAACAAACTGCTCCCTGGAGTTCATTGGCCACCTAGTTTAACCTAATCACCAAGGCCCAGGATCTATTGAGAGACCTTATCTAATTGAGAGGATGGATTTTGTTACCTGAAATCCCCCATTTTATTTCTTTTTGAAATTATATCAAATCATTATGTTACACTTGTTTTCAATATGGAAATTGCTTTGCTCCACCTAAAGTATGGATAAAAATTTAACAAAAAATGTGGAATGACACCTGAGGTTGATTGTTGGCCCTACACACACACACACACACACACACACACACACACACACACACACATGCAGTACATATGTGCTTCTGCACTGGTGTACACATATGCATATACCAAAATAGAAAGGTACAAGAATTAAGGGTACAGGAATGAAAAAAGTATATATGAAAAAAGTCCTAAAGAAATCTGATATTTCATAAGCTATTCTAAAATAAAATTTAAAAGACAAAAGAGTTTACACAGAAGTATTCTGTGTGGGTGGGTGAAGCTTCCCTAGAAGTCATAAATAAGGTTTAAGGCAAAAATCTTAGTGTCAGAGGTGGATGCTGTTATCTCCCTGGGTTGGTGGCTAGGGATAATGCCCAGGTAATACAAGTTGATCCACTGTTCCTGATATTAGTTGTTCAAAAGACTTGGTGATAACCTATTATGAAAGATGCTGGAGAAATCTAATTGAAACTTGGTAGGAAAGTTTCTAACTTCCTCTTGGCTGGTAGACTTCATTGGTGGAAGGTGTTATATAGTATGCCTGGGATGACTTGACCTCATCAATACCCACCAGCAAGATGGGACTCCCAGTGAAACAGTGGCAAGTCTCTTGATGGTAAACAAATGTTTCTGACTGGATCAAATGTTTACTCTATAGGAGGGAATTTGTGTCTAACTCTGTAAACACAGAGGACTGGAGAGGTCAGAGGCTACTACTGTTGTTCAGTTAAGTTGACATGATGAACCTGTCAAATTTCCTTCTAAATAGCTACATGTATATGATATGGACTAGTGCTCCTGTCAGCTTTGACCAGAAAAGTTTCTTTTTGTTGTGGTTAGCCATGATTGTTGGGACTTACATATAGTAAAGAGAGATTTTAAAAAAAAGTCTAAATGGTTTACTGTGTGTTAAAAATATATACTAGCTTGGGAGAGAAAAAAAGGTTAAAGTTCTTTAAAAAAAGAGAGAGAGTAGTTGGGTGTGGTGGT
>LOEQ01000377.1:550033-565492 GCA_001685075.1 Bramus lutescens
AAAAAAAAAAAGAGTGGGTGCTTCTTGTCAGAAAATAATTACAGATACACAATAATGACAGATTCAGATAAAAAGAAGACATCTAAATGGGTCACAGTGTTGAATAAATATACATAGGCTTGAAAGAGAGAGGAAAAAGAGTATAGAGATTTACAAAAGGAAGTAAAAGATTTTTAAAAAATAAAGCAAAGTCTTTCAAGAGATAGAGTAAACCTGTAGAAAAAGTAATAGGAATAAAGAAAATAAACCACTTCAAGATGGAATAGGTATATGATTGCGATTTTCTATTTTTGAATTTTTTGACTATAGAAAAACATTTGATTCTGGGCACTGCTAATCTAAACCAACCTATATATTTTAAAGGTTTCTTGTCTTCAAAATTTGAGTTTAAGAATATGTTGCTTTGGAAGAGATTCTTCTTTTGTTTCCATGGAGGATGAAAACCTGTGGAATCCTTCCAGATAATGTGGTTTGATGTACCAAGACCTCCCAAAAGGTCCTCATGAACATGCCCCAAAACTACTTTGCCCACAAAAAGCAGTAAAAAGCTTGAAGAGAAGTATGTTCAAATTCCCAAATATTGTTTATAAATGTTTCTTTACATTTAAAGGGGTATATTCTAAAATGATTTACATTGGTATGGATCTTGTTTTAGTGATATGAATTTAAGGTCAATTTTGTTATATGTATATTGATTAAGGTATTGTGTTTGTGCAGCTCATTTAAAATGTAATGTATAATTAAGAAATACAGGTTAATAGAGAGTCATCTATAATAGTCAAGCTCATAGTCATGTTAGTTAGGTTTTCTAGATATATAGAGATATATTTCAGTTAGTTAGGTATTCTTCAAATCTTTCAGAGGCCTTCAGATTGTGCGATTGAAAATGTTTTAAGAGCTTAAGACTTTTTATGACATGAAACACATCTGCTCCTGGCACATCTGCTCCTGGCAGCACCAATTACTTCAAGAGGATGATAGACATTGAAGAGCCTCCTTATGGAGCTTGTTAGCTATTTGGGCAAAAATCTGCTCTTGCCTGGACTGCTTGATGCTATGTTGTATGAACTAGACATGCAAGACCCACAGAGAAATGACTGCTGAACTTGCCTAAAGGTAAAACAACCCTTTAGGGTTCCTGATTCATGAAAGAGTCTGCCAGACATTCTTCAGGTCACAGAAGAAAGTGACTGACAAACTGCTAATAAAGGTAAAACTGTCTTTGAAATTTTCTGCTTCATGGAAAATTCTGTCAGATAATAAGGGACCTGTAGGCTGAAGATGGATGATCCAATGATACAGAAGAACTTTGGGTGACTACCCAGGCAGCAGGATGTTTCTGTCATTTCTAGAGTTTTGGAAGTTGCTTGAAGTGCACTTTCTGTTTGCTTAGGTAATATTATATCCTTCTGGAGTTTCTGATGAAGTTGAAGAATAGATAGCTATAGTTTTTCTTACTTATGATAAGAGATAAAGTATATATAAATATTGTAACTATAATCTTGCTTGATACCTGTTTTGTTATATGTAATTTTTCTATGTTAAAGTTAAAAATCTTCCTTTTTTATTTAAACAGAAAAAGGGAAATGGTGGGGGAAGTCCTTGAGTATATGTGTTGCTTTTATTGGTTAATGAATAAAGAAACATCTTTGGCCTATAGCAAGGCAGAACTTAACTAGGCAGGGAAATTAAACTGAAAGAAGACACAGTCAAGGTGAAGCCATGTATCCCTACCAGAAACAGACATGACAAAATTTTACCCGGTAAGCCACAGCCTCATGGAAATNAGATGTATTAATTTAAGATATGATTTAGCCAGAAATATGCTTAAGCTATTGGTCCAATAATAATTGCAAATAATAAGGTTTCTGTGTGATTATTTCAGGGCATGGCAGCTGGGAACAAGCAAGCAGCCTCTTACAACAGGCTATTCCACCATAGGTGCTTCCAACCCTGGTCTAGTGGTCCTGGGTGTTAATAAGGGAGCAGCCTGAGGAAGACATAGAGAGCTACCCAGTAAAGAGCTTCCCTTAATGACTTCTGCTGCAGTTGATGCCTCCAGGCTCCTGTTTCTTCATACTTTCCTTCATGACTGACTGATTATAACATATGACAAGGTACTTTTGAACATGGTGCTTTGCCACAATAGAAACTATAAAACAAGTATGGATATGATGAATTCTATGGAATGTGTTCCAGACTTCCCACCATTTTAGACTTCTGCTTACTGGTTGAGATATCTTTAGATTATGGGAGTAAATAAATTTGTGAGGTCTTTAACATAGACTTTTAATTCTCAGCCAAATATGAGTAATCTGTCCTTCATTTCCTATGGAAGTTGCCCCTGATCATTTTCTCATTTACATAACTACTGAGTATATTCTTAATCCCGTTTCTTGCCACCAAATTCATTTTTACTTGAATGGCTTTGAAACTTATGTATGTATTTAACCAATTCAAGTGTGACAGTCTTATAGTCACTAGGGAAGTGTGTGTGTGTGTGTGTGTGTGTGTGTGTGTCTGTATGTATGTATTTCATTTTTGATCTGGCACTAAAAAAAAATCATCATTTGTTGTGGCAAGAAGAGTATTTGTTTACTATTTAACTACATTGCCAACATTTGTAAGCTGAGTGAAAAATAGGTGTTTCAGTAGTTTCAGTAGTATACCTTTTTGAGTAAAAATGTATATAAAATTGACTAAATAGCAATTGTATGTATCTAGAAGGCTCCACAACATTTTGTTTTTTACATAATTCAATAAACAGGATTTAATGAGTCTATAAATTTACTTTTAAAATTAAAACATGCATCTACTAATTCTATTATTCACTTCTAGTTCCCCTGCTGAGTGTAGGAAATAGAAATAGCCATGCTCACCATTTTATCAGAGGAAAGAAAGAAGATGAAAATAAACTAAAATCTTTTAATTGCTTCTTTCTGGACATCCATTCCTTTATTGAGCATTTATTGAGTGTGTACCACATTCTAGGCCCAGTAAATAAACAAGTAATTAAGCTAAAGGTATTTTAGTTCAGATATTGAGAAGTTTCCTGAAGAAAAGCGAGTGAACAAGGAGGGTATGTAGCAAAAGGTCAGAATGGAAAGGGGAAAGAACGAATATTTAAATATAGGGGTGACTCAAAGGTAATAGAGTGGTTTGCACAGGAATCCAAGTGAGAAAGCACATCCGTGTGACTCATGGAATGTGTGTGTGTGTGTGTGTGTGTGTGTGCATACACACATTCTTGTATTTTTTTAAAGGGAAAGCATGAGGGTGTGTCATACCTGCTCTGCTCAGGGAATTAGAAGTAGGCCTGAAAGAGGATGTGCCAGAAACAGAAGTGGAGGAAGTCAAATACCTAACACTTAATGTAGTCACTGAGGACGTTGTAAGCACTAGTAATGGCGTGGCACAAAAGTCTCCTACTGCAGTATGGATATGGCAGAAGTGTGACACCATAACCAGAGTTTTACAAACTCTAGTCCTTTCTCTTCCTTTCTAGATTTTGGTGTTTGTCAGGGATGCAGAGGAACAAATGAAAAGCAGCATGTTGTGAGACTATTGTCACCCATGAACTTGATAGCAGCAATGTGAGATGCTAACTTAGGGAATAATTTGAAGGTGATACTTTAGGATGTACAGAGAAACTAGAAGATATTAATAGGAAACAAGTGTTTGTCTGAACCTATAGTAGCATATATTCACTATAGTTTTGAGGGCTTCTTTGTAGTAGAAGAGTGGATGGTTGGATAAGGTTATTGTATCATGATATCATTAAGAAAATGATAAATTTGAAGTATTCATTTGATACCCAAGTAAATGTGTGGAATATAAACTAGAGGTAAGAATTGGACATTCAGGAAGATACCTCAGGTATTTCTATACATATGGGCTATAGTTAAAGTTATGTGATGGGTGGTGTCAATGAAGATAGTACTCATCAAGATAATTATGTGTCAGTCATTCTGTTAATATTCCTCCACATGTAACTTTCACATCAGTTCTCAAACATACAAAACCTAAATTCGAGTTTAAAAATCTCCGTATGTTTAAAAAAATCATATGAGTAACATATGAAAGCCACTATTCTCAGCCCAATGTCTACGTTAAAATATGTTCTCCTATACTCTGTAGACAAACACCTTCCCTTGAACTGAGTGCAGTGGCTGTTCTCTAATCTAATTGTCAAAACACTATTGGTAGGTATAAATATTACATATCAACTGTTTCTGTTTGTCTTGACTTCTGTCATTCTGGTTTAGTAATCTGCTTCCAGTTTTACCAAATCTTAACATCCCATGTCTTTGCTATCTTTCAACCTGGCTGTCCCTTCTTAGAAATAGAGATAATTACCTATTGCTCCACTATGGGAAGTTATCACTAAGTATCTCCATCTGTAAGCAACATTCTTCCAAATATATTGTAATGACTAACAATTTGAAGCAGACTTAAGCTCATCATATCAGCCATTACAAGGCCTCTGTTAGAATTTTTTACTATGAGCATAAGAATCAATGGCAATGAAGAGATTCATTCTATTTATGTATTTCTTCTTCAGATTATTTACATAAAACTTAATGCAGATGCATTCTCTCTTACTGCACTTATGAAATCAATTGATACTTTACAGTGTTATCATTGATATAACTTATAACTTCAGTCAGCTGTGTAGTGCGTAGCAATGCCTGCTTTTGCAAGAACAGTCTGAGTGGTGTGTACTTAATATGTGCCTCAAAAATGAGTTAAACATCATGTCCATATACAATATATCTCCTGTGATTACAGGGTTACTTTTTACTCTGTCTTGTAATACAATGTCCTAATGTACATGATAATAAATACTGGTGAAATAAATTTGTCTTTGATGTTTCTGGTTCATCTTTGAATGCCTGTATATCTTTGTCTTGAAAGGCAAAAACAAAGTACTAAAAAGGCTCAAATTCTTCCTTGAACCAAAAGAATCATTTTTACTTTTTCTTTAAAACCTGGTTATAAAAAAGGAAAATTGAGTCTCTAGTTGCTCAACAGGTCAAAACAATTCATATGTATATCTAGATTTTTCTCTCTATGAACAGGAGAGTTTGGGGAGCATACGTACCAAAAGGCTCACTATGAGGGAATATGGTGGAACAACTGGAAATGAGCTCTTCCTTGCACACAGTATTCTTATCCCAAAAGATTATTGTGAGACAAGTAAGGGGAGAAAGATGGATATCAGTGAGCCTCTGGGGCTTGGGGAAAAGGGAAAAGAAAAATATTAAGTAGCAAGGGTATAAAAGAAAAAATTCAACCATAGACTGGTAGAGTGAGAGATAAGACAGAGGCAAGGAACCCGGAACCCACAAGACTCCATTATATTTCATGAGGCTTCTTGAAAAAGAGGCATTTTTCATTTTTGCAAATTATAAAATAAAGAGCTATTATCACCTACATTTCAGTCTAGCACTCAGTGCCTGCAGTCTCTTAAGCTCTCATTGATTTATCTATTTGATATTCTTTTTTATGTTTATGATAAATAACTTAAAAATTGAGTCTATCACAATGGAAATGGAATAAGGTCATTTTTCATTTCTAATGGAAAGCCTGTCTTTCTTGAAGTTATATAGCACATAGGTAGAAGCTGAAACTTACTCCACACCATGAATGATGGGCAGCTACAGGATCTGTTTGTCACAGTTCATCTTCTGTAAACGAGATGCCTAAATGCTTAGGGCCGATCCATTTGTTTATAGAGACAGATTAATTTTCTATCTTTTGCTTTCTCCTTGCAACCTAAGCTTACAAATTATGGAGGCTGAACTCTTCCTAACACACACACACACACACACACACACACACACAGAGAGAGAGAGAGAGAGAGAGAGAGAGAGAGAGAGAATGTGGAAGAAAAATTTCAAGGTCTTATGGATTCTTATTAAAAATTTGAAGATGATGGAAAATTCCACAGATGAAAAATAAACCATGTTGCCAAAAACAATATAAAACTCAGAGTGTAAAAGCTTCTGAGACTTCCCTTTTAATTTACAGTCTTTTATTTACAGAAAGTCTGCACTGATGCAAGGTTCAAGTAGCTGAAATATGAACAAGCCAATCCTGCTTATTCTTAGTGCTTTGATTTTTAATAGCCTAATGTTTGAGACATGGTCTATATCATTTGGATTGCTGAGCAGTTTTTCAAAAAAGAATAGGGACTTAATAAGTAAAAGAACAACATAAGAATCAAAGGAATATCCACCAAAGAATTAGATATAAGGAAATCATTTTGAAGAGGATCAGCCTAAGGAGCTAACCGAGTTATGGATTATAAAAGAATGTTTTAAACGACACATCAGAAAATGTTGTTGCTTTGGGCATCAATTGAAATATTAGCAATTACCATAATTGAGTACAGTTTCAAAAATAAATATAATGCAAATCTGACATCAGTTGCAATTTATTTGGATTATAATGGAAAACACTTTTAATAACACATTAGAAAAATCATTAACTGGATATCCATTTACTAAGTGACAATAATAAAAATTGATGAGTAAACGTGAGCAGATTTATATTTGCATGCTAAATCTATGTAGCTATTCATAAATAACTCCTGACTAGCAGTGTTTCTCAAGATAGGAATTATTTGTATTTAGGACAAGAAATTTTCACTTTTCGAGACTGGCCATGTATGGCAAGACTTCTTAGGTCCTTTCCAAAAGACTACTTCTCAGTAATTAGATGAAAAAGAGCATGTCTTACACACAGGCACATCTACCAAATGCTGACTGGCTTTCAGAGTGAGGAAAGGAAGGCATGGTTTGGTGAGGAAAAAAAGACATCAAGTGGCCTTCTTCAGATCTGGGTACTGTGCACCACAACACTGATCTATCAGAGAAGATGCGACCTCTAGCGCAATAATGTCATGATGCCTACATAATAACTAACCACTTTGACTGTATCTGGAGCCTCCTCAAGAATAAGGAACTCATGCCTGGTCAGAAGTCTCTGTGGCTGAGGGACTGTAGACCCTAGGGTGAAACCTATTAGTGTCATTTTGCTAACTGATCATGTGAAATTACCTCCTAAATAATTATGCTTTTATTCACAGATCTGAGCTGGTATCAGTGTTGGTCAGAAAAGCTGCTTTTCACAGTTAGAAATAATTAATGCAGAGACTCATAATTAATCAAAATGCTGAGAATAAATGTCTTTAACTACTCAGTTCTAAAAAAGACATCTTTATCAATACATGCCTCCATCAAAGGTTCAGGGTACATAACAGTAGAGAAGACAGAAAGAATGTAAAATCAAAGAGATGTAATGTTTTTATATCTATGAATAAGGTCAAATATTAATATGTCAAAAATAACATTTTTCCTAGAGTTCTATGAAGTTACTCTGCTTTATTAAACTGAACATCAATTTCTGATACATGGAGTAAATAAAATATTTAGTAATTAGCATTGAGTTTAAGATTCCTTAGAATATTCAAATAAACAAATTCTTAATAAAGAAGTCATAAGTATATGATTTTTCTTCCTCAATAGCTGCAGTGTGAGTTCATGAAGAATTTGCATGTTAAATGCTATAATTATTCTTGGCTAGCAAGTATCTCAATTAGATTTATATTACTTAGGCTTCAAAGAGTTTCTTATACTTGAGATCATAGCTAACGCATGATGGATGAAATACAAAATAGGATATGGGAAGTTGTTTTAATGAACATGAAGTTGGTAATGACTTGAAATTGAATACACTCCCTTTATTTTATTTTCCCACCATGGGGTTTTGTAATGCTGCCTTTCCCCATACATTACAGTTTGACCACATTGGTTTGACACAGTATGCATCTTGGAATTGTAGCACTAACAGTACTGTGAAAGATGAGAGCAAATTTTGCCCAAACCCTCATGGCTTCACCACGTGACATTTAAAGTTAAGAACAAAGCTTCAAAAAATAACAGTTCAGCTAATCATCATAGGGAATTGGTAGAAAAAAAAAACTATTAAAACATGCAGATTTAGATTGCGAAGGAACATAAAGCAAAGAGTATTCACTCATTCATATGCATGCAATCTTTGTGTTGTGTGAGATATGTAATCATCGGAAGAAAATGATTTTATCCAAGAATTTATTTGCTTCTTCCTCATTTGATGACTTACTTTATGTCACAAAAAGGTTAAGTAATTATATACATCTGTAGCAGATATATTAGGGCATATGCAAAATCTTTGATATTTACCAAAATTTTTGATATTCTAGACTCATGAAAAAGTCGCAAAAACTGTAATGTTGATGCGAAAATTGAGTTCATGATAAATTCTCCTAAAGGTGCAACCTTGTATGAGATATTCACTGTCTTACCTCTCAGATGAACAGAGAATATTTCGGCAGACTTAGGATGAGCTAATTTTTTTTCATTCCTAATCAAGTCCTACTTTCCTTTTACCTACATGTCCAAATGCATTTCAGACAGAATGCAATGTACCAGAAATGTATGTGAGAGAAAATGTCCATAAGACATTTTCGCATTTCTGAGTATGTCTTTATCTGTGAAGCTTCTAAAGTCCTACATCTGAACTCATCATTGTCCCACTATTTAGACTATGTCATTAACAATTATTTCCCAAGGCCTCAACTGAGAAAGGAGAGAAGTAAAATTTGTCAAATGATCCGAGTTGAAAGATAATCTTCTAAATATGTCTATTTAAAATTTGAATATAAAATGCAGATTTAAATGCCAGGGATCAATAAGTACAAATTGCTGTACTGTTATTGCCCTCTAAATGTATATTCAGTGCATGACAGTGGTTCAAAACTAAAGACTTGGAGGGAGTAATGTAGTCAGTGGTAGAGAATTTGCATATCTTGTTAGACAGCCTGGGTTTAATTGCAGAACCACTAAAAAAATCAAAAGGTTTCTAAAATAAACGACTACAAGGCTTTACAGAATAACTGAAAAGAATTATGTATGCCATCCAGGAAAATGGTTTTTCTTTGTTTTAATAGTAATTTTTCTCAAAACTAGCTTTCAAGGATATATAAACTAGAAAACAGTGAGATAAATAGCATATAATAGTAGATGAGAAAAAAGAAAGATACTAACACATACACTAGTACACACATACTTAGGTTATAAAATGAAATAAAAACTGCAGCCTATTATTATATTATGTTATANGAAGAAAGGACCTAGCTGGTAGCAATAGCAGAAGCCAAAAATGCTTGCCAGGCTTGGACTCTAAACTCTAGAAACCTAACTGCAAACAATCCATATGGTTCAGTCTCTACCAATAACATTAAATTATTGAACACACAATCTTAATAACACAATTTAGTGAAAATTAAATAACAGGGGATGAATAAAGCGAGGCAGACAAATAAATTAATTGAATGAACCTATGCCTCAAATTCAATAACTTTGTTGTGAAACTGATGTAGCCATAAAAATAAGAGCCAGTCATTACCACAAAGAAAGTGTCTGCCAACATTGTCCATATCATCCATAATTGTTCTTCATAACCTGGCAGGATATGCATCCACATGAGAAAACTGCATGTGGGAATGTGGAGGGGTTTTTTGGACTGTTTTTTATTTTATTTTATTTATTTTATTGGTAGTTATTGAGCTCTACATTTTTCTCTGCTCTGCCTCTCCCTCCCCTCTTCGATCCTCCCCCAAGATCCCCATGCTCCCAAATTACTCAGGAGATCTTGTCTTTTTTATACTTTCTACTGCCCGTGTAGATTATATCTATGTAAGTTTCTCTTAGTGTTGGCATTGTTGTCTAAGTTTTCTGGGATTGCGGTTTGTAGGCTGGCTTTCTTTGTTTTATATTTAAAACCACCTATGAGTGAATACATGTGATAATTGTTTTTCTGTGTCTGGATTACCTCACTTAAAATAATGTGTTCTAGCTCCATCCATTTTCCTGCCAAATTCAAGCTGTCATTATTTTTTCTGCTGTGTAGTACTCCATTGTGTAAATGTATCACATTTTTATTACCCATTCTTTGTTTGAGGGGTATTTAGGTTGTTTCCAGGTTCTGGCTATGACAAACAAAGCTGATTTTACTGATAATATCTTTCATAGATCCACATATATGAATACTCGGCCACCAGGTTAGGAGAAATGGCCTTGCTGGAGGAAATAAGTCACTGGACAAAAGCCCCTTCTACTTTCCTCTCACTGTTCCCTGCTTGCAGTTTAGGATGGGAATTCTCAGCTTGCTATACCAGCTCTCCTGCCTTCCTGTTGCCACTTGATGTTTGATTCCCCTTTGTATGTTGTGAATATCATTGGTTAATAAAGAAATTGTCTTAAGCCTGAGATAGGGTAGAGTAGAGCTAGGTGGGAAAAACTAAACTGAATGCTGGGAGAAAGGAAGCAGAGTCAGGGAAGAAGCCATGTAGCCACCACCATAGACAGACATACTGAAACCTTCCCAGTAGGCCATGAGCTTCATGGGAAAATATGACATAATGCATATGGGTTAATTCTGGATGTAAGAGATAGCTAGCAATATGCTTAAGTAATTGGTCAAGCAATGATTTAGCTAATACTGTTTCTGTGTGGTTATTTTGGGAGTCTGGACAGCCAGGAAACAAACAAGTGGCCTCCCTACTATAACCACTCTTTCTTGCTATGATGGTAATGGAATGTTCTCCCTCTGGAAACATCAGCCTAAATAAATCTTTCTTCTATACATTGTTTGAGTCATAATGTTTTATCTCAGCAATAGAAAAGTAGCTAATACAGAAAAGTTCCATGAACTTTTCAAATCTCATATCTAGATATAGCACCAAGACTCCAGCTTAAGTCATAGTCATTTTCTATAGAAGCAGAGTCCTTCAACTCAACATCTTGTTTGTCAAACTGAGCATTTTTAATTGAGAAGTTATTGGAATTGCTCTCTCATAATTTTCTTAGACTCTATATCAAATATATCAAACTAATATCTACATTTAAACTGTTTCCAAAGTTTATGATCTCACTGATATACTAGTAAATCTGAAAGTAAGACAGAACTGAATCAACTCCACAGTTTATAAGAAAATATTTAAAAGCCACTAGGATATTAGTTGGCCACATATCAGAAACCCAGTTAATAATAAATAATTTCTCTTATAATGTACACTTTTTTCATTTATATGTTTACATAGAACATAAGATCTGATACTCAGAATCCTATTAAATTTGGTTAAAAATATAATTAAAAGATACTAAAATCATGTTATTAAAAAATAAACATATTGATTCCTGTGATTAAAGAATTTTCAAATACAGAAATATTTCATTTGCTTTCTATATTGACCTAATCTGATGTAGGAGGTCCTTCTGTTTGTGTATTGCTTTCATTGATGAATCAATAAAGAAACTGCTTGGCCTGATAGGGCAGAACTTTGTTAGGTAGGTGGAGAAGACAGAACTGAATTCTGGGAGGAAGAAAGCAGAGTCAGTTAGCTGTCATGGAGACACCAGGTCAGACAGGCTAAATCTTTCCCAGTAAGCCATGACCTCATGTGAATACAGATTAATAGAAATGGGTTAAATCAAGATGTGAGAGCTAGCCAATAGGAGGCTAGAGCTAATGGCCAGGCAGTGTTTAAATTAATACAGTTTCTGTGTGATTATTTTGGTTATAAGATAGCCAGGCAGCTAGGATGAAAAGTGGGCCTTCTCTCCTTGCAACACTAACCTGTGCTGTCTAAACAACAGGTAGGGCCATTAACACTGCTTCTCCCCAAAAGAGCATAAGAGGTAATTTTATTCTGAATTACATTAGATTGTGACAAAAACTTGGTTTTAAAATTAGAATCATACCCTATAGGTAAATGAGAAAAAAAATTAACCTCTGTCTAAGATCAAGGCTCCTGTTTTTAGGTTGGGGAACCTCAGCCAATTTTGAGCTCACTTCTGGCAAAGGAAAGACCCTCGAGTGCATAGAGTACATGGCCAGCCAGCTATCTGAAGTAGCCTGTTCCTGTTCAACCTTGTAGCTTCCATGTTTTCTGATAGGAACTTCTCTATAGCAGACAGGGATGGGCCAGACACCACTTACCTATCTGCTAAGTCAGAAAGTACCTTTTCCAAATCTTGAGTGCATACTACCTCATTCTTTGAAGAACAGTAGGAGATGATATTAATTTGGGTGTTCAAATTTTTTCCAGGTTGTTGGGTACAATTGAAATACAATAGTTATTTTGCGAAGTAGGGTTAATTAAAGCACTTGATACTGGGATAATGAATGAAATAGCATGTATACTATATCAGTCTCATAATTGAAACACTTAAACCTCTATTTTAATAATTCAGTTTTTACACTTTCCATTGCCGAAAGAATTATTCTGTATATTTGTGTGTCCATGTGTACATACATAATTATTTTTGGACAAATATACATATATAAATATATACATGTATATTTACAGTACATGCTCCATTTGGTGTCCACGTCTTGTCTCCCATTTCTCACTTCTGTCATCAGCTGAAATATGTTCATGCCATTTTCAATGTAAGAGCTGCGGGGCTCTGGGCTTTTGGCTTAAGTTGCTGTGCTGCTAAAAAGTTGTGCTTTCTCTTTCCAGCTGTCAGCCTAACTTCCTGGGGAAGTAGTAACACTGTAGCATTACCAAGTGTCTGTTGAACCAAATTTCTGCCATTAAATAAAACTGGCATTATATTGAACAATATTTTGAGAATCAATCAAAATTAAAAAAAAGTTTACTTTCAAAAAAGAATGGTGCTTGAGTTTGTGGAGGTCTTAGCAGGACATCATATCCTTTGACACAGGAGTTACTGATGTTGTGAGCCACCTCATAAGTGCTGGAAACCAAGCCCTCATCTTCTGGAAAATTTAGCAGTGCTCTTAAATACTGAGTCACCTTTCTAGCCCTTAATCCCTCAATTATCATTACCTCAAAGGTGAATCTAAAGGTTATACTCAAATCTTGGCCACTCTCCATGGCATGTGCAATCATCTTCGTTCTCAAACCTCAGAAAATTTAATGATATTCATATACAAAATGAAAATAAGACTCTCTTGGATTAATTTCCCAAAGGGATAAAAGGAAACAACATGGATGATACTCTGAAAACGTAAAATGACAGAGAAGTGTAAGGGAAGGTAAAAGCACATGGAATGAAGGTCAGCGTCTCTTGTAACTGGGGAAATCTAATGACACATTAAGTTTATTCGCAAGGTAAATGATCAAAAATAAACAAAAGCTCACTAGTCAAGATTCTTTTTACCCAAAAAAATCGAACTCAGAGAATCATAGGGAGGCGCGTTAAAGCGGGGCTTTTTGTTCTGATGCTGTGGGTGCCTTTAATCTGACACTTTTTTTATTCAGTTCCTTAAAAAATAACATGCATAAACATGGATCTTAGTGTGCTTAAATCATCTTCCTGAAGATTCACATCAGTGAGGCATGCATAACCAATGTTCTGTTTAATATTCATTATGATATTCTCAGTGGTTCTCCTCCCTAATGAGAGTGCAGAATCTGAATTACTCACCAACTTGTGCTGAACTTAGCAAACACAGTTCACTCCTGCGTAGCACATAGTTGAAAAGCTCTCACTGCACTAAACAATTACATGTGTGTTTATATGAACGGTCATCAATTTTGCACATATATTACTCTGAATTCAGCATATTGAAAAATCACTTTTTATTGTTAATTATTTTTGAAAAAGTTTCAGTGTATAACTGATTCTGGCCTGCAACATATCCCTTTTTCCTTAGCATTCTGAGTGCTAGGTTACAGATGAATGTAAGCTTCCACAAATGATTTAGTTAAGATTTTCAAGAATATTTCATGTACAATCTTAATATGCTCCATTGTTCTGTAGCATCAAACATTATATACTTAATATTCTTTATTTTTGACAGAGAGAGTGTGTGTGTGTACATTATGTAGCCAAGGTTCATGGTGATCATCCTGCCTCAGCCGTCCCAAATTACAGCCATGTCAAGCAAGCCTAATTTTATGTGCAAATTTGACATAATTTATTTATACATTTTTTTGTTCAATCAGTCATATATTCATTGAAACACATGAAGTTGTGCTATAAGGCAACACATTCCTATCTGGGCTTTTAGAAAATTTGTATTTTGGGGGACTGAAGAGGTGAATGAGTCAGTAAAATGTCTGCCATACATAGAAACCTGTGTTCTGATGTATAGCACCCACATAAGCCTGGTGCTATCAAGGCAGACACAGTAAGATTCTGGGGCCTTCTGGCCAGCCAGCCTGCATATAAATGAAAATTAAAAAATAAGAAGTGTCTACTTGGATAAAGGAAAAGTAAATGGATCATGATTGAAACAAGCTGTCCAACTCCAGGGAAGGAATAAATTTGACTTCTTTGGATTGATTTGCTCATGGAGCCACCCTGCCCAACGTGTTATCAGTTCCAAAATAGCTCTTCAGATTACCAGTGGTAGCCATATGATCTGAAAGTTCTTGTAAACAAAGAAGATGTGTCAGGGTCCACATGAAGGGGAAGCACAGGAAAGGATAGAGGGAAAGGCTTCTGATGCAGATCAGTCTGTCTCCTAACTTCTGGGAAGGAAGAACATCCACAGCTTACTAAGACATTTTGGTTAGTTTGGAAGGAAAGGAAAGAGGATTATGCTTACAGGAACGCTATCTGTTGGGAGTATAGTGTCACAGAGGTATACAGCATATACTTTCTCATGAGACAGTCCATAAGGAAATGGAATGTCAAATATAAGAGGTGAGAGAAATGGTAAAGGTTAAGTTGGCTCAACTCTTGCCAAATAAGCATATTTTGACTTTCCTTCTTAGTTAATGCTTTCAGTCATTTAAAATGACTGCTCTCTCTTCACTGACTGCTAATTCTAGGAATACATAAGAATGTGAAAGGAAGAAAACATATTTGTAATAAGTCTATGAAATATAGTTCTGGGAAGTATATGTAAAAATGTACTGACAAGAGCATTGGATCAAAAGAAACAAAACTCCATTCCATCATTGGTCTCAGAGTTGAAAGTAATATTTGATATTATGATCAGTTAAATCAAATTATATATAGAAAGAAGAAGCATCCTTGGGTTTATTCAAAACAATTTTATAAGAAGTGTACATAATTGAATATATCAATGTCATATTGTCTCCATGTCTCTAAGAAAATTAAAGAATTTCCCCCATCTATTTTTTTCAAAAATTTAAAAATCAAACATAAACAAAAGGCTCAGGTTTTCTCTTTTATTTTGAGGAGGGATCTGAGATAACGAATTTTTGATTGCTGGTACACATATTTGGTCCATCAAAAATCAAATGAAGCAGCATGTTTCCACCTGAAATGCATATTTGTCAATTATGTGCCTTTTGTGTATTTTTCTCCTTTCATATTATGTTACCGTAATATGCTGGCGAATAGGATTTTAGGCTGATTTTTAAAAAAAATATTTATTTTTTTATTATGTATACAATATTCTGTCTGTGTG
>LOEQ01000377.1:585920-603876 GCA_001685075.1 Bramus lutescens
TTGAAGAAGTTGAAGATTATACTATCTATACTGAATATGATCTCTATGTATCTAAAGAACCTGATTAGCCTAAATATAAATATGACCAACATAGATGACTATTGATCTATAATTCTCAATACCTAACTTAAAGACTAAGAGACTAAACAACTGTGTAATAAATGAGGACAATGACCTCCAAATGTAAACAATGTATATGATTATATAAACGATATATATATCAGAGGTAGAAATGTACACTGCAATATGGTAAATATATATATATATCAATACATAAAAATGTTTTAAACAGAGGTAGAAGCATACTCGTATACAATGTTCAAAATAATTTAACTTTGTATCAATACACAGAGCAGTGAATCTCTCCTTAAATGAATTACTATTAGACTGTACCTTTCCAAAAATTAGCTCAGTTGACCAAGTTATTATATTAGACAAAGATCTAGTCTCCTCCTTGAGCACTCCAATCTCTTTCTTGAAGAGGTTGGTATCAGTCTGAAATGTTTTTAAAATTACCTCAACTGACTGAAACTTGTCACTTAAGATGACCGTGTCTTTTTAAAATTTTTAACATTTTTTTAAGAATCCTGGAATCAGTCTGTAAAGACTGCATCATTTTTCTATTGTCAAACCATATTATGAAAAAACCATAGAATACGAGGAAAAAGGTGAACCCTAGAAATAACCAAGCAAGGGGGATATCATAAGCATCTTGTAAAACCTCACCCATGGTGTAAGTGAAAAGTCTCTGGAAGCCTTGAATGGTCAGATTGTCTGACATTTTCCTTTTTAAATTTAAAACAAATCTTACTTGTGTTTTTATCAAATCAGCAAGAGTAGGTACAATAACCGTTGCCTGCCAGTAGGTGGCAGGGTGCACCTGAATCCATGTGGTTGGCGAATGAGAACAAAAAAATAATCTGAAAGATATACTCAAATCAAGAAGTTAAACTCACAGACCATGTGATGTGTGAATTACTTAACCACACTAGGAAGATCTCCTGCTCTGATGGCTGTAGACCCAGGCACTGGCGCTGGGGCGGCATGGGCGCCCGTGGCAGCAGTGGTGGTGGCAGCAGTGGTGGTGGAGCGGTGACGGGTGTTGGTTTCCCTCCGTGGCACCCATGTGGGGAGCAGGTGGCGTGCGTGGCAGGGAACAGGGCTGGAGCTTGCAGCAGCCGGAGGAGCAGCGGCACATGGCGGGCAGCGGGGCTGGAGCTGTGAGGCCAAATCTGGGAGCTGGAAAGGTGGCTGCAAGCAAATCTGATCTCCAGCGGGAGGCACAGAGGGAGGGCAGGCAGCACCGGCCTTCGGGTTCCTGCAGGTGGGCAGCACCGGGTGTGCGCAAAGATGCAGGTATCTATGCCCAAATGAATGCAGCGCAGCCCCAACTGGCCGGAGCCATAACGGGCTCTAGGAGCCCCACATTGGGTGCCAAGTGTCAGCAATGGCATATTCGATAGGTACGCTAAAATAACCAGACCAGCTCAAAACAACGGATATAATTTAATAATTGGAAAACTGGGAAATTCACATGACTGAAGTAAAAGTTACAATGTCCAAACGGGTCAGGCGAACACAACGCACAGAGAGAGAGCACACCTGGATCTCCACGTTTTCTTCCCTGGGGACCAGGTCGCCACACCCCAGTTCAATGTGATTGGTTAACTCATCTTCCCCATCATTGATGGTCTTGCTTGACCATAGCTTTGCTTAGGAGCATTTAGGAAATCTTTCTTCTGTGTTGGCATTCCTTCTTATAGCCTGAACATTAAGTTGCAGCTCCCTGAATGTTTCACTAAGTGAGGGTTCTATTGCTTGCCTGAACAAGAGAAAACCAGTTGACTTTCCATTTTGGGAAACAGTCTGCAGTCCTCTGGGAACTTGTTGTTCTTTGGGGGAGGGGAAACATTATCCCTTTTTATCACTCTGATCATCTGATCACATTAATATGACTTCTATATATACTTATTGAACACCCAGAAAGTCAGTTACACCCATTTGGTATTTTTAACTACTGTATATTAAAAAAACCAGACATTTCTAAATTAACTTTGATTATATATATATAGCCAGTCTTTGCAACTGTTGACCTTTGACCTTAGAAACTTTAGTATAATATGTATTATCTCTAAGCCTCATCTTTTGTGCACCTTCAATAACTTACTCAGACCTTCTTTTCCATTCTAGAAACATCTATTCACCTTAATCATCTAATATATGTATATATAAAATATATTTTACTGAAACAACTTCCTGTTTGCACCCTTCTGATGTTTTCTTTTATTTGCTGGCTTTCTGTCTTAAAATCATGAACAAGTGAATTTAATATCTGTTGTGAGAATTTTCTCTTCAAATCTGAGAGACTAAGCAAAATCTATTCTTTCCTGATAAGGTCCCAATGACAAACCAAAGATCAATTTCATCAACATCACACTGTGGAACCATTGAGTTTATTGATCTTACTTAATGAGCATGGGTAAAAGTTTATTGACAGGAGTGTGGGTACCAAGAGCAGACACATTGGAAAGTCTTCACCCAAAGACTCTAATGACTTTAGCTATGTAAGTACAGCATCCATTCTCTAGTCTTTCCTGGTTTATAGATGTTAGCTTCTCCTCTAAACAACGTGACTACCTATAATTAGGGCAGACTCACATAGAACTGAATGAGAATGAGGCTAGGTACTCAGTAGGAAGGTCTAATATCTCTCTTTACTCTCCTATCAAAGAACTTAACAATCAAAAAGCACCGCTGAGGTCAACTTTGTAAGCAGGTGCAGTTGATCCTATGACAATGGCAGTAGTTTGAGGATAGTGCTGTGCCATGCCAACTTAATAATAAAAGAATCCTGAATCAAAAATACAGATATAGGATAATGTAATCAATTAATAATACCTGTGTACATACTGTTAGACTATGAGGCTTTAAAACTTCCCCGGTATATCTTAAAGAAAACAGAAAACAGTCTTTATATAGTATATAGAGTCACTGCCATAACTGCGCTTTTGTATTTGAATAAGTTTATGTAGCAAATACAAAGAAGAAACAACTGCATTAATAATATCACCAAATTGATGTTCACAACATGTAACTAAACTAAGGAACCTCTGTTAAAACTATTGTGTGTGTCACTCGAGGGATGATGACCCAGTAGTTAAGATCACTTGCCGCTATTGCATGGGAACCAGGTTTTGGTTTCTAGCACACCATATAGTGATCTGTGGAACTCTGTGACTCCAGTTTCTGGGGATTCTAATGCCTCTTTTGACTTCTGTGGACATCAGACATTCATACTATATACAGACAGATGTACAAACACAACAGTTATATACATAATAAATAAATATTTAAAAAGCATACACGATATTGCAATTACTGCTGAGAGATTTTAGACAGATGTACTCTCTATCATCTCCATGGGTGAGCATCCCATTAGGTTTTAACTATAGGAATCTTTATATACCCTGAAATAAATGATAGTATACACAAAGAGTACTGTTCCTTTATAAAACTGAACCCATTGGTTTACACTGGACAAGAGACTTGTTGAGTCCAGTAACAAATGACTGTACCAAAAATACTCATATTTCTTATAGTCTGTTTACATTTGCCCATATGAGTGTTATTAACTTTCAGCTGAATAGTCAGAACACTTGTTTTGAACGGCCATCCTCTTTTCCACGAGTGACTGGCAGTTAGCACCAGTAATTGAGGAGCTCAAACCAACCAAGTATTTGCCTTTACAAATGTCCAAACTGGAATCTTCCATGACTAGACTTAGGATGACCAATACCCACAATAATTTTGCAAACAGAAGCAGACAATTGAAAATTTTAGTGATTATCCACTGCCCCCACTTTAAAGATACAATGTTGTAGAACAATATAATAGTCTGTTGCTTTTACTTAGAGGTCACATTTTATCTTCTAGTTCATATCTAAGCAAGATATATGTACTGAGAAACAGCAGGCATTTCTTGATTAATGCCTGCGGGTAGAGGATATTCCATGGGCAAAGATACAGTGAAGGGAGTCTTTACTGACAGCTACCCATCAGCAAGACCAAAGAAGATGTACTGGAAAATCTTTTAGATCTTCTTTGTTTCCCTTTCCAGAGCATCTGGAGCATGGGGAGTTCCTAGCTCTTATTCTTTTTTTCAGTAGTGACCATAATAAAAGGAGACACCTACCAGAGTAATCACTTCACTAATATGGGCCTAGATATCTATATCATACCCTTTTTTCACTATTAGACATGAAGATGGCAGAGTTTCATTATATATTTATATAGATGTGATTCTTTCACTACTTGTGACTCTAATGAACTTTCTCTATGTTTTGTCTGGTAACTTGAAATGACTGTATAAGTTAGGTAAGATTTTTAGCTCTCTTGTGTGTTAAATTTCTGATATTTCCATTAGCATTCCCTTTGACCCTTTTCAAATTTATTATCTGTCAATTTCTATTACATTCTCATTCTAGATAGGAGGGAAGCATGATAGCACTTGGGGTGAATCCCTCCTTATATGATGGCTTTCTGTCTGCCTCCCTGGAATAGAAAGGCCATACTATATCGCACCACATAGAATATTCAATTAAGATACCTACTAGTTATAAAATGTAGGACACAGAAAACACCTAAAATCATTTGGAAGGTACAGTATCAGGATGTCCCCTTTCTCTGGCTTTTTTATGCCACAGCAACTAGAGAGTGAAAACAGGAGACCAGGGCAGAAATAAGTGGGCAGCACTCATGAAGCAAAGGAGCCGCAAGTACCCAAGAGAAAATGAACGTGGAGATTCTAGGCACCAAGACTCAGCATTGCCCCCACCTCCAGCCTCCTACCCAAACAGACTGATGGCTGTTTATCTCTAGTTGTCCACTGACAGGGGATCCTAATCCATTAAGGGATCAGGACTGGATTCCTGGATGGTTCTTAATTTATCATACTTCTCTGTTTAACTTTGAAATAGTTCTAAAGGTGTCCTCTCCTTCTACTACCTTCTCTTTCAGGACCTTACGGACTCCTCAACCTGAAGTGTGGCTCTACAGCACCTATAACTCTAAAGTCCGCACATCATTCTCTGGAAATAGTTGCTATCTTTAAGTTATTGTCTAGTACTTTATATTCCTGACCATTCCCAGTTTTTAGTCAGCAGTGTTCATAATTAAATATTAACCTCCTATAATCCATACCCAAAAGGAACCTCTCATTAATGTATTCTAGTCATATTCAGATTCCAAAAATGCTCAAAGGAATTTAAAGTTTCTTACAAAAGATGCTTAGCCTTCACCTATGCATTAACTGTGGGCAGCAAGGGCTGTTGATGAGACAGCTTCTCACTCAATACTTCACTTGTATTTTCTTTCATAACTGGACTTCTGAGAAGAATTTAGGAGGATAAATAATTGCTACATATTTCAGGAACAGCCTACCTCTTGACTTAAATTGCTCTGAAACTAGGGTCTGCATATCCCTGTGCTGAAAACAAAATGGAGTTAGAGATAATTGTGAGTTATGCCTGAGCAGCATATAAATCACATGCTACAGATTATAAAAGAAAAATTGACTGATACACATATGATGGAAAGGAATGGGCTGTGATGGTAATGACATGCAGTGGTGCTCAGGTCTCCAGTAGTAGGTGACATATGAAAAAATTCATTAGGAATTCTTCTTTTCTCAAATGCTTGCGCACTGGCATGCCAAGACTACATCAGTTCTCACAGCAAGATGATGAACACATCAGCTGTCAGCATTTTCTTTTGCTGTTTTTCCATCTCAGGGTATTACGGGAACCATTTATTTATTTAAAATCTATTCAGTCACTCCTTGATGTATTAAATATATTGTATGTAATAACATTTATATGAAAATTCACACATGATAAACCTAAGGTCAGTGATAGGTACTGTTTTTTTTTTCTAACTGCATCAGCAATTATAACTGCTTTTGGTCAGCATAGTGGTTGTTTTTATAATATATTGATGAGGATTTTGGTTTGATAGCATGAACTACTCACTGTGGAAATAAAAGAGATTCATTTCTGTTGGTTGTGATACCAGAAAGTGACCAGTCTTTAAAGGATTGTATCTTATTCTGATTGAGCCTTTTGAAGAAAACCTCTCTGAAAGCTTTAAAGAATTTGAGGTCAATTAGAATAAAAATTACTTTTTTAAATTTGTCTCCATGTAATTGATAGAGATTGGAAACCTCATGGTAAGGACTGGCCAGGAGGTGAAACAAACACTTAAAATAAATAGCATCACGAAATGAGATGTGACACTCACCTTGAGGGTCAGCTGAAGTGATGAGGCAGGCCGACTTCAGAAAAACAGCTCTGCTTCTCCTGAGAGGAGTTTATTGTTAGCAAATTAGAAGCCAAAAGAAAAAAATAGCAAAGGTGTTTGTGTGACTGTCCTCACTACAGCAAGAGCAAGGATTCTAACAAAGGAGTGGGAACCACTAATCCACCCATCAAAAATTCAGTGTATCCATGCAAATAGCTTTTCATCAAACCGTTTAAGAAAAGCTCTTTGCTGTGTCACAGTGGATACAGGAATAAACCAACACATAACTGTTGAAAAGAGCAATTTATGGAAAGCATGTCAGCCTTGCCAGAGACATAGGTTTTGTGTTGCCTGCACTCAGAGTTAGTTCTTCCCAGTGAGTGCCAGAGGGGTCAGACAATTGTATCGCCTTTCTAGCTCTCATTTACTGTACATACAATTGGGGTGACTAATGCATTAAGTGAGCCTCTGTTAAGTAAATTTCCTCTGCCAGTGAAGGAAATGTTGCTTGTCTGATGCAAGCACATGCCTCCTTGCCCCACAGAGGGTGATCTTTGGGAAACAGCAGCTGTTACCAAATGTCTTTATGACTGGGCTTAAAACAACTAACAATTAACATTCCTGTTCTAGAGTCTCTCTGAACTTTCCAATTTTGCAAACTGATATACATGTACATGTACATAGTTAAAGCTGGGTGTGAATGCAATAAAAAAGCTTCTGCTTTATAAAGAAATAATTTAAACAGTGCCTGTGACTATGATCTTCACATTTGTTTTCTAAAAATAAGTTGTGATAACTTGCAGAGAACAGACTGTCAGGTTATATATTTCCCTAAGGAAGCTATGTTAAACTCACTACTCTATTTTCACCATCTTAAACAATTCCAATATCTATCAATGTTTTATACTTATAAATACAACCAAAGAACTCTATACACAATATGTTATTGTTCTTGGACTTTAAGTGTCTTGCAGTTAAATATAACAACATGACTGCATTTATGAACATACACCTTCACTGACATATTTCTTTTCTTTTAATTGAAAATAGATTTTTAATACAGTTTATTCTGATTACAGTTTTCTCTCCCCAAACTTCTCCAATATCCTCCTAGACTCTCCATCTATTCTTTCTCTCTCCCCTCCCCCCCTCATTAGAACCTAAACAGGCATCTAAAACACTAAATGAATAAATATAAAATGACATATTTCTTAGTGAAAATGGCAGTTACTAAGAATCTTCTGAACGGTTTTATGAAAGGGTTGTTTAACTTTATTTTCAGAATAGTTCCCATAGCTTGAATTTGCAGTCTTCTCACATCAGATCTATAGTGTACAATGCAGTACACGTGGTTTTGTATGCTTTTCTTCTCTTCCAAGAGTCTGTAGTTTGTTCAGGATGCCTGTGGATTTCATTTGTTTTTGTTGTATTTCTCTTGAATGATAAGCAAGATTATGTAAAATTGCAAATAAAATACAACTGTATGGTGCTAATCATCATTTATTCAAAAACTTAAAATTACCCACTCTAACCTCCTGTGTGCCCTATATTATCAAAGGATTGCTTTTAGATACTTTCCTATTCTTTTTTTAATATAGTTATGTTTCCCTTCTTTTCTGACTTGGGGAGTGGATTGTGATAAATGACATATTTGGGTTAAGATAAGCATAATATATATCACAGTTGTTCTGGCAACTTCTAAAGTCTTGGCCATACAGAATTAGTCGAAAAGAAAAAGTTTCTCAGCACTGAACTCCATTAGTAGCACTGTGACTCAAGCTTGAATGAATTCTATGTAACGAAATTATTTTCTATGCTTGGGACAATATAACCTCAGTACTGCCAGCATGTCATTATGATACTGAGGAATGTCTTAAACAGTGAAAGACCACAAAATGCAAACAGGAGAAAAATAGTAATAAGAAAGAGACAAGAGAACACTTACTTTCATTTTAAAGCTGATGATAAATCTGTCTTCTGATTCAACTTTAGTTGGAAAATTGTATTGGCAATTATACTACTCTGTGTACACCTAAAACTGTTAAAATTCACAAAGCATTGAGTTGCAGTTGGTAAATTCACACACATGGAATATGTGTGTGGTTATTAGAAAATACATGTGCATGCATGCACACACGTGCACACACAGACACACACATGAGAGGTCAATCGATCTAGACAAACAAAATTTGCAATGACAAGATTGTCTTGAGTATTAATTTATGTTAAAACCACACTGTATTCTATGATCATCACACAGTTTGTATTTAAAGCTGTATTGTGACTACAGAATGATTATACAACTACAGTCATCAGGGCTATCAGAATTTTCATAATGGTCTCTGTGTGTACTGGGAAAAATTTTGCTCTCCCCAAAGAGTTAAAATATCATCATGAGAATGAAACAGAAATTCTTATTATCTTATAAAACAAAATAGGGTTTATGACAACCCTAAATACATTTTACAAATTTGAGCAAAATCATTCTGCTTAGAATCTACATATGTGCTTTAGTTGCTAGAGTTTTTGTCTAAACATTCCAGAATTTATTATTTTAGCATAAACAAAACTATGGTATCTGAGGGCGCAGATTCTTTTTTTGTTTTGTAGACAATGTAGTGAGAGCTATTGAAGTGAATACAGAGGAGGTTTGCATGTGCGGTTCATCACTTAGCAGTTTTGTGGATTATCTTAATGAAGGTGCTTAAACATAATGTACCGTATTTGATTTGTATGTAAACCATGAGCCAAGATAGTGTCTGTGTTTTTATCATCTGCTATAAAGAGCAGTACACTCAGTCCTTACCAAAGCCTCAGGCACAGAGCGCAAAGCTAACATGTGCCATTGCAGACTTTACAGTCAATGCCTGGAATGCAATGCATGCTCAGTAGAATCTAGATTTTTGTTTTGAAGTTTGCTCTCTGTCCCTGCTGGGCAGTATCGGCGAGCTAGATCTTCCAGTAAGTAATATGATCAAGACTCATGTGTAAATGACTCAACTCTATAGGATGAAAGCTGTGTTGTGAAGTTATGGCATTTGGTAGCTACTTCTGATTATTGGTATAGTAACATAGAACTGGCTCATCAGGATGGTGTTCAATTGTCATGTGAGGGAAATTTGTGTTGTAACCATTATTGTTAACATTGAGGGTTGTTGAGCCAGGGTCTCCCTTTGTCTTCCCTGACAGGTCACTATGTTGAACAGATTGTCCTTTGATAGTCTTCCAGCCTCAACCTCCCAATTGTGGGATTACAGCCAGGTGCACTTTGCCTGCCGCTGTTACTGACATCGTCTTGCTCTGTAAATCAACCCAAAATACATTGGAATAAAACTATAGTATTCACGTCAGCGACAATAATTGGTTCATGTGATCATGAACAAGCTTCGTATCATTTGGGTTTTAGTTGTTTTTGTTCTGAATTCTTAGTGCGTCACTCCTTATACTATCTTAGTGCCCTTTTATAGTTAAATACCATGTGTATGTGTGTGTGTGTGTGTGTGTGTGTGTGATGTGTGTGTAAGGCCAGAGTAAAATCTTTGGTGTCTTTCCTCAGGTGCCATATATTTTACTTTTAGTTTTTAGTTTTTCTTTAAAATGGAGCCCATAATTGACTGAGAACTTAACTAATTATCAGGTTAGTTTGGCATACCAGTATACCTCAGGATTCTTCCTATTTCTCCCTTCCCAGTGCTGGAAATACAGTTTTGCCTGGTTCACGGTGCATGGGTGCTGAGAAATAGGTCGAGGTCTTCATGCTCACACAGCCCGTGCTTTGGTGCCTCAGCTATGTCCACATCTTGACACACCGTTTTAACTTTAACCTATTTCTTCTGCATGATCCCAACTTTAGACTCCCCCTCTTCCTTCTAACCACTTTTAAGATTTTGTCACCTTGAACCCGAGCCATCTCTCTCAAGTCAACCCCATTGATCATGTTGATGGATCATCATCCCCTAACCTCCATCTCAGCCCAACCTCCCTTTCAGCTGGAAAGTCCATACCCAGGGAGACTGTCTTCCATCTGCCTTACCATTTCAGTAGAAGCTTTTCTGAGAGTTCTCATGAGCTGGCTCAGTTTCGAACTTTTCAGGGCTGTGAACTGCACCTGTGCTGCAGGGTACTCACGCCCAGAACCCCAGCAGCCCGTTGTTCTGCTTGACTCTCATAACAGCACAAAGATATTGCTGTCGACCGACTGCAACTGATGGAAATGGAAATTACATACTCTGCTAATGTGCACTCTGTTACACCTCAGTGATTTGAAAGTTGGTATTTCATGTAAATACTAAAAGGAAAGGGGGCAGTGGACTATTGTGTGGGTTCAGGTGCTTGTGCGACCCAGTGTTAATTATCTAACCTGCCTTAGCTTCTTTCTTCATTACTGTAGCATCTGTAAGATGGTTCTACCTGTCTGAATGATGATCTTTTTAGGATTGCTGTCAGAATTAAGTTTCACAATGGTTATAAAAGCCCTTCACAAATAAAAGTGCATGCCCCAATGCAACTTGGCTCGCTTCATCAGCAGTAACTGTATTCCCCTGCCTCTGTCATGGTCTGGATGTCTGTGTTCCCACCCCAAGCAAATATCCTTTCTTCAAACTACAATTTCTTCAAACTAGAATTTAAAGCATAAGCACTGATTTTAGTCTCTTTCCGAAGGACTCTCAAACTGTGTTAAATTTTCATATTTAAACTATGAAAACCCTAAGGTATTATATGTGTTGAGTTCTCGCTCCTTTAAATTGTGGCATTTCTAAAACACTCACTGTTTGAAGGAACACTGTGCAGTCATATTGAAAGATTTTAGAAAACAATTGTTTACTTCAGCGTTTTTGTGGTTTTTGTCATTTGCACACCGCTTTTCAAGCTGGTTTATCTTGTCTAGATAATCTGTGCTATAGCTATTTCAACTTTGAAATTACTACAAAAAGTAATTGATCCTCGGCTTCAATATTCCTGCTGTTTCATTAGCTCTCTTACAATTTGGGAGAAATCTATTTCTCACTGATGTTGAGAAAACATAACAAGGCCACAGCAGGGAGGCACTAGCTTCATTAAAAACCATTATTACAAACACAAAATGATCGAGGGTAAATTGTTTCTGGCCTTGTGGTCCTGGTCCTGCAGCTCACATTAATCTGTGCCTTCGGAACCACAGTAAATTTGCTATCTTTTCTTTATCGTTCACTTCCCATTGGCAGCCCCTGGTGGTGCTAGGCTTGTTAATCCACAATCCAGTGGATTTCTTCTTCTGTTGATTAAAAACAAGCTAAGCTTCTTTGGAAGTGAGGGCTAAAGTCTGTCAATAACTGAATTAATTTTTGCTTTTCAAAATATCAGAATGCTGGGTTCCTGTGAATGTGGATGCCAGTATTATTCAAAGAGTGATTGATCAGAGAAAGCATAGGCATTTTGACCCACTCAGGCTTCCATCTATCATGGGAGCCTATAATAAGAGGCTGACCAAGAAGGATTTAAGATAGAGAATCAGTGATAGGTCTATTAATCTAGTTTAACTGATACTAAAATCTGACAGAGCGAATTACAAGTTGCAGGCAGTAACGCTTATCAATCCATTACTACTTTCAAGGTTCTCCTATGCTTTCTTTCTGCCTTCAGCTTCTGGCAAAGGACAGCCTTTTACAGTTCAATTTCTCGGTTTATTTTTGACTGCTTTTAATTAAGTTTGATGGCCTGCTTCTGCATTACTGAAGTTATTGGAGTTACAAAGCACTTTGCTGTTATAATGATAGCTCCCTTGATGTCTGTTCATTATTAACTGCATTTTGAAAGTGCTGCTCTCAACTCTCATTTTATAAATATTTAAATAACTGTGAATTTCTATAACATAAATATCCATGCACAAAAGGCTCAGATTCTATTGCCTATTTAATAGGTTAGACAGAGTAAAGTAGAAGCCTTTTCTGCACTGTCATGTGTGATGTTAACTGGAATGTTCTGAAATCCTACCAAATAGAGAGCCCCAATCGAATAGCATTAGCATATTTAAAATAATAATGATTGGTGACCTAAGAGTTTATGGTAGTCACATATGTTTACTATAGTAAACAGCTCTGAAAAAAAGAATGAGTATTTATATCAATAAATCTTGAGATTTTAAAAGTATTTTAGGAAGTTGTTTAAGCAGATAAAGGAATGTTTTATCAGTTTCAAAATTTTAATTACCAGCACATAATATTGACCATATTCTTTAAAGTAAATTCTCTTTACCTTAATTTTTTTTCCCTTTCCTTTCTGACATTTTCTCAACTCCCCTTCTTTAATTCTTGCCTTCTAATGTATGGGTCTTCAAACAAATGTTTTAAGAAACCCACTTATTTTTGTTGCTCTTACCAGTTAGTTCTATTATGCCAAATGTCTGTCTTTAGGAAGGTAATTTAAATCCATTTACCAAGGCCCAACTTCTTCATTCAGTTTTAAGCATCTCAGTCGACTCCTAAAATGGATTATCACTATGGAAATGTGCTAACTGTCTACAACAAAATTAACTGACTAAAATTATAGTTGAAAACTGTAGATACATTTCTAAATAATATTACTTGAATTATTTCTAAGAAGAGATCATACCATGTAGTCCAAAATGGACTGGAGTTCTTGATCTCATATAATACCATAGCACAACTTGGGGTACCATGCCTTGCTCTTATTGTGACCACATTTGTTATTAATTCTTTTAGAATTTTGCATAACTTATTTCAATATTATTCATCCCCCACCTGATTTTTCTCAGATACACATTGTCTTTCTTGCAGAACTTTGAGCTATTGGGGAAAAAATCAGTAAGACCAATTTGTGCAGCCCAAATGTTATTGGATGTGCGCAGCATAGTTAACTTTCTACAGACTATACTCTTAAAAGTGTCTCTCCTCACTAGGCAGTGGTGGCACATGCCTTTAATCCCAGAACTCAGGAGGCAGAGGCAGGTAGACCTCTATGAGTTTGACGATAGGATTGGTTTTTAGTTCAACTTCCACATAATTGCTGGTATGTGGTCTGGCTTGGGCTCACCTATTGTTGTGGATGCTGTCACTACTGATAAGAGTTCATGTACACAGTTCCTGCTGTGGTGGTTTCAAAGAAAATGGAGCCCAAAGGGAATGGCACTGTTAGAAGTTGTGGCCCTGTTGGAAAAAGTATAAGGCAGGGTTTTCAGGTCACATTTGCTCAAGCTTCCCTCATGTTTAACTGTTAATTGACTTCCTGTTGCCTGCAAGACGTGGGCATTCAGTTCCAGGAGCACGTCTGCCTGTTACTAATCATGATAATGGACTGAACCTCAGAAACGGTAAGTGAGCCACCCCAATGAAATGTTTTTTTCTTTTTTTCAAGAGCTGTAGTCATGGTGACTCTTCACAGCAACTAAAAACCCTAACTAAGATACCTGCAGTATCTAGAAGATACATTTATTTTTAGTAATCCATCACCTTTGGATCTTACATTCTTTTGCCTCTCTTCTGCAATGATCTCGAATCTTAGGAGGAGGGTGTGCAGTGTTTTTGCTTCATTTACAAGTAAGGATTTTGTAGTCTTTTATTTGCATCTCTTGTAATTGCAGATCTTTGTGTTAATCACTATTGCAAAGAGAAGTATCTTAGATAAGGGCTTCTTGGAATAAATCAATGGAATATTTGGAATAAAGAGATCCATTGATCAATGTATGTGGTCATTTAAATAGGAATGGCCCCCACAGACTCATATTTGAATGCTTGGTCATTGGGGAGTGGTGCCACTTAACAGGGATTAGGAGGTGTGGCCTTGTCAATAGGTGTGTCACTGGAGTGGGCTTTGGGGTCTCAAATGCTCAAGGCAGGCCCAGTGTCTGGTGCCTGTGGATCTGGATGAAGAATGCCCAGCTACTCTCCAGTACCATGTCTGCTTGTATCATGCTACACTTTCTGCCATGATGACAATGGACTGAACCTCTGAACTGTAAGCAAGCCTCAGTTGAATGCTCTCCTTTCCAAAAGTTGCTGTGGCCATGGTATCTCTTCACAGTGATAGAACATTGACTAAGACAATGTGTAAAACAATATCACTAGGAGTCTGTCTAACTAGTAGTAGGTTTTCTTCTAGGGCCTATTACCTGACCAGTTGTAGCTTCTTGACTGGCAAGTTGTGCCAGGTATAGCTTTCATCTGTGGTGGAGTAGAATTAAAGGCAAATCAGAAAGTGGTTTGTTACCTCTTCCACATTCATACCTGTCGGCCGCAAGTGGGCATGCTTTGCTAGGTCACTTATTATTGTAGTTTTCAGGTTTCATCCCTGATATGAATGATCTCTTTTTTTTTCTTTCTGGTACTGTGAACACCACGCTATAGTGCTATGAAAGCTAGAAAGAGGAGCAAGGTTTCCAGGTTAGTCCTAGCTTAATTTCTCCATGTTCTGTGACTCAAGTACATGTTATCTTCAGTAATATAGCATTACCATCAAATTTTAGAGGACAGACAAGAGTAACACAAATTGCCCACAATATTTGGGGGTCTATTGTACTTTCCAGGCCAACAACTCCAAAAGAAGTAACCCATTCCTGTGTGTAGGCTTTCTGTTTGTTAGCCTCCAGTGTCTAGTAGGGTCACTTAGTTTTTCCTGTTACAGAGCAATTCTACATTTAAAGAGCTCTCTCTCTCTCTCTCTCTCTCTCTCTCTCTCTCTCTCTCTCTCTCTTTCTCTCTCTCTCTGACTGTGTGTGCAAACTTCTATTGCAGTATATTTCTAGAGATATTGCATTAATGGTGTGAAAATGTTTAGGAAGTTTGATAAAGAAGTTGGCAAAAGTACTTTGTAAAATTAAAGTTCTGGCTTTTTTTTCAGAAAGGTAAAGCAAATTCCTGAATGTTTACTTTATATAACCTTTGTTTGTTAATCTATACATTATTAAACATTAAGTAATCATAAATTTGAATTTTTATTTGCTTACTATAAATGAAAAATATATTGCCTGTAAAATACTGAGAATTTAATTCTTATATAGGCTCCTGATTTACGACACTGGGTAACTTGTTGCAGAAAACTAAGATGTTTCAATGTTGTAATAGAAAGTTATGCCTTAGAAGTTGTTTTTGTTTGTTTGGTTGCTTGGTTGTTTTTGCTTTGTTTTGTTTTCCAAGACAAGGTTTCCCTGGGTATTAATACTAGCTGTCCCAAAACTAGCTTTCATAAACCATTCTAACCCTGAACTCACTGAGATCCAGCTGCCTCTGCCTCCCTAGTGCTGGGATTAAAGGAGTGTGCCACCACTGCCCAGAAGAAATTGTTTCTACTTGTTCATTCTGTGTCATTAAATCACACTTTGTCCTCCACAGATGCAGTAAATGTATTATATACTCAATCAATATAAAATATCATATATTTCCACACTTAGAAAGATGTTATAGAATTATTCCTGCTGGCCTTTTTGTAGGGGTCTTCTTCCCAGTGTATAAAGAACATGGATTATGGGAGGAGGCTCATAACAAAACAGAAAAAAAAACTCCTTGAAGTAAAATTCAAGACCCAAAAACTGATACACATGCTACTCTTTTTTTTTCTTCCTTGCATTATAAATCCTAACTGTCTTTTCCTGTGCCCTTTACATTAACGTCACTGTCTGTGAGACTATAATTCCCGACATGTTCAGTGTAATTTACCTAGCCTATAACTTTGTCTTATTTGATTTATATCAAATTCAGCTAACATCTACAACTTCCCCAGTTGATTACCTCATTTGTGCTCAACAAACAAAACAACTGACATTCCATCTCATTTTGTCCCTTAGCACTTAAAACCAAGATAATTAGTTCAGACTGTGCACAGGTACTGTATGATACACTATTAGAATCTTTATATATTCGGCATTTGCTATACTGAGTAATATATTATTTAATCCATTTTATTGATATCTATGTTTACCACAGATCTAGTGGTGAACAATGTACATACTAGGTATTAGAATATTTTTAAAGATATTTGGTTTTATTTTAACTAAATCTATGGAGATGTGCCTGTGCAGGGGCACACGTGAATGATGATGCAAGAACACATGGAATCCAGAAGAGAGCATTAGATTCCCTGGAGCTGGAGTTGTAGGTGGTTATGATCCACTTGACAGGAGTGCTGAGAGTCAAACATGGATCATCTGCATGAGCAGCAAGTGCTCTTACATCCTAAGTCATACCTCCAGGTCATGGTAGGTTTTAGCATGTTTTAATAGATTATATATTTCTTTATCTATTGAAAAGTCTCTTGTAAGACAATCTCATTTTATCCCCAGGTGACATTTTGGCCACTCACTTTTTCTTTAACTATGTGGCTAAAGAACACAGGAAACCTTATGTGAGTTTTGGTTATTAGAATATAATTCACACAATTTTACATCATGTTACTTGGAAATCTTATTGTTTTGAATATGACCAACATATTCAATAGAATGACCTTAATTTATTCTACATGTATATTTTTCAAAGACTGTTAACACCCACTGTGTGAAAATATATCACATCATCATATGATTTTTTAATCTTTTGCTATACTATGCAAAATACTTATCCCAGGAAGTATAAGTCCAATATTAAAGCTTAACAGTACAATTGTTGGTGAAAAGAAATAAAATTCACTGTTAACTTCAGCTGAAATTTGAGATCATGGGTGACTAATATCTGGCTGGAATTATTTCCAGATCAATAGTAAATTCCATCTCAACATTTTCTGCCTTAAATTTTTATATCACAGATATTTTGTGAGTGGATTTTATGAAAATGTATCACTTTATGTCATTATCCTGGGGTTTTCTACAGAGTTGAATTCCTTGTCCTAAAAGGAGAGAGAAATCTAATGAACCATTGAGCTTGACTGATTTAGTGAACAGGCCATGTACATTAAGTGAGAAGGAGGAAAATGTCTCCTTAAATACCTTTATGAAGAGATTTCATACTACCATGATGAGATTTCATTACAGAAAAAAAGGCAACTAATGCTATAAAGGGAAAAAAGAGAGAAATAAATGAAAATCCAGAGAATTCTCTAGTTACTAATATCATTAGAATAGATAATAACTAAATTCTATTTTACTTTTTACACAGGGTCTTACTATGTGGCCTCATTTGGCTTGTAACTTGCCACATAGACCAGGAAAACCTCAAATTCTGCTTTCCCAGTGTTGAGTTAAAGACATATCCCATGATTTTTAATTTCACTTAGTAGTTGTAAGTCTTTTATCAAATACAAAACAATAATAGGCAAATAATTTAGTCTCTAACTCAGTAGTTCTGGGTTAGGGATATAGCTTATTGATTCCAGGAACTTGTTACTTTATCAGACCATCCAAGTTCAGTTTCTAGCCTCCACATCATTTGGCTCACAACTCTCTGTAATTACAGCTCCAGGGAATCTTGTGCCCTTACAGACCTGTGCAAACTAATGGCAAATGTGTACAAACATAGATACAGACACAGGCACACACACACACACACACACACACATAAAATAAAATAAAATTTTAAAACAATACTAAAACTGTTTGATGTTGGATGTCCTTCTGTATATGTGTTGCTTTATTGGCTAATGAATAAACCTGCTTTGGCCTTGGCAAGGCAGAATATAGCCAGACTTGAGATATAGATAGATAGATAGATAGATAGATAGATAGATAGATAGATAGATA